>JAUBNY010000793.1:274085-338700 GCA_032275445.1 Crypturellus soui
GAGGAGAGGAGAGGAGAGGAGAGGAGAGGAGAGGAGAGGAGAGGAGAGGAGAGGAGATAACATGAAGGATGGAATTGCAGTCTACCCATGAGGCAGAGAGATTACCCCATGAAAAGTAGCATTTCCTCATAAGAATTTATCTTATGGGAATATCACTCAGCAAGAAGGAATTTCCACTTGTCAAACGCAGATCAAAAGCACAGAAGAGTCACCAAGTCACAGATGGGCATTCTTTCACCAGCAGCCCTGGTGGCCTGAAGCTGCCCAAGAGCTGAGAGACCACAGGGTAATCCAGTTAATCTGACTGATTGGCAGTATAAAATGCAGAAAATGTGGGATATGGCACATGATAAGAATCTGTCTAGCTGCACTGAGCTCCTTTGGTAAGAGACATAACTGCAAAATGAGGGAGAGAGGAAGCACATCTGTGGTTTAGTCAGCAGAGATACCAAGAGCATGGCATGGGCTTCCCCCAGGCTGGAAAATTCAGCATGTGTCCCTGGTTCTGTGCCCCTTGCATAGCTCACTCTGAGGCCTCTGTTGCCACATCTGCTCTTGTATTGTTTTTCACGCTAGGGAGATTAAACTCCCAGAGATACGCCTGTCCACACCTCACCCTTAGTGCGGTCATGCCCATAGATCAGCTAAAGATTTGGTCTTTCATACTGGCTCTTATTTAGTTGTATAATTTCATCTAAATAAAGCCACCCAGGCTGCTGGGGGAGGGCGAAGGAAAATGAGCTTTTATTCCACAGACAGAAAACAGGACAGGGTTCTCCATCAAGTCACAGAAATGCCCAGGGGCTCTAACCAAAACACATCACAGTCCTGTTGCATTTGTACAGTGCCCAGGCCAAGGTACAAACCAGTCAGCTTCCCACAGAGCTTTCAAACTGCTAACCCATAGGAGATAAAGCTGGAAAAGCTCCACTTTGCATAAATCCTTCTCCTGTGCAAAAAGCACACACACAGACACAGGTTTGTCTGATTTCAGCTAAGGTTGTCTATAAAAGCCAACAAGGAAAAGAGACGTAAGACAGGATTTAATCAAAATAACATGGGCCTTGCAAGGAATACCAAGCTTTTCCCATTCTGACATGTCCTGCATTATCCAGCCTACTGTCCTGCAACCAAGTCATCACCTCTCTTCTTCCCAAAGCTTCCTGAAAACAAGCCTAGCTTGCCTCACTGGTCAGTTCTTAGCCACTGAGTCCAGAACAGGAGTGTATTGGTAGGTCAGGTATTGAGCTGCCACACCGGGGTTTTTGCTGTGTAGAAATGAGCTTCTGTGCAATCCCAGTTAGATAATGTGTCCTTAGAAAAGCATTTTATAATCATTTCCATGACATTATATTCTACAGTTCTGGCCTTTTCTGCTGGTTTTGAATGTATGTGAGACCTACATATGAGACATGAAATACATATGAGAGAGGCAGAAACATATTGAGGGTGGTAGAAAAGGAAGGTAGAATGGAGACACCTAAAAATCAGCTAAAAAATTGCCACGCATGTGGGATTTCTAGTTGAGGTGAGGAGGTGGGAGATATCATACCACATACAGTTAGAGAACACACTGCTTTAGTTCATGTGTATCTCAGCACAGGCTTCACTTGCTGGCACCCCTGAAGGTTGTGGTGAACATGAACTGCTCACAGTGCTCATCTTCAGTGCCAGATGGATGTCATTAAGCTGGATGCTGCTTCAGCTTCAGCATAGAGACGCGCTTGGGTCGCTTTTGTGTGCCTGTGTGCAGGAAAGTAACTGCTGCCTGATAGTCAGAGGGCACAGGCTGAGCCAGGAGTGCCTTCACTGGAATGTGATTCTGCTTTTTGGGGAATCAGAGGAGTGCTGTATGATTACAGCTCCCCGGCTTCCGGCCAACATCTTCAGCCCTTCATGACCTTCTCATGGTGTGTGAAGGCCCGCTGGAAAGGGACAGACACTATGCATAGGCCTAAAACCCTGTACTTTCAGGAGGAATACAGAAATTATCCCAGTTCATGTCTAGCTCACATGAGCATGCCCTCAAAGCCTCAAATAGGCCTTTGTGCAAAGGTTGTTCCGATGAAAGAGCAGAAATCATCTGGCTGAGGAGCACCATCCCAAAGTAAACACCACAAAATGATCCCAGCAGACCCAGAGCACACTGTCCTCATAGACACGACATGCTGGCTTTATGGCTACAGACCATAGTAGCCATCCACCGAACTGAAGGCAAGGATCTGGTCTCCATAATTGTGTTTTTATACAGTAAGGGAATATTCTCCTAGTGCTGTAATCAAATTCCAACTTAAAAGAACACACACAAAGGAAATAAGTAACCTTCACATTGTTTACATTCATTACACTTGAGTAACTCCACAGTGGGCACTTCTCAGGTCGAAGTTTTGAAGGGCAAACATGATTTGACTAAGTTTGCACTATTGGAAGAAAGAAAAACAGTTTGGGTAAATTAGAAAAAACAACAACAACAAAAAAACTTTAAGCTTCAGCAGCAATCTAAAAATAACTTCCAAAGTGCAAAAAGAATGTAAAGATCCAAGCAATTATTTTCTTTCCATTCAGTGGTGTTTGCCTCCGTCTTTCCAAACCACGGGCTGTTCTGGAAGCAGAAGCATTAGGAATTCTATTAAAAAAAAAAAAAAAGTCTTTTCAGTTTACTAAGAAGACCCAATCAACTAAAACTAAGATGGATGACTTAAAAATCAGTCAAAGAAGAATAAAATTTCCGTCAAATTATTTAAACAAAACATGGACCAACTTGACTGTGAAATTCAGATCTGATGAAATATTTTGGATACTCCAAGTGAATTGGTTGCTAAGGTCAAACTTCACTGTATCTCATTACCAAAACAGAGCGGTCATGAAGCTCTGGCCTAGAGGAGCAGGTTAAATTCCCTCTCAAGTGCTACCAAGTCCTTGTGGGATCTCTGCAGCCCAGGAGAGCAGGACTCTGCATTTGCTTCTTCTGGTTCCCTGCTAGTTTGTTACAAACTATTTCTCCTTCTGCTTCTGAACTGAGGCAGACAGATAGGCAGCCTATGACATTATGGTGGCAATAGTAGATTTGACTACGATAGTTTTCCTCTAGGTGAGATGAAAAGGGATACTCTCCCAGGAGATCCTATCATTACCAAGTGGCTGCCAGTAGTTTGTGGAGACATCGCACCAGGCTTTAAACTCCCAACGAGGATTACAGGTAGGTTTTTTTCCCATGTATAACTCATGATGCATACCCAATGAGTCAGTCCTAACAAATGAAGCCTTCGGTGGCAACGATACCAGCCCGTTACTTCTCCCAACAGCACCACAGCCAGATAGTGAAGCCAGTCTCATTATCTCTTGCTCCGACTAATGATCGTTCCCTGGCTTTGAGGTGACTCATGGCTGGTCTTTGATCGCATCCCGCCCTGCATGCAGTCCCTTCCTTGTCGGAGGAGCCCTGCAAGGTCTACAAGAAGGACCTGGCTGCCTCCCAGCACTTCTGCAGCGGCAGTGACTGTTGCTAGGGAGACAGGTCCAGGGCTGGGGGAGCCTGGCTCTCAGCATGGAGCATTCCTCATGCTCGCACACAGGCTGCTGCCTTTGCTGTAAGCTCAGCACAACTCCCTGACGCCCGTGCAGCTTTCGCCATGCGCTGGAGGTGCAAGAAATGCTAGGTAGCCCTATGGAGGGTGAGGAGCAGCTACCTCGCTGCCAGGGAAAAGTCAGCCCGTTTCCAGGCTGCATCCACGCAAACTTACCGCTTCACCCTTGAGAGTTTCAACAACCCCAGCAACAAGGTCAGTTAAACTGGGAATGAAAGGGGTTCAAAGTCCAACATCAAAGCGGGAGCAGTTTCCCACCCACACAGCTCTCCACATGCAAGGCTCCACAGCAAATTTGTGGTTAGCCTGCCAAAAGCCCCTACGAATTGCTCTGCCAGGCTGGCCTTGTCAACAAGGAAATTCCTGTCCTTGGGTTTTAAATTATTTTTCTCCCCCGGCTCCATCTAATCTGAAGGAGAGTTTGGGGCAAACAAAGCAAACGTAACACTAATGCCGCTGGGCCTTCTCCTCCCATAAACTGCTGTGCCTTGCAAAACACATGGTGGGAGTATTTGTTTTTCATGCCTTTCATCGGCCAGGTACATGTGAAGAAGTCAAGTAAAGACTTTGCTAAACTGAAGGTGCTCCTCTGGTCCACTGGCATTGACCCTGAACATCTTTATTCCAAGCAGACTCAGTGGACATGAGAGAGAACTAGAGGAGGGAGAAAAATTTCATTTGCTTCAGGATAAGTCTTAACTTGCACTTTTGTTCCAGTGGGCTAATAAAAGATGCTGGTTCTCACCATACTTGGCTTTTAGCTAGGCCTGAAGAGGGAACTGGTAGATGTCTCCATGCAGATACTTCCGTGCAGAGATTAAGGGTGGCATCCTGGTCTGCTTTCCACACTGAGGAGAACACAGTTCAAGATTACTATTTGAGAGGGGAATCTGGGACATGACTCAGGGATTCTGTCTATCCTCTCCTACCTCTTCTGCCCAGAGCAGCATCCTCATTTCAGAAGCCTTTCGGAGCAAGTGCCCAGTGAATCCAGAATTGAAATGGTCCAGAAAGGAAGTCCTAAGAGATACATAAAAAGCATGCAATGTTTCACACCTTACATTCAGAGCAGGGAAGAACAACATGTGCTGAGGTTCAGTCTTACAATCCCCAGCCTCCAGATGCAGCAAAGGGAGCCCCTACTCAGGAAAAGGCCAGGAGAGGAGACAGACTCATTCGTGATCAGGAGGCAGTAAGACAAAACATCACAATATTGTCTGGAGCTGTGCACCACATTTTCAGATAGGGCATTATTTTACTTCATATTCTTTGAGTCTCTCTCCCAGATTTTTTTTTTCTAGAAGGCATTAATTTTGCATTAATTGCAAAGCTCTGAGTGGGAGTTCCAATTAAACAGGCTTCACTGAATGGTGCTAAGATATATTTTAAGCCCTTTATGTGGTTATACATATTTTTAACTTTTGGAAGAAATTCTGTTTCCGTCAAAGTTCTCTGTTGATAACAGTAGCTCTGTAAATGAAAACTAAAGCAGCTTTTCCAAGGTGGGAGTAATTTGATGATCACAGAGAAGCAGGAAGTATATAGCTTCCCAGTGCATTTACATTAGCGCCAGCCTCTCCAATAACACAGACTGCAGCATGGTAGGGCAATATTTATTTTCTGAAAGCAAAAACATGTCTGTGAGCTAAAGGCAGAGGCCTGACTTTCTGGTGGTTATCTGGTTGCTATAGAACCCAGCTTCTGCTGCAAAACTTTGCTAAGGAATTTGGAGACCTAGAGTTTCATTAGCTTTTCTAATGGAAAGAAATACTGTTTCCATTTAAAAGATTACATAATATGTATCTATCTCCCAGAACTGGGAAATGACTGCTGAGAAAGGATGAGACAAAAGTTCTAAGGTGCTACAATCACAGTGCAAGTATGACAATACTTTGTGTTCCTCTTAAAGCCCACACTTCCAAAATTGTTATACAAGCTTAGCTGTCTACTGAGAAAATCATATTTCTTGCTCTCAGTTTTTGGAAAAAAATGGTAGCACAAAAAAAAGTTCAAGTACTAGAAGGTGAATAAAAACATGATTAATCACATCATTTCTGAAGGCTTGTAGTGAGCAGAATCCTGAACGTTGCTCCTGAAAGTTGAGTTTGATCCTACAGCCTTCAGCACTGTTACCTGTGTAACTGCTGATCGCTTAAGCAGCCCTATCCTTGTCATATTCATGTTACCCAGCTTGAAACTGCCTGCTCCATCTCTCAGTTGCAGCAAACTCCAGCTTCTCCACCAGCAGCTTTCCCAGTGCAATTAGGCATGGTCCATACATAGAAAATCTGTGACACATGAAATTGAAAATGCAAAGAAACAAGATAAAATGTACCTTGATGCACGGATAAGTTGGAGGACCAATCCACATTTTATATTATTAATGTGTGTGTTTAAACTGTGAATATGTTTTATTTTTTTACTTCGGAGAAATAAGCTGCCCCAGGGTTTGTAATTTTCTGCATCAGAGCCTCAGTTGCCATGCAGAACAAGGGATCTTGATAACAGGGTCTTGCTGCTCAGCCAAGATGATGACTCATGAGTACTGTTATTAACGACGCTTCCCCTGGACAGCATGCAAGGCAAACGCAGTGCGGCTAAAGGAGAGGAGAGGAGGGAGACAGAGGCTTCACACCTTTCACCATATAGTTATCACCACTGTGTTACTGCTGTGCCTTGAGGTTTTACTGCTCCCCTCAGCATACAGTCAATGCTGCAGCTTGATTCTTACAGCTCAGTGGGACAGGATAATGAAAAGTGATGACCATATTCAATAAAAAGAGATAGGACCAAGAAGTAAATGAATCGTGTATCTCTCTATCAGCCCAGACCTTTAGACTCATAATCTTTTGCACAGGCTGCTGAGAGCATCAGAGCTCTGGCAGGCTGCACTTACTTTCGCCCAGATGTCAAGGTGTCAACCCATATCCCTAAATGGTTTTGTAGCCCCTCTTAAGCTGTGACTTGTAGAGTTAACAGCACTGATCGCACCTGAGCACTGTTAAATCTAGACTGGATCTAGTCAATTGGGTCTAGTCACACTTTGAGATTTCCAAACGGGAGGCAAGTGGTCTTCCATTGATAGAGTGAATAAAGAAGGAAAACACAATCTCTGCAAAGAGCATAAGAAGTTCTTTGAGGTTTCGGACACTTACACTCTATGAATTGCAAGGACCTTTGGACATCATGAGGAGCTGGGATGACTGAAGGTTCAAACCCAGGCCTGAAGGCACCAACTGGGCAGCAGGCAAGTGTAAAAATGTAAAATGTAAAAAAAAAAAAAAAAAAAAAAAAAAAGTAATGGACATACAGAGAAATGAGGGGCGAAAGGGTGAGACAAGAATGTGCCACTAACAGGAAAATGTAAAACAATTTGAAAAACATCATTAACAAAGAACCACAAAGACAACCTCAGTCATTCTCATTTGCTTAACACTTTGTTATTGCTCTATCACAGTTTCTGTACTTTTCCAAAACTTAATGGTTACAAAAAAAAAAAAAAATAGGCAGACTGTCAATGACAAAGCTTTTTTTTTTTTTGGTCTAGAAAATCCAATTTTGGAGCTAGTCTGTCTGTCGACAAGTATTTAAGAAAATATTCCTTTTTCTTCCCCATCCCTCTTTAACCCCAGATATGCCCACCTGATGGGCTCTACGTTGTGACACCTGCCAGAAAGATGGTAGCACATCACATGGTGATTATGATCTTTTACCTTTCTGCTCCCTGAAA
Source organism: Crypturellus soui (assembly GCA_032275445.1). Taxonomy (NCBI): domain Eukaryota; kingdom Metazoa; phylum Chordata; class Aves; order Tinamiformes; family Tinamidae; genus Crypturellus; species Crypturellus soui. The sequence continues at coordinate 281,403 of JAUBNY010000793.1, forward strand.
CCTCCTGTATTCACCAATCCTTCCTGGAAGAGAACCCCAGACAAAAACAATACAAAGGTGAAGATCTTTGCAAGCTGAAGTCTTATCTCAGGAGCTGCAGAAAGATAAACATTTGCCTTCTCTGTCAGCTGCCCCCAGCCCAAGTAGTACCTATCAAAGTCTGCAGTCGAGGCATAGAGCAGCAGTACAGCAGATAGCTCCAAAGCAGCCAGATAGTCCATGCTGTGCCTCCCCTTCCCCCAGGCTCTTCCCCCCCCCCCCGAGAAATTAAGTATAATAAGTTTCTGCTCAGTCTAAGCAAAGATCAGCTTCAGAATTCAGACCATTAAGCGACAACGTGTAGAAAACTAAACTTTGTTCCATGCGAGCCTGTTCTGCCCTGTCTCTCTGCTGTTCCCAAAAGGGCAAGTTCAAAAAACTGGAAAAGAAAAAAAAGCCAGTGCAGTTTGTTCTGATCTAGACAATGTCTCATGGTACCCCACCTCCCCAGATCAATCTGCACAACCTAAAATCCCCCAGAGCACCGCGAACACAATGGGGCCTCGCACATTTGGAGGGTTGGAACCCTGCTTTGACTCAGGACTTATCCCCAGACGGAGCTCTTCCTGGCCTCAGGAAAGGTTGGCTTTGCAGGTGACACATGGGGCTCAGGAACAGCCAGCAGAAAGGGGGTCACCAGGTGAGCGGAAAGCTGAGGTTAACCCGACCAGCCTGGTATCGCAGGGGGATTTGACTAAGAGTGAGTCAGCTCCTACACGACCTCCCTTTCCAGCCTCAGCAGCACAAAGAGCACTCACTGCTGACAGCAAGGGTGATTGGGGGGTGCAAACAGCGTTGGAGAACAACTGCACCTCACAGCTGCAGGCATGCATGTAGGTCCAGAAATGCTTTATGTCATCTGTCCCACTGACCACACATAGACATCCAGTGGAGATTTCCAGTGGGGCTTGCTCCTCCTGAGAGAGATTTCTCTTGTTCTGTGCAGGATCAGAGGCTTTCCCCTTCCCACCTGTGAGCTAAGAGACCTACTGAGATAGGCCAGCCATCTACAGAGACCTGCTGTTAACCTTCATCTCATTTGAAAGCAGCTTTTGCTTCCTCCGAGCCAAAGGGGAAAAAATACTCAGACCAGACTCCCGAAGAAATACACAGTCAAATATTGACTTTGCTGCACTTCCTGGGAAGTTATGAGCCCAAGGGAAATTATCAGGCTATGAAGGAGCACAGTGAGCTCAACTGCAAATCCACATGCACAGGAGATGGTTGTTAGTCAGGAGGCCAGGTTTGGTCAGTTCTTTTTCTTTATTTTTTAGGTTACATTTCTATCTGCCTCAGCCCATGTTTGCAATCAAGCTGCCCAATTTCACCTTCTTGTTCAATTAGAAAAAAAAAAATGCAGCTAAGTCAGTGTCTGTAAGACCACAGAGTAAATTTGTACAAGGAGATTGAGAAACCATTGTAAACGACATCTTGAGATTTTCAGCAGGGCAAGGAGATTTTCCGTGTGGCTGCTGTTGTTGCGCATTGCAGACTCTTTTCCTTCAGAAAGGTGGTAGTTTAAGTTGGAATTAGACATAAGGTACCTGCCAAGTTCAACATGCCTCCGAGACAAGCACGCCTCTGTCCGCGAGAGGCCCTGCACCACCGAGGCTACACAAAGGCCAGCTCAGCTATGGAAAACAGCAAGGGGATGACTTGGCTGCATGAAAATGCAACTGCTTCTTGTAATATAGATATAAACTTTTCAAGGAAGGGTTGCTGGAAGGGCAGAGAGAAATGTGAAATACAGGCCTGACTGTTTGTTTTATTATTTTTTTTTAAGAGTTCACTTCTAGTTCTCCTGCATTAGACACAGACATACTTCTGTGCACTCTCTAGCCTGTCCCAGAAATCCTTGTCCTGGACACTGTTCTGGAACTGGCAGGTTTCAGACCCTTCCATATGACCTACACTCAGGCCCTGTCTCACTCTGGCCTTGTCTCCAAGAAGCTGTGTCTGCAGCAGGAGGAGAAAGAGAAAGGCCAGGCCACTGCAGCTCTCCAGGATTTCTAAAGCGCCTCTTCTGGAGAAAAATTAAAGCACCCAGGGCGAATGTTGGGGCATGATTCTGGCCCATGGATTTCACAGGTCTCCTGGGCTAATTCAAGCTGAATTAGATGTATCCCATCAGAGTAAGATAGAGTAGGGGGAATTTGGGGAGCCATCTTTAGGAGAGTAGATAAATCAGCATCATTTTTTTTTCTTTGAAAATTAAATAGGAAAAGATAAAGACTCTGAACCTTCCCAGACTACCCTATGAGAATGACTCATATTAGATATTTTCTTCCCACCTTCTCCTTGATAGAGTACTGCCCTGTTTCACAATAGTAATCCAAGGACACCTCACCATACTGGCACTACAGCATGAGAGATGAATATGGACCACTCATGTGCCACTCCTGCTGTTTCATTCTGCTTTTCGTGCTGATGACAACACATATGGACGAAGGAAAAGAACAACTTGCTCCCTCTTTCCATTCTTTTTTTGATTTCTCATGTTGGAATGGCCACATTTTGCCCTCTCAGTCTTTCAAACTGGCACCTAGCATAGACCTTCTATGCTCACACACGAGCTAGACTTATGATTAAGGTTACATAAGCAGTAACCTGATTATGCACGTCTATTACACTGTCCTCATTATGTACTCCGGATAGCTAGCAGACTCCACCAAGGAGGTCTGTGAGCAAAAGGGATCCAAAACGCACCACCCAGAAACCATTTTTAGAAGAAGCCCCATGCAGTCCCACGACACAGGGCTCTCCAAAACCTATGATTGCAAGATGGAAAGCACAAAACCATGGGACATGACCTACACATATTTTTGCGAGTCCTTCACATTTTTAAGCATCGAAGAACATCATCGCAAGGGCCTGATTAACCAGAATGAATCTAAAAACCTCCTACGTGCCAGGAAAGGAAGAAGCCGAATGGAGGTCTTTTCCAGACTTGAATACGAACTCTTGAATTCTCACACAGTAGAGAGTTGGGGGAAAAGGCACATGCTGCCAATGTCAAATCTGCTGGAAGTAGCAGTTTTAGAAAGATAGTGACAGCTTTGCCTCCTCTTCTCCCTCCCTAGCACTCCCTCCCATGGCTCAGCCCCGAATCCTCCAGTGTTCCTATATGAAAATATCACTGCTCCCAGTAGGATCCCTCAGCAGATCCCAGTGGCTTTTCCTGGAGCTACACAGAGGACAGTTCTTGGCCAGAAGGGGCAGTGGTGTTGGGAAGGCACTGGAAGGGTCAATATATATGGGAATATTCATGTAAAGTGCAGCTGCGGCTGGGCCCATTGAACAGCATGATGATATCAGCTATAGAAATGTAGTGAAATACAGAAGTGATGGCTGTATGGCCAGAATGGCCAGAACTACAAGGACATTCTGGTGAAATGTTTTGTCTTTGGAAAAGTCTGGCTCATAGAAACTAAGACTTCCCATGGAAATGAATCAGCTTCTACAAAAATTTCTAGGAAAGACTCATCTTGCTCATTCTCTTTCTGCACATGGCTCTGCCTGCAAAAGCCCCAAACTATCAGTGTGGTTTGAATGCTGCTCTGCACAGCTCCAAGCAGGAATGTGAACCTGTGTCTCTCACCTCTCAGTTGAGTCCCCTAGGTTCCATTGCATTCCCTTCTAAATTCCATTCCTTCCATTTGGCATGGGTTTTTTAGAAACCTCCTTAGCAATCAGATTCATTTCCGTGAAACTGCACAAAAGGTCCCTCCCTTTGAGGAAAGTACACTGTGCCAACCAAAACAAAATGAGACACATCCCTGCTTATGTTACTTCATCCTCAGAAACATATTCATGCACACATTGCAAGGCTGAACATCATTTCCCTCCAGGTCACAGGAGGGTATTCTCTGGCACCAGAGCAACCCAACTGATTTTCCTTATTTTCTCTGCCTATACAGCTCTTTCTGAGACTACCTCTACTAGAAGATGCAGTTGAATTATTCACTGCAATAGTTATCGTTAACCCAGCCTGTTTGCTGAGCCAGCCCTGATGGATGAATATATAAGTACTTGCCAAAATAGCCTGGGTGAGCCATTTAGCCCTGGGCTATTCATAGTAGCTATTTGTATCCCTTTCCATTAAAACTCACCTTTTACTTAATGGCCAGTACAAGCCCTTTGTACTACCAAAGCCCTGCTTGGGTACTGGTTTGAATGTGTTTGGGCAGGGCATATTCTCCTGACCCATTTCTGCAGTCAACCTGCACTGCCAGAATGGCAAAACGCAGAACTGGTTCCCAGGCGAAGATCTGTATCTCCCCAGAGAGATGTTATTTTCCCCTAAGACTATTACCTTCTTTGTTTTTTGTTTTGTTTTATTATTTTATTTTATTTCTGGTCATAGTTTTTCCTGGCTACACACACCAATTATGTGGATTTTCTATTTGCTTCTTCAAAAGTGCATGTGCGTATGGGTGGATAAAAAGTATTAAATGCCAAAGATTATATTTCTCCAAGTGTTATAGAAACTTCTATGGTTACAGTCACACAGAGCAAAGGTAATGCAAACATTAAGGTGGCCACAGAAGCTGGAACTGAGCCTCCTTACATAATCCTGGTGTATATTTAACACTGATGGCAATAGACTATGTCACCCGTTTGAAAATACAGTCCATGCAGTGTTGAAGCCTAGTCTGCTGGGGAGCTGTTTCTAGTGATAGTTGCCTGAGCAGTCCTGACACTCCTAGAAATTCCATATAACTACACACATTTTTTTTTTATTATTTTTATTTCATAGATCTTGGAGAAAAAGTACAACATCCTCAATTGACAGAGAAGATTCAATTGAATCTTTTATAGTTACTGCATGGGTAAAAGCTATTTGCTAACAATGCAGCTTATGATTAGTATATGATTATTTAACTATGTGTATGTATTACAATTTGAAGGATTCACCTTGTTATATGTGGGGATAACTGTGAATCCTGATAAATGAAAAAAATGCCATCTGGTAATCAGTCAGCTTTGATAAAGAGATAAGAATTAAACTTAGAAAGTGGCAAAACTGAGCCCATACCAATTCCTATAAATGTAAATAAAATTCAGCTGTTGATATTAGTGGCATTTGAAAGGAATAGTCAGAGAGCACTAACTTCATTCCTTCAGATTGCATAATGATGAGCATCCAAATCTACAGTTACTGTTACACAGAGTATCATGGAATAGACAAACTGTTTGAAAGTTACTCAAAATTTAGACTGCTCAAGTCAAAGTGGATTAAATCAACAGTGGATTTGCCCTATAGACTGCTGATAATCAGATAATTGGGGTTTTTTTTTGTTCGCTTGTTTGCAAGAAATAAACTTCAACATCGGACATTTCCATAGCATAAGGCCAGTTCCACACTATATTCTGGAGGAATTAAGTAGATTATTGACATTAAGGGCGTACCACCCCCTTTTGCAGACATACATCTCCTCACAGTATCTTTTTCCATTCGACCTTTTCACAGCCCTCTTCAGATGATGCAGCCTTTCTCTGAGGAGCTGCTTCAACCGTCCTCAGATGAAGGGGGTCCTACATGCAGTGTTGTGACTAACACTCAGGCAGGTACTCCAGACCTGCTGACCTCCTGAGAGCTTGCACTAATTCATTTTCCATCTGTATCTTGACAGTTCGATACCTTTTTTTGCCTGGACAGAGAGGACTCTGCTTTCACTGCATCTCAGTCAGGACCATAGCACAAACAGTAAAGACATAATGTGTGAAGACATCAACTTTCAGAAGTTCTGCCTGTAAATCTTTCAGCCTCTATAATGACTTTTTGCGAACAGGTGATAAAATACTATTGCTCCCCCTGTTTTAAGCGAGAGTGGTGTAGGATAAGCATCCCAGAGAAGAAATATATTGCTCCATACCTCGATGTATTCATAGTTTTAGACTTACATGTTGCATTAAATGAGTTACTATCAATCAAGTAGGAAATGTTTTAGGTTTGTGAAGTGTGCTGTGCCCTAGACAACCAAAGGATATACTGCAGAGCCCTTCATCATAAGGATAGGGAGACTGCTGCAGGAAATGGTTGTTTCCAAAGATAAAACCTCATGGATCAAAACTCAACCTAAGAAATAACAGTAAAATTATATTTACACTCTTAAATGGACCTGGACTAGCTCCCAAAAACACACCATTAGCGAAAGTATTTCAGGAAGTCTCTACTTGCTGGACTGTGCAGTGGCTCTCCCCTTTGATCTCTCTTCCCCTCGATGTGGGCAGCAATCCCATTGACACAAGTGATAATTCTGCCCAGGTGGAATTAAGATTTCTGTCATGTGGAAACCTTCAAAATTGACGACAAACTTTTCTAACTTTACAACATTTTTTTTTCCTTTGGATAAACAGCCAGACTTGAAATCTCTAGTTGTTAAAATTCCGTGGCTAAGGCTCATAGTGGCCACATCAATATTACTATTTAACAGTACCAGCCTTAGGCACACAATCTCCACAGACCTTTACTTGCAACTTGGATCTTAACACCAGCAGAGAATACATTTCTGAGGTGAATCAGCTCCCTTTCTTGCCTTCTTCCTGAAGCAGAAATTAGTCTAAGCGCAAGGCAAACACACCAGGGCAGTAAGGAGGTGCAGCATAAACAAGATCACCCTTCCTTGAACTTTTTTTTTTTTTGTAAACAAATGCCAAAGATTCACCTTGGGACTCCCTGCAAGCTCATAATCTGCTTTTACAGGAGGATTATGATGAAGTAAACTAGATGTTGAAATGCAGAGTGCTTCTTCCAGATCAGAATTGTCCGCAGAGGAACTGCTGCAGAACAATTCGGACCAGACCACGACAGACTTTTGTTGGGTGAGGACTGTAGCAGTAGTTACAGTCCGGTTGCAGTATGCTAAGCAGGTACTGCTTGAAGGAACAAAAAAGGGAATGTGGTGTCCCCTTCTACAGACACAACTTTGTAAGTTTGATTCAAAAGAAGCTAATGAACTGAAACCAGAAATGGAAAGCAAAAGTACAGATAACCTGCAAGAGCACAAATCCATATAGTCAATTGTTATTGTACCTAAAACCTATGGTCAGCTTGTACCTAAAACTTACGAATTTGGAGTGAACGATCTATTTGTTGATCCAGTTTGGTGCACAACTGCACATGATGCCTCCTGCCACATGCTGGGTCTATCCCAGGTCTCCCAGCTGGGCACGAGGAGGGACACGGGAGGAGACCACTGCAGCCAGTAGCTGTCGGGGGAGCAGGTGGCCTCTCTGTGCCCACAGCAGCTGCAGTTATGTCTATTTAGAAATTGCTGGAAAGTGCCGGTTTTCATTATGTGAAGCACTGAAAGCTTGTCTAGTGGTAACCACGTCTCATCACAACCTACACAAACTGGATTTCAGATGGCAGCCTGGAGATTAAATGAAACTCTATTAGCCTGCATCTGTTTTCGAATCAGGTTTTAACCATCCTCTCATTTTCACACCTGAGCATTTTTCATGCAAATCCCCCCACACTCCACCCACTATTTAAAACACATAGGAAGCCAAAACCAGAAAAAAAAGTAGCATTACTTAAAGAATATAGAAAAAAAGTGTGGAATTGTAACAGCATCTGCTTTTCTAAATCGATCACACCTTAGCCTGAGAGCATGGCTTTTTTTCAGTGTATGGGCAGATAACTGCACTGTCATAAATTGCTATTCCTTCAGCCAGGATATGGTATCAGTACACAATGGTCACCTTGGAAAAAGAATTATTGGAAGGGAATTATTCTCACAGGAACAAAATTCGCCTTGCTCCCTGCTCGCTCTGCCTGCTTCATGGCAGTGAGCTGGAAAAATGGGAGGGAGGAGAGCAAAGGAAGGGAACCAAATGCTTAAGCACTTGGTTACATATTACGAAATGCTTTAGATGTAAAATAGGTTCAAGAACACCATGAGGAGGAGAAAGAATTGGGAATAGCAGAGTCATGATTATTGGTTTGGGTCAGGCATGGATTCTTGTTAAGACTGGGACACATGGAAAAAAAAGGAAAAAAGAGCTCAAATGAGATGCTTGTGTTCCCAGCAGTTTTAGGTCTTGTAAAGAATGATGATTAACCTGAATGACAGCGTTCAGAACTCCAGGAGGGCTCAGTGAAGCAAATCACACTGAACTAAAATTAGCAGTGTATAATTCAGCTGTCTACTTGGCATCCGCACACGATGCTTCCCTGGCCCCAGACCCATCACATCACTCAGCTTCCCCAGTCCCCTCAGCTCCTTGCGTTCAAAAGCACTGCTGAGTGAAATGCTGCTGTTCACACACAGCCTTCACCTGCCTGGAGGCAGCAAACCAAAGCGCCAAAGATGCCTTTTTTTTTTTTTTTTCCAATACTTCCTCCAATGTTTATTTGTTGATTGCTTTCCAGGGTGCTAGAGTTCAAGATGTGAAGTAGGGGCTGTGTGTCAATAAAAGGACGGAAAAAGACATAAGATTATTATCCTATTGAACTAAATCACATGTTCAGAAATGTGCTGCAATCCCACATGGATCCTTTCCATTTATGTCCACTCAAAATGGACATGACCTGTATCCTGAGAATAGCAGGGATGGGTTTGGTCCACATACTATAGGGGCAGTAAGCCATGACTTAACGTGTGCTTCTAGGAGAACTTGGTGTGCAGAATGAGTGTGAAAATACAGTGGAGTCACTGTCCTAGATGCCATGCACTCCATACATCTGTGTGTTAATGGTGGCCTACCAAGTGGAAAAAAAGGCACAGTTTATGAAGAAAGAGATACAAACACTGTCTCTGACTGTCACAACAGCCACATCCTTCATCACTCCATCTTCACATTCATTTTAAGTTCTGTGAACACCTTCTCCTGCTCCTGTCCTCCATCAAGGGATTTGCTGGACTCCAGAGCTCCTCCAGTGTCCACCCCTCCTGCACCAGCCTCACCACCTTATTTTATACATCTCTTTGTCTCCTCCAGGCAGTTCAGAGATTCCCTGACCTTCCTTGCTCACCTTCTCCCAGCTGGACACAGGCAGTGGCACTTGAGACTCTTAGCCTGCGCACAGGCTTTGACAGCAACTTTCCATGGCTACCCTGGTGCCCAGCGGTGCCAAGGGAACGTGGACTTCCAAGAACACTTCCTGCCCTGAGCCTTTTTATCTCACTACAGAGCACAGACATGAACCACATTTCATCAGGACCCCCAAATTAGCTATTTTTTGTGGTGTGACAAATATGATACCTGGAATCTTACAGGCAACATATACTACTATAAGGTAAAGGAGGAGGAGGAGAATGCTTTTGCTTGGAGCACATAAACATTGGTTTAGAAACAGGCATACATAAAAGACAGCTCACAACATGATCATTTAGGCAGCCGCATTTAGGCTGCCTAACATTTTTCATTATAAACAAATTGTGCAGGTTTCTTGAAATGCTTCAGAATGACTATGATTTGCAGATCTTACAATTCAGCAGGTAGAGCCCTCAGGCTAAAGTCGTGCAAACTTTCCTTAGCCTTGTGAACTGCTATCCCAATTTTGCTAAAGTATATAAAGCATTAAAAATGAATAAGCACTTCACTCCCTCACTCCTTCACCCTGTTCCTCTTTCCTCTCCCTGCTCCCCTCAACCCCAGTATGCCTCAGAAACCTTTTATTGCTGAGACAAAATACCCCACAGCCAACTAATATTCATTCTAGTGGCACTGGGATCACACACTGCTTGAGCATCCAACAATATCTAACTTTTGACCGACAGATTTTGCAACTTCAGGAACCCTTTTTATTATTATTATTTGCATGCTTAGTATGTTAACGCACTCCCACATACACCAGCCTGCGTTTCGCCACCCCCAGCTTGAGGAGCACCACTGGAAGCAGGGAAGCCACGTGGTGGCCCAAGTCTAGACATGAGCTCGGGGAAGGGACGGGTAACCCATGCAAAGCAGCATGCTACACCCAGCACCTGAGTCACAGAGGTTGCTACAGGGGCAACTGCTTCCACAGTTTTGTTCCTGTGCAGTTTCTAGAAACCCTGGGAAAAGGCTGCACCATCAAAAATGTAGCAGCTCCCAGAAAGTCCATGCATGCCTCTTGCTTCAGAGTTGTGTTAGGCTGGAGTTTCATCCAGGGCAGGGACTCCCCAGGGCTTTTTCCTGATTCCAGTGCCTGCCTTTGCAAACTAGTGATTTGGGCTAGTTACCTTTCCACTGACCAGCAGAAATTTTCTACCAGTCAATTCACCTTTTTCAGCAAGCAATGAATAAAAGAGGTTTTCCATCTGCTCTGCTCTGCATGCTTAAAGAGCGGATAGCACTGGCCAAAAACACTTCACTTAACAAAATTAGACACACTAGTCATGGATCAGGCGCAGGCAGATTGCAATCTCTCAGGTTTGTTTGAAGCTACACAGATCTGTGTTCATTTTTTTCCTCCATTTCGGGAAGGACTGCAAACAGTTGGTTGCAGATGTCCTCTCCAGTAGCCATGGCCCACACAAGTCACATGGCAGTGTTAGTTTCTCATCTGGATAAGCATAAATCTTATAATCAGGAGAAAGATTTGCAAAGGCCCCTGCTGGCATTCACTGCCTAGGGACAGGAGAGAGATAAGCCATGACTCAAAGTTTTGTACAGACCGTTTTCAGCTTTTCCTTTCTGGGCCACACAGACCTTTGCCTGAGGCATTGCTACTTCAAAAAAAAGAAAAAAAAAAGGGAAAAAAAGAAAAAAAAAAAGGATAAAAGAAAAGGAAAGGAAAGAAAAACAACCTAGGCTGCTCTGCAGATCTGTTGGCAAGATATGGATCTTATACTTAATTTTGTCTGAGTACTCATTAGGTGAACTTATGCACATGTATGTTTTTATTTACAGAGACTGGCACACCCATGTCTGGCTGACTTCATAGCCTTTGTTCCCAAGAACTGGCAAGGCTTTCTGAAAACAGGATCCCACGTTAAAACCTATTACTCCATTTGCAAATAAGGAAGCTTAATTTTGTTTTCTGAGGCATTCAGAGGAGTAAATCTCAGGGGTTTGGAAGTTCGCAGTTCATGAACAGGAGAGAGATGTGAACACAGATAAAGCGAGCATGTTTATAAGTCAGAGCAAACACTCGCAAAAAGCAGACCGCTTTCTTCCCATCTAGCAACCAGAGAGTACACAGGGCTGCTCTTTTTACTCTGGAGCAGAGCAATACCCAGCCATGCGAGCATAGATGGAGGCACACGGATCTGAAATCTGTGATCTGGAATATTTGTCACAAATGATTTTAGAGATTTTTGGCCTTTGCAAGCAAAACTCTTTTTGAACAGATCTCTTTGATATTCACAACTGCTTGGCAAACTCAGCAGGCACACAAATTTCAGCCTCCTGATTGCTTACAAACCGTGTCCATGTGCTATTATTAGTTCTGCAGCAGAGTGGTGGGCTCCAAGTTCCTGTATCAGAATGAAGAGTTTTTCTCCAGGTTAGGTAGACAGCCCTGCCTTGATTAGCGATTTTTCCTGCAGAGTGCTGGTGGAGAGTACACATCCACCATTTCCTCCACTTAGAAAGTACCAGTTAATAGGTCTACAGTAAACTCCTAGACGTGCAGGAGCAACTGGCCCTGTTGTGATAGATGCTTATGATATTTTTGGCTGGTGAATTATTTATTTACTGGAAAAAATGCAGTTTAAGGGTGGCCAAGGCTATTTGTAAATTCAGGCTGCTCCACTCTACATGGAGTATTTGAACATTTAGCAAGCCAGAGACAAGCAGACTGAGGACAAACTGTTCCAGTTGCTGCTGATTGAGGTGAAAAGGTTACTGCTCTCGAGCACTCATCACCGTCCCAGCCTCTCCCCATGCTAGCGGTGGTTATCACGTTCCCTGGTTTACTTAGCTTAAAGAGTTTGTCTGATTGCCTCCTAACTCAAATCTGTAAGCACTCTAGGTTTAATAGTACTAAAAAATAAACCTAAGAGCATCCTACTGCTAACGATATTTTTGAAGAGTACCCAAACTCTTCATTATCACAAAGTTACACAGATGGTGTGAAGCAGGAACTGATGACAAGGATTTTGGAAGAAAGTTATGACAAGCAGCTGGGGTTGGCGAGGAGAGAATAGATAACCTCGACCAACAGCTGGAGTAGGTCGTCAAAATCAACACCTGGAACAGCGATTCAGAGGTCAAGTACATGGAAGATAAATACTCTGGGTTTTACTAAATACATAGAAACTGCATTCAAGTGAGGAAATCCCTGGAGATAAGAAGGCTGAGCGAGCACTTGAGAAGTGCATACATGCCATGTTTGAACAGTTCCTCAGGCACCAACATCGGGTCACTGCTGAAGGCAGCATACGAGGCTGTGTCTGGCTCAGTCGGGCCATTCCTCTGCGTGTCACCCGGCTAGACCCTCACAGCGGGCAGGCAACATGCCTAAGGTGTTCAGATCTCTGCTCTGATTCCAGACAGGAAAGCCTGGTGAATAGACCGTTCATTTGGGTAGTGAAGATGACCTAGACTCTGGCAAGTAGAGGGGAAAGGTAAGGAAAGGTGGTAATGGTCATGGACACCGGGTGTAATCAGCTAAAGATGCAACCGTTGTGTGTTCAGGCAGGACTTCAGATAAGGTGAGACCAAGAAGCAAAAACCAGATCACTGTGACAACAAGTGATACCAAGGTATGAGAAATATAACCAGATCACAAGTCTATTTTCTGCATCTCTTACCAAGGGTAGAGATGTCCCAGTGAACAAACAGTATTTTTAATACACTTTTCCAATGATATTCTTCACTAACTCTTCAAACTTTTGAAACAGCTGTACAAAGGTAGTATCACCTACACTTTTTAAGGTCAAAAATTACTATTATTATTTTCTAACAAAGGCTGTAGAAACAAGTGGGATAAGTGACAGTGTCTAGATTTGATCTGTATCATTAATAGTGACTTCTAAAGGAGGCAGTTCACACCAGATGACAGAATCAAATATATTTTAGCACCAATTTAAGTGGGCACAACAAGAATAACCATCAGTCTTCACTGTGTTCTGAGGCTTCCTGGAGCATGTAAATGACAACACTTTCATGTCACTAGAACAGCTAGTTGGAACAGTGCTGGGACCTGTTCTTTCCTTCCAGCGTTTAGTTTGGCTCATGCACAATCTCCCCTCAGAGCAATCACAAGGGCTTTCTCTAGACGTGTGAAGAGAGCTAACACATCACCTCTCAAAAACACTGCAGTGACCTGCATAGTTTGTATTTATACTATTGGCCCCTGCAGGACAAAACTGAGAGTAATGAAATGTGTGTTGTGGATCATACATTACAAGTGAACAACGTGTGTTCTCCTGTGGCCTGGCAGAATCAAGTTTTCAGAGTACCAGGGGCTGTTCAATCCTTGAAGTCATATTGAACTTCTGTTTGGGACTCCTGAAACATTGAATTTCCCTAGTGCAGATGTTAGGGCATGGAGGTGAGGTGAAAGGTTTGGTAGAAAGTTAGTCTAAGTCTCTGCATAACTAAGGTTAGTCTCTATATGTGTTCAAGTCATAGCACTTTGGCTTTTGAAAACCGTTTCGGAGTTGCACAGACATCAGGGGAGCTGCAACCTGCACTGGGCTACTGAAACCCAGACACTACACTGAGACACGAACTGGATGAAACCTCTGCCTCAGGCTCTGGTCCTCAGAGCAAATTACCAAGCCAGGCTTTCCGAGGTATCTCTACTATACTGGCTATTGCTCTCCAATGCCATTAAGAATGCCTATCTTAATAAAAAATGGTGGTAACCCCACAATTATTGTAATGATTTCTATAGTTGGACTGCCTGTGTCCTCCTACACCAACTGCTGTCTGCCATTCCTGTTAGTCTTTGCTTAGCAATTGAACCCACAGGCAAATTAACATGCACTAGCAAAACAGAGGAGGTATTTACCCAGTGCCACTCAAAACAAACAAACAAACAAAACCCTTCCCTGAATTGCAGACAGGAGAATTTTTCCTGATGTTACATGCCGAGAATTTGAAAGCTTCTTTTCTCCGGATCTGATTTTTCTTTGCTAATAGAGGCCAACGCATAATCTTAATCCTGACCCTCTTTCCCTTGCACCATGTGTGACAGGGTGAAAGCTCACAGGATAAAAGCTACAGAGTCCACACTCTGTGGGCTGCTGCAAGGAGTGGGTAACATCACTCTCTTTTTTCCTAGGAGAACTGGCTCAGGTGGTTCACCCCGCTGGTGACAAGAGATGCTGCAAGCAAGCACCCTCTGCAGCAGTATTAATGGTCAACCTTGCACATGGGGACCCTGGCTCATTTACTGCTTGTTAACACCTGCCCCTGGTTTAGTAATAATTCATTAATCTGTATGGTAGTTTTTCCAGCCAGAAACCCTAACAACTGCAGATAAATTAAGCCTGAACTGGAACTGAACCAAGAACATTTGAGTAATCCCTCCAGCCTAAGCAAGATCCCCCAAGGAAGGAAATCTCAGCAAGAGCCTAGAAAAAGATTATAAAGGAAAATAAGTTCAGGCACAGCAGTCTGTGTGCTGGTGGGATGGCCCAGCAGAAACAGGAGCACATGAGAGGCTGTGCAGTCTATTGGCAGTACGGACTGTACACAAGACAGAACATAAGGAAACCTCAGCTGCGACCAGCACTCATTTAAGTGCTGCAGTGTTAGTGTATTTCCTTCTTAGCACAGAAATGCTAACACCATGCCCCCTTTCTCGGGGGAAAAATACGGAAAGAAGCTGGAGCGCCATAGTTCAGAGGTAGATCCTGAAGTTGGAGAGCCCAGGCACCTTCGTAAAGGTGTTTGTCGCAGTCTGAAAACACGACAGGTGCCTGAGCCAGGACATAGGGAGTTCTACCATGTAGCAGTGCCAGGATCCTACTGGTGCCATTTCCAAGGTTCAGACATGCTGCTTCTGTTGCACAATATTCTGCTCTGGAGGTCTGAAGTTTCATCTTTCCCATACACCTCTACTGAGATGCCTGTTGTGCCGCTCACTTCAGGATATTTCCATATATTGGAGAGCACCTTGCTGAGGACAAGGTCTGGACAAGACTCCTTCTCCTTCCCCGTAGAGGCATCAGTGACTCTCAGAAGGCAACACCCTTTCCAGACAGGTTTGACAAAAATTTCACAGGACCCCAGAGCAGCAAACACACATCCCAGTCCTAAGCAGTGCTTAAACAGGGCAAGTGGACTGCCAGCAAAGGAAACTGTATGCTCCTTGATGGGAGCACTGCCTTGAGGGTCAGTGAGATTCAGTACAAGAAGGAGCATCATCATAGAAATCTGAGAGCAGACAAACGGGACTTGTATCACAACTAAGTGGGCTAGGATAAGGACTGCCAAGCTTTTATGACAAATTGGTATTTAATGAAGTGATTGAACAAAGAAATTGAAAGGCTCCTTTACTTCCTGCAAGGGTCGAATGGATCTGAGCAATAGTTGGCTTGGCTGCATTACAGGCTGTTATTTAATTTTGAATAACTTGGAAGCATTCAAGGTACTTCATAATTTTATTGACATTTATAATTTGAGTTAGTTAATCTTGAAAACACAAACACGGCACTGATCTGCCTTTCATCAGAGAGAATGAGAAATCAGAGTCTACGACTTTTTAACGCAGCAGATTGAGCTCTTCTTTGCCATAGGCCAGCTTGTATCTGGTTCTCTTGCTGATACAGGACAGAAACCTTGTACTCCTGCAAAATGCAGTGGGAATGAGGCAACTCAGAAATATGCATTTTTCAATGCTTAATAAAAAATGCCATACCTTCAAAATCAGCTTAGTCTATATTTACCTTGAAGACTGTGACTCTGGCCTTGCTTCTGAACAGAAGTCTGCCACATCCTTCCCTTTGCTCTGGCTATAATCCTTTCTCACCTGCATCTCGCTGGAATGAGCGGAGTCACAGCTGCATAGGCAGTTACAGGTAGGTGAAAAAGTGTATTTCAGCAGCAAAGCTCATGTAGCCTGCTTTTGTTAGACCTCCAGCTGCAAGGGGGAACCAGAAACATCATAGGCACATTCCTAGACACCCAAGGATATATGCTACAGCTGATCAAATGTGTGTGTCAGAGAGTATGTGGGTCTTTCCCTAATCTTTTTTGCACAAACATCTTTAAGGTCTTTGAAGTGTATAAATCTGATTATTAAAACACCATTCTCTGTTACTTTTTTTGTTTCTTTAAAAGAGGTCCATAAGATTTACAATATCACACATCAGAAATTTGTTGGTTATGTTGGGGTCTCTCCATCATACATTGGGTACCCTCTCCTCCAGCCAAGAAACTCACAGAAACAAATATGATAAATGTTAAATGCATGTGATATACAGCGTCATGTTTGGACCGGTATCCAATTCTTATGTTCAAATGCTCAGGTCTGCTCACGTAGGAGGGTAGATGTTGAGAGTAGTCATGTGCATTAAAATGGAAGGATAATGTGGCAAGTTTGGAGTAATTAGGGTCAGATTCTACTCTCACTTACAGGCATGCAATTCACATCAACTAAACAAGATGTCATACCCTGAGAACACACATTGGTCCTTAACTCTAACACCATGAAATTGGCACTGACATGTCAAAGGCATTATAGTAGCAGAAAGCTTGACCCTTGGTCTTTGCTACCAAGTGTATATTTGTACAGCCCAACATTGCACTCATTAGTTAGTGAAAGAAGAGCACTTTGAAGATGAAAGGTGCTATTATTATTGCCATATTTTTGCTCAGCATGGCTCACATACTGCAGCCACATGTGTCAAATCTAAAGCATTATCGCAAACACTTTGTCTCCAAGCAGGCAACTCCCACGTGCCCCCATTGTTCTGCATTTGTCCATAGTTTCGAGATTATTTTCTGAAGATACATGTGGCAGCTCTGCAAATGTGGTGGAGGCAGGACCATAGAGCAAGCTGTCCCTGCACCCTACATGTCCTGAACACCCCCTTCCCTTTCCAGCTGCTCCTCACCCTCTGCATTTGTCCTGTCCCACCGTCCACTAGCCCTAGAGAGTTTCCTCTCTCTGGGCTGGCCATTGCTCCCACTTGTAGCATAGTCCATAGGAAGGGTCAGATGCCAACTCAGGGGTCAGATGTTTGCTCAAGAGCTGTGCTGGCACTGCAGAGCTTAAAGGGATGTAGCCAGGTGGGAGATGGAGATAACCTAGAGAATAGCAAAGCCTAGGGGAATTTTTCAGTCAATTTTAGGAAACTTTCAGTTAGGACCTGACTGAAGCCAAACTTGCATGTTTGATATTGAATCCTCTTGCAATTGCAGAGAGGAGGATTGGGTAGGAAAAGGCAAAGATAGCGAAAAAATAAGCTCTCATTTTTCCTCTGTACAGCTTCTGCTGTTTCATGAACTAATGTATGCAGAGGGTGACTGAGAAGGGCCAAATCACTACATTAAGCAAGAATTTGCAGCACTGCGCTGGGCAAAGTCTGCCATTTGTGAGATAGTATTTCTGATCTGCAGGTACACAAAGCCCTCATAATTGCTGGAGTCATTATTTGCTGTAGATGGCAGAGAGACATGACAGGTACCGCAGGACACATAATAAGCTGGAATGAGCAGTGATATTAATCCAATACCATCAAAGACTGGGTTCATTGCAGAATCCCATTAGAGTCCACAGAAGCAGCCCTGATATTGCTACGGAATATGTTTCATCTAAACACGCACATCGCTCGGTACAGAGTTCAGTCCACAGCCATACATTTGCTATCTCCTCCTCTGCTGCTGGCTGCTGTAGCCACACTGTCTCCATCCCAGCTTACCCCAGCCAAGAACCTGGCCTGGATGATGGATTTTATTTCACTACCTAAACTATCTCTGAAAATGAGGAGGCTGGTAGCAACCTTAAATAGCGTAGGTAAAAATCCACTTCTCTTTCAGTCCAGCTTCTGAGCTGCAGGTGCTACATTACTCAGGGGCTACAAGCTTCGGCTCTCAACCCTCTTCTGTTTATTGTGACTCCTAAATGTGTCAGTGCATGACCCAATCTGGTTCCTCCTCACTTCCACATCATGTCAGGTAAGGAGATTATGTCTAGACAGAAAGCAAGGCTGAGGCTAAGGATAATTTCTCCTCCAACCGTTTTTCCTCCTTGACAGCCTTCAGCACTTGAATGACATCTAGGGATTTATGGGTTGCCCAGTCCAAACAGACAGACACCTTACTCAGGTGCTCGTGTGGGGTTGGAGACGTGAGAGACAGCTGCCAGAAAGGTGCAGCATGAGAGGACACTTTTAGTCAGAGCTTTGCGAAGCACATTCCTGAATGTTTATTGCATTCAGATTCGACTTGGTACAGTTTATGACCACTAAGTTGGTTACACTCATTCTTACAGAAAGATATAACACAGAAGTGAAGATGAACTGCAGTTGACTTCCATGGAAATTGTCACCCAGTGACTTGAGCATTTAGCCTGTTGTTTATTTTTTGCACATAAATTTTGCACTGTAGTTTCCCTGTACCTTACTGCTCAGGAATAATTAGATTACTCCGTGTGAACAAAGCAGGAGAATAAGCCAAATACAATCTTAACTACCACTGTGAGGGAAGCTACAAGACACAGCAAAAGGCAAGTGTTAAGCTGTACAGAACTTCATTAGTTGGCCATTTATTAAGAAACTATAGAAGTACAGCTTAATAGCCCTGCCATCCAAAAAGTCAGTAGGAGAGGCCTCTTTCTGGTAAACAAATATGGCACAGCACAATAAGCAGCATTCCAAATATTGTAAAACAAAATGGCATTAATTGTACTACATGCCCAGAGTATAATGCCTTTTCCTCTTCCTTTTGAAAACAGAGATTGCTAAATTGCAATGACTGGAATTGTCCTCCTGTCTTAGTTGTGTGGCTCTTCTGTTCATTTGTTCTTCCTGAGGAAAATCTATTCTACAAGGGATTAAGGGATGGCTATTTGTATGGAAGTAGCAGCCACACCTGGATATTCAGGTATCAGATCCCTCTTTCCGCTGCAAACTGAAACATCACCTTGTTACATGCGAATAATCTATTCATGCTTCTAAAAACTGGAAACACTTTGAGTATGGATTGAATTTTCAGGTTTACAACAATATTCACCAACCGTTTTGAGTGTGAAATGAACCCTGGCATTTAGCACTCCTGTCAATCTTCTGTTCAACATTTCCATACAGTTAAAAATGAATTTTCTGTGCCCTATGCCTGTGTTAAAAGACATTTGAAGACACTAGCTTGCAGCTAAGCCAGATTGGTAAGGATATATTTAAGTGTTATGATTATATAGACTACTGATGTGGTCAGGTCAACAACTTGGTAATTTCCCCATCTGCCTGATAGTTTGTGCACCAATATTTGAAAAACTCTCACTTGCAATGCTGCCTCAGCAGCAGTGAATGATAACATAGTGTGTCAGAGGGAGAAGCCCTAGCAACAGCCAAAATGCAGTCCCTCGTGAGTTACTAGGTCCACCTGGTTTTAGCAATGAATAATAAAGGCACTAGTCTAAATTAGCAGTGTAGATTTCCTCTAGGAGCATTGGAGGGAGAACATGATGTTTTTGAGAGGCAAGTCATCCTTTCTTACTTACCTTAAGACAGATACCTCCAGAGGCAACTCACCTAGATCTCCACTAAGCACAGAATTACTCAAGACAACTAAACAGAAGGCTTTGCTTTAATCTGTCTTAAGTTAGACGAGATGTGTTTAGGATTGTCACCAATACCACAGGAACTTTCATGGTGCCAGCCCCTTGGCATCATCCCCACAAATCAACCAAACATCAGAGTCCTCTTTCACCATAAGCCTCAGCCATTTTGCGCTGAGGACAAACCCATCTCCTGTGGAGTCTTTCTCTTGCCCTTCCATAGCAGCAGGACCAAGCTTCACCTTCCCAACAGCTCCCAGGGGTAGGTTTTCTTACAACATCTGGGTGCAATTCACCGTGAGCCCAACACCATGCACTCCGTAGGTGGTTTCAGGTTCCTCCCTGCAACCAGTGGCACTTCTACAAAAAGATATTTTTAAAGGCAGGTGCCTGAAGTGCTGTGCAGGGGGTCTATTTATCATTAAAACATTTAGGCATTGTAAGTTTAGACATAAAAATTGCCAAGGCAGAGTAAGTCTCAGCAGAAAGTGGAGTTACAAGAAGAGCAGCAATGCTGGGAACTTCAATCCACATTTAATTGTTTCAAGTTTCACAAAAGGATTCTTTTTTCTATGTTGAAACATTCATTTTCAACTTTGAAAGTATTTAATCCCTTCCAACACTTCTTTCAGATGCAGCATTTTTCACTTAAAAGGCACCCCAGCAAAAAGCAAAAAGACTAGGCACCCCAAAATAAATGTTTTCAAATGAGGTAGCATTATAGGTCAATCCAAAATGCTTTTTGTGTCTGGATGTGTGTGTTTTTTTTTTCCTTTTCCTTTTTCTTTTCCAAAGAGCCTAATAGAACTTTTAGGTTTTGTTTCAAACCCCAGCTCTGTCCCATTCATCTACTGCACAGACAAACCTTTAATATTGGAAGCTCTGTTTGCTTAGGTCTGGTTTCCACAAGCAGAAACAAGCCTAGTGCTTCCAGCTTCTTTGTCTTTATCACAAGCAAGGCGGTTTTAGCCCTCAAAGGACACAAAAACCATGAAAGTTTTCTGATTGCCCAGCACATACCCCTGATAAAAGAGCAGCCAGTCATAACTGCTAAGGGAGATGTGGGGGATCTGGGAGCAGATTTTGGATAGGACATATGCCAAAGGTAATACTGGGTATTTCCATGAGCAGTGGAAAGTATCAAATCCAGTCAAACTAAGTTTATGGCCACTTTGCATCACCAGAAACTTAATATAAGGTAGTAGAAAGGCTGCTGGTTTGGGCCTCCTGCTCTGCTGCATGTGTTCTTGGGACTTGAATGAACCAGGAATAGTGACTTACTCCTTCTTTCCTGAGGAGCTTGCCTAGTACTGGGGGAATGAGATGAAAAGGGACTTTCCAGGGCAGTCTCTGACTGCCACTGTCTTGAGACTGCCGTCTGCTTCCTTTCTCCATCTACCCCATGCACACACATAATATCAATGCCAGCCTATTCTGGTTTGGTGATTTTTTTCCCCTCCCAATTCTCAAGCATCACATCCTTGGGAAGGAGGAGGGGGATTTAACTACATTTCTTTTTTTTTTAAAAAAAAAAGAAGCTAAGCTTATCTTTCTGCCTGCATAGGGAGAGCCATGTGTCCTGGATGAGTGAGCTGGCACGAGATGGTTTCCATGCAACTTTTCCAAGCCATGCTGGAAAAGCGGCACAAATTGAAACTCAGAATAAAGCCCAACAAGCCAGACAAAACAAGTATCAGCAACTCCGCACAAAACCAGCTTGGACGGACGCACAAAGTTCACGCAAGGTCATTTGTGGGTTTAATATTGCCTTACTCAAGGAGAGATAAGCTGCCGCCACCGCTCAGTGTGTTTATGCAGCCGACATGTCTAACTGGCGTGAGGAGAGGCCGACCATGCCGCGTCAGCGTGATGCTATTATCTGATAGCTGAAATGCCACAATCCAAGTATTCCAGGAATACCAACCTGGGCACTTCCAGCAAGGGCTGGGAAAATTTAGGGGCTGAGGAGAAGGGTGTGATCAACTCCTCCATTTCTTTTCTCTTTCCAAAAGAGTTTTGCTTTGTATTTATCAATTCATTATATACTTTCTTAAGCTTCTTGGTAAAGCTTGGACAAGAAGGAGCTTTCCTGAAAGCTGCCCCAATTTCTTTCTTTTCTCTGCAACACTGAAGTGAGGAGGATGCCCCATCAGTTTAGGTTATTCTGCAGCATTAGGAATGGGTGGTTTCAGAATTAAGGTAAAGTAAAACTACTCTTCCTAATTTTTTCTTCTAACATCTTCACAAATCTATAGTATTAAAAAAGTCTTGGACAAAATTAAACCTGACTCACGTCAATCCAGAGTCAAGTTATTCTCCCAGAGACAGAATTTATCTCTCAGTGCAACTGAAAATTAATGGCTGCACAACTGAAAATTAATGGTTTCACACTCTACACTCTCAACTTTGTTTCTGAGCCAGCAATAGCAAGGGGTATTGGATATAGCATTTACAACCTTCTTTTACATTGTGGATGTGCAAAAAACGCAGCCTAGGGATTTTAATTATCAGGGTCACTTTCTGATTCTGTACTCACCAGTGTGAATGAAGAGCAATCATGAAAGTCAGTTGACTTGATCCAAGATGAAGGCATCTGCATTGTCAAAATAAAGTTGCTAGTAGATATTTTAAAAGCCAGAATCACCATCTTTTTCTTTCCTTTTTTCCAAGTCTGTGATCATTTTTCAAGAAGTGGGATACAAAACCAAGTGAAGAACCTTCTAACCCTGTCTCCAAACCATTTTAACTGCTATATTTTGGGTTTTGTTTGTTTGCTAGTTTGTTTTTCCCCTTAAAGGTTGTATGGCAATATTTCTTCAAATCTTTCCCCAAGAAAGCAAGTTATGAGATGAGACACTTAACAAATTTCATTATTAATGTGAATGCAGAGCACAACAAAATCATGGTTAGAAAACAAAATATCTAATATCTATTCCCCCAGCTCTAAAGAAATCATCAGCCAGCATGATTCCTGGGCCAGCTTCCAAAGCTAAGTTGCAGAAGGATCTGTTACTGCCTTTAGCAGTGGTTTATTTCCTTTGCTCAAGAGCTCAAAGTAGCACCCCAGGTATTTTGAATCATTCCTTGTGTACCCAGCTTCTCACAATTTTTGATCCTTCACAGCTAGAACCAGTGTCTGACAGATGGCCAGTGATTTAGCTGTCCAGGGCTGATCATGTTGGCTTTCATCTGGGAATTCGGTTGTTTTGGATCAGTATTTCATGTCAGTGTCACACTTTGGCTCCATCATTTTTTTGCTAGAAGGCTAAATCTTCCTATCCTCAACATCTTGTCCAGCCAGAACCTGCTGCCTGTTCGCATGGCTGCTGCTGTGGGTGGAGGTGTTAGACCTTGAATTTTAAGACCAAATATAATCCCACTAGCAGTTCAATGCCATGTATTTTGGTTTGTTTTCTGGTAGCCAGTCTTTGGCACTGAGTGTCCGTGCATAGATTCATTCTTGCAATCCATCCCCAAATACCTCTGCTGCTTTCTGCATAGTCCCTGTGACACACAAAGCCCTCTAAGAGACCGGTAGCTTCTGCTTGGGCAGAGTGAAGCTGAGGTGAGTACTGAGACTGTCCTCATTTTTCCTGCAGTCTTGTCATGTGTTCCTGAACTGACAGCTCTGCTTCTTTCACTGAATAACGTCTCCTGCTGTCATTTCTGTAAAGCTATCTGCTGGGCTTACAATTTTCCATGCAGACAGAAAGGGGCCTATATAATAAAATAAGGAGGAAAAATTAGCAACAAGGCCATGCTGTGACACTGGTTATACTGAGTATTAATAGCAGAGGCAAGGACAGCATAATTCAGAGTGACACATACTCTTTGCAGTTAGGCTGCAGCCATCCCAGATGGACAAATCTCTGCAACTATATGGCATTGAGAAGCAGCTCATGTCATTGAGACTTTTGTACCTGTCTTTTATAAAGGATCCTGCTACTTTTCACCAACTCCCATCGTCCAGAAGGTATGCCAAGGACTGTTTTAGGGGACGTCCTGGATTAGTCAGGTTGCATTAGAACAGTAATCTCTCCTTTTGGGAATTTGAGTTACTGCCTCAAGAAGACTTGCAAGCAGGCCTTGAAAACCCAGGAAGGGAAAAACAAGCCTGCAACTAGTTGCTCGTTATTGTACTTCTAATCCAGAATGCTGAAGGACACTAAGTGAGCATTCATATTATTATTATTACCATTATCGTAGAGTGGGAATAGTACCCAATATCTCTCACATATTAGAGAAGATAAATGTAGTCCTGAGTTACCTTTCAGGACCTCACTGGCTTTCAAAACCACTGGCTTAGTGACAGGGGAGAATTTGGCAGGAAAGCGGATGGGGCTGCGGTTCACTCTGACTGCACTCTCCCTTTTCTCCAGTGTTCAGTGTAAAGCAGGTTAGAAGTTCCTAATCACCTGTGAGGAGGGCAGTCATACAGTAAATCAGGTCTGTTCTTCACATTTGAGCTGCTCAGATCCATGCTAGCGTAAAGATAATTCTGGCATGTCATAATATTGGAAGAAGCTCTTCCAGACATTCAAGGAGAAGATTTGCATTTTGCAAAATTTGTGTTCTCCTTCAAAGTGTAGATGACTTAGATCTACGTCCTGTGGTACCTGCGTCTCAATAGTCTGCCAAGGAAAGAGATCTTAGTTTAGCTCTCCCATACAAGAAAATACACAGCTATATGTGAATAAATGTCTAAGCAATGGTTAGGTGTGTTTCAAAAACCCTTCTTAGGTGTTAGGAATTTGAAAGTCCTGTGAAATGCCTATTCCATATCCTCTAATGAACTGTCCAGACATTTGTGAATTCCATTCCAATTGGCAGCCATTTAACCCAAAGGCACTATGATGCTGCATGGATCTTTCCTTTTTTTTCATAAAAAGGATGATTGATGTTCAATTATTAAGGTTTATCAGACCCCCATCAAATTTCAGCTTCATCTGTTATTATATCAACAAGTGCAATTCTCACACTGCAGATTAGAAACTGCCATGTAGGAGGATATCAGAGTAAGCACCTGCTAAAGTATTTATTGGATGCAGTGAGCAGTTATAAAGAAAGCAGCTGTCTTTGTTCATGCATTTTAGAGGACTACTGCAGATTTGGTTTTTATATTCTTTTTTTCTGGTTATTTTTGGCTCATCTCTTTCAGAGACCTGAGAATATTGCTAGGTACATACATATCCATTTCCTGAACCCAAATCTACAGTCAGTGTAAGCTTGCCCTGCATACTTGTGTGCATGTTGTGTGTATGCATGTGGACAGTAAAAAATATGATCGCGTTATACACACACAGACAGATAAAATATTCTGCTGATGGCTCAACCTAAAACCTTAAATCAAAACATCAGAGGTATCAGAATCACAAATCAGTTCTGTGGGCTCACTTCACACATAATTTTGGTATAATTTTACAATGCCTTACCTTGGGGATTGTTCTTGATAGCGTTTTTCTAAAGGGAGTTCATGAGTAAACTGCAGCAGACAAGGGCTTGATTAGCTTCTGGAATCTGGTGCCAAATTTTCAATAGAATTTGAATCAAAATAGCAAGGGAGAAAAGATGAAGACATTTCCTCATGCTTGCTACTATGACCTACTGGAAGGTACTCAGGGTTGTCACAGCACAAGCACTTCAACACAAAGTACAAGTTAAACAAAACAGAGGGATGGAAATAGCTGCCCCCTTTGCTATCTAATCAGCAGAATAAATGCACAGCTGTGGTAAGAAGTGCACTGTGTTAGCCCACGGGGTCCAGTATGCTCTGCCATCCCAGCAAACAACCAACTTTCCTGTGTGTAAAGCATCCTATTCCACAGGTAACATGTAGCAATTACATTTTATATATTAATTACTCAATTTTTCTGTTCTGAATCCACTTCATTACAGCCCATCACTCCAATTTCATTGTTCAAGCCTTAGTCAGTAACTGTACTCCTTTGCTTTTGTGGTTGTGAAGGTCAGCAGCAAGTCTTCATCATTTAATTAACACATTAGGCCGGGAAGTCTAGTCAGGGGATATTTCAGCACTGCTGTGTGTATTAGGAAATAAAGATGTGCAGAAGTTTATGTAAAATGTCACTGCTCAATGTTTTGATAAATGAAACCTCAAAAAAAATCTTCAAAATGCTCCTAGGCGTGTTGAGGATGCATAGCCATCCTAGCACCTCAGGGAGAGGTTGAGCTGTTCGGTCTGAGTTTCTGAGGTAGCTGGAATGCAAACTAGAGGAAAATTCCCATAATGTAAATAAGGATCAATTAGATATCTTTCTGAACAGTCACTTCAAACCAACACAACCATCTCAGAGAGATTTTTAGAGAAAAAGATAGAGGCAGAGATTTTTTAAATGCTTCATTTCCTACTCTTGCACATGGATCGTTCTGGAATAATTTCCATTGTGATCTACTGAATTACTTCAGATTTACTGCACTGAGGGCAAATTTTGATCCACTCCATATGGATGAGCCATTAAGGCCTTTTGATCCAGTAACATAAGGTGTATTAATACTTTGTTATTAGTAGTATTTTAAAAACATCTGAACATCTAAAACAAGATGAGAACTCCATGGGGCTGGACACAAAGTCAAACTCATGGTCCCTTCTTGTCTTATACTCTATATGCTCTTGTCTATACTTTCTAACCAAATGTCCATGTTCTCATTTGTACTGATGCCTCCTTTACATATCCTTGGCACTTAAGAGATCTTCAAGGGAATTACTCTCTGCTGAATTTAAAGAACTCGTTTCTATTTTCAGTCACGGTGATAAACATCAATGTAAAACTTAGGCTCAATTTCCTCACACCCCAGGGTACCTCAATATAAGAATTCTCACCCAGCAAATTTTCACACAAGTTAAAAACCTCAGATGGTTTCCTCGCTTTTGAGCTTGTTTTCTCTGAGTTCTCCAGTTAATTCTTCGTATGAAAACAGTGCACCAAAAGGCACATCGACATCACTGCAAATGTCGGCACCTTGTCCGAACTGGTCTTGCAAGCGGTCATTTCGAAAAGGAGAAAGCAGCACCCCAGCACTGCCCGTCTCCAGCCTGGCTCTGCCATGGGCATGGCTCAGGCGCTGCCACATCAGGCTAGGCAACAACAGGCACACAAGTGTGATGTTTGGGGTAGAGCACAAAGGAGAATGATAAGCAAAGGCTAAAAACCATCCATAATGTGGGCTTCTGTGTTTAGCATCTGCCAAAGCATGCTGATTTTTTTTTTCTAACAGCTCTTTGCAAAAGGCTCTTACTGCAAATAACATGAGAACTTTATTCCTAAAAGCCTTTTAATAAGCCAGTTTCGGTAGCACAATGGACCACCTCAGGGAGGGAAATCATTTACTTCCTTATTGTTTCTGTCCCCTGCTTCTCCCTCGCTGCTCTGGAGGCTGACGTTCCACCAGCACATAGGAGGAGCACCAGCATCTTACACACAGCAGGGTAATGCCAGGCTTCCTGAGAAATAGTCACTGCTATTTTCCCCTACAAGAGGGCTACGTGTTTTAAACATTTAAGAAAAGAGAGTTTAATCTCTACTGATGACTCAGTAGGAAAAAATGTAATGCAGAAAGGACAGAAATTCATCCAACAGCTACCTGGGAGTAATGGACACTGTCTGCCGGTATCTGTGCAAAGTGTTGCTGGTTACCAAGCAGGGATGGCCATTGTTTAAAACTCCTGTTTTGTTTTAAATAGTGACTCGTGTTGCTTACTGCATCTCTCTGGTACTCATAGTGCTGCAGGGAGGGTTGAGCAATTAACCGCTTTTCCCATCACGATGGTTTTGGTCAAACACACAATAAATAAAAGGTAGTTCTTAGAAAGCAGCCAGGGTGGAGGAGACAGAAGGAACGTGCATTACAGGGGTATTTAAGAGATTGAGGCCTGAATTTATAAACTTGTACACCACATAAAAATGCATGCAAAATATCTATAGGAGCTGTAAATCAGTGTTCATCATTGAAAAGTAGCAGGCACTGTTTAAACTGCCCCCTGGGAGCATTCATCCTTCTCCATCGACCACCATGAAGTCCCCAGGGGACGACCCTCAGCTGAATGCCGGAGGCTAGGTATTATGCACAGAGCCCATAGTTATCAAGCTTGAGTTGAGGCAAAAACCCTGCTCAGTGGCCTTGCTATCACAGTGATTTTTGGGTAGGTGTCCATGGCCATGCAGATATGGAGCTTCCCTGTCCAGCTTCCTCATACTCTGCAATGTGGGCTTCAGTTATACACAGAAGATAGGAGCGGGTCATCTGCAAGACAGGTAATGGGCCTGCGGTGACTGGAAGGCATTGAGACATAGCCAGCCAGTACAAGACCTCCTTACAGGCCTGATATAGCACCCCTTTTATGGCATGCCATATGGATCTATCCATATATTCTGTTGTGGAGAAGATTAAGTTTATCAAGGGCCCCTGTGAACTGCAGAGACTTGTCTTGCAGGGCTTGTCGACACCTGTCCTTCCAAACCTCTGCTCCCACTGTGCCTTTTTTTCAAGTAGATTTAAAATTCTTTTTCAAGTAATTGGCTATTTCCCTTTCCTCCTTCCTCTAGGTTAGGTTAAAAGGGGAAGCAGGTCCTTTTCCTCATCGATTTGTTTACCTGACCTTTTAGATACATGCAGAGAAGATCAGCAAAGAGGCACTGGAAAATGAAAAGAACAAAAGCACAGTGCTTGCTCTCATTTAAAGTAGTAAGGCAAACATGGTGCTTAGTGTTGAATAAAAAATAAACTCTCTGCTGAGGAAATGAAACAAGCTGCCCTTACAGAGAAGGGGCTGTGAGAGGTACTACATTGTACTGGAATACCAGTGGAGAAGGATATGAAAATGGAGAGACAGTCTTCAAAGAGCAGCCATGATCTCCAAGATTTTCTCTTTCTTTTTTTTTCCTCCCCAAGTAATGTGATTTAAGCAGATAAATCCTATTTCCAAATAAAAGGAAATCAGATAAATTATTTTCAATCCTTGATATTTACACACTGCTTTTAAACTAGTTCCCCACTATGGTGCACTGTGTGTGGTACTGTTGTATGTGCTGTGGTTTTGGTTAGACATAAAACAGATGTCTTGATCACTAAAGCTCCCCTGGTATTTTCTCATGAGTCCACCATGGTAGCTTGACCAAATTCTAAA
This sequence comes from Crypturellus soui, assembly GCA_032275445.1. Taxonomy (NCBI): domain Eukaryota; kingdom Metazoa; phylum Chordata; class Aves; order Tinamiformes; family Tinamidae; genus Crypturellus; species Crypturellus soui. The sequence goes on from JAUBNY010000793.1 coordinate 310,193, forward strand.
CTGGGCAATAATATTTTTTCTTTACTTAATTCCGCCTATGCATTCAAGGAGGTTTGATATTCATCTCCCCTCCCATTCCTTGTAACACTGCTCTGTTGCTATATTCAGCAATGTAGTTCAGCAACAAATGAACTGCTTGATACAAAGACTTTACCAATGGTGCAAGCACATGGAGAGGATTAACTAACTACTTATTCAGAGCTTTTATATCCTAAGATTAAAAACAATATAATCATAATAAAAACAGATTACTACATTATCAGTATCAATTATTAAAATCCACTGTACATCAATACAAATTTCCTACTCAACATTTTAGAACTATATTTCAAAGCCATTCCTACTGGGACCCACACATAGATTAACCCAGCCTAACTTTTACAAGTAAAGTACATTTCATTAAAACCCTGTATAACCTTCTCTTTCAAAATTATATGGAAACAGATGAGGACCATTTTAGTTCTGAAGAACTAAACCATCTATTTGTGTGGCACTACTCTTGATTCACACTTCTGGTTAGGTCAGATTGTTCTGGTTTGTTCAGTTTAAGTGTTCTTCGGTGGGTTTGTATAAACAAATCCGGAGTCTGAAACAACTGCCTCTCATTGCAGGTATAATTAGCAGCTTTTGTAATCTCAGTAACCCTGGGTGTTTATGTGGCTGGGCATGGGCAATGGATCCTTCAAAGCCTAAATATGTGAGATTCAAATCTGGTCTCCAGAGGAGTGAGGGAACTGCAGAGGTGATTCCTATAGTCAGTCGCCTGATACGTGACTCGGTGGCTTCAGTGGCTCCGATGGTGCCGATGAAATCACCCTGCAGATGCAGAGCCCCTTGGGGGCGGTCAGCCAGCCGGGAACAGATGGGCTTGTGGTCCTCCTGCACCAACCCTGCTCACACCTTGGCCATCACTGGGGCGTGGGTGCAAGAGGGATTCAGCTGGCACGAGGGCAAGAAGCCCACAAATGGGAAGCTGAAACAGAATTGTACCCTGAAACACAGAGAAAACAATCAGTTCAAAACAATGAAAACCATCCTTCTCTTGTGCCCTGAGGCACTGAAAATCTCACTGAGAGTGACATTCCTTTAAAGGAGTAATCAAATAGAAGGTTTTTTATCCCTGAAACGTGTGCAAGAGTGGGCAAGGGCAAGGTGCTCTGGATAGTGCAGCTCCTGTAGCTAGATGTAGAGGATGTGTGCTAAAAAAAGAAAACAGTGTAAAAAAAGTGTACTTTTGGGTACACTTAAATCTGGGTTGCCACCAGGAATTCACTTAAGACACAGGTGGTCCTGAGGCTGCATGATGCATTTTGAAGGTAGATCTAACCAAGCACTTAACGATACGTTAGCTTACTCTGCATAAGCCTTGGGAAGTGTTGAGAAGATGTACACAAGGAAGTTCATGAGTTCATCAGAAATGAGGAACTGGAGCACCAGTGCATCCTGCCTGAGAGAGGAACAAATATGTTGCTCAAAGAGCTGCGGGTGTATACATCAATATAAGGTGCTCTTATCACAGTGTCCTTTGCAGTTTATCTGCATTTCTTGTGTCTTCTTCCTTTCTTCACCTGGATTATTCCCTATTGCTCATCTGCCTTCACCTCGCAGTTTTCTCTCTCCCCTTCCTACCTACAGCTGGAATCCACTTCTCCTCCCCAGGTCTGAGAGTCCTGCCAATACAGCCGCAACACATCACAAGCTCTGCAGCTCTCCCTAGCACAACCTAAGCACCTTCAGACATGAAGGCTTGAGTGCATCACCTGGCACTTTTTTTTGCATTACTCATTATTTTCATTGCTGATCTAGTCACCCTAAAAGCTCTATTTGTTTTTTTTCTTCTTCTCCTAAAACAAGTAAAAGATCCTGCTGGCTGATTCATCCCATTGATATCTTCTGGAGTGGCATTATACTTACTGGCTGTGGATATTATGGCTCAGATCATGCACCTGAATCAGACACCTCAGATTTATCTTTATCTAAGGGCAGCCAGGATGAATCCGGACTTCATATCCTACCAACCTGATATACTGCTCATAGGAGGCTTAAAGCTGATGATTTTTTTTTCCAACTCAGATTGGCAAAAAGCAAGATAAATAAGATGATAAACATGATCTCGTGAAAGAAAAAATAAATAATAAAACAAATTCCTTCCTCAGTATAGGAGACTTTTTTTTCCTTTTAATCTGAAATCACTGAAGCTAAGTGCATGCACTCTGTGCTGGGTTCCCTTTTCTTTTCCCTTTTATGCAAACTTAAAGCCACTCTCAGCTGCACAAACAATCTACAGATTCATAACTGTGAATTTTTGAGGACAGGGAACAATAACCGTACATTGCTGCACATGTATTATTCCAGCTCCTAAAGCCACCCAGTTAGCAAGACAACAAAAGAACAACCATTTTGCAATAAAAATCATTTTAATTGAAATACCAAAATCACATGCGCCTCTCCCCTTAGTCTTAAGGACAACAATAAAACTAACTTCATATTCAGAATCATTGCTATTAAAAAAATGAGAGACTCCAAAGCTGTATAATTTGCCTTTTATGGATTCTCTGACCTTCTTGTCACTCCAAATGTTAATCTAGATATCACTAGAGAAGGGCTAAGCACCATAAAGGTCTGATTCTACCAACTCGGTCCATCTTTATGACACTACTCTGCTAAATTTGTGCTGACAGAGAAACACTTCAGTTTGTTATTTGTTTCTTGCCTTGGCATAAACAATAGCTCAACAGCTAAAACAACTCAGTTTTCTTGATTTAGAGGTGAGTGTTCTGTTTTCAGTATAAACCTGGGTGCCAGGCTTGATGTTTGCATGGGGACATTCCTTTCTTTATTTCTTTTTTCGAACAAATCACTGGAAGCAATTTTGCACGATCCATGTCTGCAATTTTGCACAATTCGAGGTTTAAGTCCCTAAGTGACTAAAACTGCTGGTACAAACAGTTCCAAGCACACATATTTATGAGGCCAAAGCTTGTGAGCTCAAAAAGAGAGGTTCAGATGAAGCCAGCTTCTGGCTAACTGTTGTGTCCCTCGATGCACAAGAGCATATGCTATATGCTTCACCTTCTACTTGCCTTCTCTTAAGAGTAACCTGCTACTATTAATAGTCTGCTACTGCCAGGATTCAGCATGACACATTAAAGCAAAAGAATTTGCTTCTTTTTGGAAAAAAAAAAAAAAAGACAACTTCTGCCTTCTGCCTGGCTTCCCTGAGCTGTTTGCTGTGTTCTTGCCCATTGGGTTAAAATGCTGCTTACACAAGGGCAAACTCTGTATCCTTGCCATTGGGTTAAAATGCAGGTAGAAACAAAAAGCTGATTCTCTATACTAGGACACTTGTAGGAGATACAGAGCTCCCCTGTGATGTTGCAAGAGCATACTAATTTTACACCTACTGCAAATGAATATTTGGTATGGCTGCAGAGCTGCTTCGAGACAGCCATCATGTCTGGAAAACTGCTCTCCTGATGCAAGGAAAGAGATATTCCTCACACAAGTGAGCTCTGACTTCTTGTCTGGACAACTTAGCACAGCAATCTCCTCCGTGACACCAAAATCAAGCTGCTTGAAGCTCATTCCAGATTTGCATAGCGTTGGCTCTTGAGTTGTTTCACGTACCACAGGCAATTCCAAGCCACGGATATTTCCAGTGAAGCATGAAATGGATATGTTGGGAACACTGCTCTCTCCTTCCTTTAGTCTTTAATGCCCTAAAAAAAAATCACATCTGCTTTAGCAACTGTGAAAGTTTCAGATGTATTTTTATTCCTGAAGTGGTGCGGACTTGGCTACTAAAGACAGTAGTAGCCAAGGCAAACACCTGGGATTGGTCTGTGGTGGCTTCACTCTAATCGCTTATTTAACAGATAAGAATGGATTTGGCTCGGTACACTCCAAGGAGGGGAACGGGGGCAGAAGCTTGAATCCACAGCATGAATACTTCCCTGAGTCACAGCAAGAAGGGATCTCACAAAGCAGACTGAATACTAAGGAGATAAAAAAAAGGCAAATTTTCAAATGTGGGTTCAGTGCATGTCTGTAAAAAAAATATACGTGTAGAAAATCAGGGACTGGACCAGCTTTGCAGTGGTGTTACACCAACAATTCATTTCACTCCTGGGACTAATGTTCCATTGCAGGGAACACGAAGCACTGTCAGGGAACCCCGGTGTGCCGAGACAGCCACGAAGAGCCTGCGCTGATAGCTCCATTCAGTGGCAATCTGGAAATGTTTCTCATAAATCTTCTTCCATATGTTGTCTTTCTGCTTTATTAATTTGTGGAATATTATCCACTATGCTGCTAATGCTTAAATGCTAATGCCTCATACGAGGGGGATTAAGAGGTGTTTTGCCCATACTTAAAGCACAGCACAGTCTGCTCTCTTGAGCACTAACATATGAGTTCCACATGAAAAACTCCTCAAAGACAGACATCTCAGCAGGACACGTCCTTCAGTAGCCCTTTGCCAGGGCCACACCAATGGCAGCACAAGGTTTTCTCTTATTCCCAACCCTAATCATACTCAAAAAAGAATATTTTGGGTAAGGCCCATATAAGGCCCCAGGGACAAATGGCATGAAGAACAGACCATTTCCAAGCCACCAAAACTTCCTCTTATTGCCCTGTTAAAGACTCGCCCTGGAGAAGCCTCTAGGCTACCCCTTTCATCCAAACCTAACCCTAAGCCTTCTTTCAGGCCTCTGTGGAGAAGACGATCCCCATCTCCAGCCCAGATTCAAAATTTCTAACAGAATAAGTTCCAGAATAAGTCCGGCAGTGCAAAGAGGCTCTGCTCCAGTGCAGCCCCTTGAACACTCAGTCCCACTCCATTGGCATCTCTACCCTTGTTCTTTCTCACCACCCTAACTGCAGCCCCTAAATATATTTTCCAGGCATTATTATGAATAGGACTCCCATCTCAGACTCACAGCAATGTCACCTTTTGGCTTACTCTCTCTCACAATGCTAACCCTAAACATATTTTCCAGACAATTCTAGGACTAAGGCCCTTATCTCTAGCCTGCAAGTGCAACGTCTCACAGCTTAGAGCTTTCAACAGTGCACAGCAACAATCCCTTTGACACCTCCTTTCCAGACCTTCCCCAACAGCACTTGTAGGCTTTTTCTTTCTTTCAATCCTGATCCTAATCCTAGCATTCAACATATTTTCCAGGTAGCACTAGGATTAGGATGCCTATCTCTGGCCCACACAAGAAAAGCCTCACAAGACACATCTTGCGAGTATGGACCTCCTTCTGGCAGCTCCTTTCCAGACCCACTCAAGCAGCACCTCTAGACTTACTCTTTCTCCCTGTCATACCCTGGATGTATTCTGTAGACAATGCTAGGACTGCGACATCCATCTTCAGCCCAGATGCGATATGCCTCATAGAACAGGTCTTTCAGAAGGACACAACTCCCTTTGGCAACCCCTCTCCAGACCCGCTCCAACAGATCCACTAGACTTGCTCTTTCTCCCAGCCCCAACCCCAATATTTTACGGACTGATTATAGGTCTAAGAATCTATCTCTGACTTTGATGAGAAACATCTCATAGGACAGGTGTTTTGGCCTGCCTTTTGGTCTTTTACTTCCTATGTTAGCCCTTTCAGACCCACTTAAGTGTCACCTTTAGGATTTCGCTTTCTTGCAACTCTGACACTAATGCATATTTTCTGGCCAATAATGAGACAGTATTAAGCTGGCTTTTACTCTTTCAACACATTCAGGAATGTAGAGGGTCAACATGACACACACAAATCACCCTAACTGCACTTCAGTCACATTTTAAAGATGTACGTGATGTGTAGGCTTCTTGTACAGAAGTGATTTCCACTTTTTTTCTGAAATCTCCAGCTAGTGTACCACAGTTTACTCTGTCCTGAGCTCCTGGTAGCATTTTAATTCAGGTCTCCAAAATGCTGAGCAAGTTTATGCTTGTCTGGATCCTTTTTCACTTTGTTTTTTAAAGAGTGGAAGTTTGTTGATTTACTCTTTTTTACTTCTTTGATAATAATGGACTGTTCCTGAATAGCTAATTAGAGCATTGATTTCTCCCCTCTACAATGCAGGGTGAATAAAAATACTTTAGTAATGCTCTCAGACTTTTGCTGTTGCTCTCAGACTAATGCTCAGACTAATGTTTTGCTGTTGCGCTGTACTGGAAGCTACTTTTTAGTTCTCTTCTGCAAAATATATACACCTCATTTGCTGTTTGTTGGCCTTTGGTCAAAGGAAATAGCAAATTTCAAAGGTCAAAGGAATAAGCACAATAACTTTAAGAGATGGGAGGAGAGAGCACTTCTAGATTTGAAAGCCTAGACACTAGCAAATGTAAAACCTTCCTGCACTTCCCTCAGCCCTCCCCAACTTCATCTGCCTTTTGCCTTCCAGAATATTCTCAGTTCTGTAGGCAGGGAAAAGCCAGATGAATGACAGCAGACAAGCTATGGATTCGGTAAATGGTCCAAGTTCAATCTGATCCATTCCAGACTGCTTGGGTGGAAAAAAAATACTGTTATATTTTGTAGGCATATATGAATTTAAGAGACCATACACATACTCCAGAACTTTGAAATGATACCGTGGGATTCAAAGGGTCTTTTCTGATCATAAGAGCTTATGGAGCTGTTTCAGAGGTCTCTTTGAAGAAATGAAGCAAAGCCAAATGGCTCTGGCTTGAAGAAAAGGGTCATCCAATGAGATGTCCAGACATCAAGTTTAAAACAAATAGAGACACAATCATCACCACGGGATGTTTTGAATACCAGAATTACAAATGGGTTAAAAAAAGAATTAGACAAATCATCAAAGGTGACCCCATTGGTAGCTACTGAACACACAGGTCTGGATGCAGGCTCTGGCATGTGAAGTTCCCTAATTCAGCAACTGCCAGAAACTGCTAGGTTTTATTGAAAAAGGATCCCTCTATGTGCTCTGTTGTAATACTCCTTCCTCTTGCAGCTGCTATCAGCAAAAGATCACGGACCGCTACAGCTGTGGCTGTAACACAGGGAGATGGGAAATAAGCTCTGCTTTTCTCTGCTGAATTACTCCAGAATATGTGTCAGTGCTGCCAGCTGCACCAGAGTTATCTCATCGACCACACGCACAGAGGTGCCCAATGCTCACGAGATGTGGAGCAGGTGGGAGGAAGGCCAGAGGAAAGGGGAGGGATGGGCTCGCAGCAGGATTTGTAGCCAGGGCTGGGCTAAGACAGCCTTGCTCCTCTCCTGTGTGTGGTGAGGAGCTTCATACCCCCGGGCCCCACTCTTGGGATGGGCTCTTGCTGTTTTGCAGCTTCGATGAGGAGAAAATCAAAGGGCTTTGCCTTTACGTTGCCTGCACAGATTGCCAGCCCCAGCACCACCAGTACAGGATGCACAAGCCAGTCACTGGCCAGGCTGTTCACACACTATTCAGTGTTGCTTCATGTGGTTGCACCCTCCAATATGCTCCCAGTTTATCTTCCTTCCGAGCCCTGGGAAACTCACTGTTCTTCGTTCAGAGCTGGCATTTGCCATAATCGCAGCAGTGAGCCTCACGGTTTTCTCCTATGCTTGCAAGCTGCCACCATGAAGAGGCTCCGCGGCGGTGCCAAAGGCTTGGCCACATCCAGCAAGGGTTGTTGGGGCTGCATTTATAGGGATGCAGTGTCCAGAGTGTGCTTCTCCTCATCGCATTGCACGGCCCCACAGCAGGTTGCAGCACAAGGTAACCTCCACAGAAAATCCTGGCACATCCCCCCCTCCATAGAAACTATCCAAGCAAGGACTGTTTCGTACCTTATGCCCCCGCAGCTCAGGAGTGAAGCAGCTATGCGCATCCAATGCAGCTCCCGGGAAGCTGACAGCTACAAGAAAATTCATTCATAGCTTCCTGCAGGACACTTGGAAAAAATCTCCCCCCTGGTAAAATCTTTAACACTGAACATAAGCATGGCAGGGTAGTCAGCAGGAATCCCCTCCACAAATCCTTAATCCAGCACACAACTGAGAGCCTCTGCAATAATACTGCAGGCTGACTTGAATTAGCCCAAGCACGAGGAAGGCAGAAATAACTAGAGCCCCACTGGTGCCCAGAGGTCGCTCCTTAGAGACGCTCCCCAAATGAACCTTTATTCTGCCTCTTCCTACCATCTCCCAGCACCATCACTCAGGGGTCGGTCACTTTTGCCTAGGCCTGCATGCTCAGCTCACAAGAACCAGGCCACAGCTGCAGAAGAGATGCAACGGAGCCCATATTTCACAGGCACTCACCAGCTCCTTTAGAAAAGGAAATCTTGCCAGCTGCTCCAAGGATGATGCAAAGTGCCTGGCTCTGCCCTGTGGTTACGCACCCAGGTGAGAAGCGACATCTCTTTTAAAGCCTAGCCCTTCTCTCAGAAAACCTGGATTCTTCTCTGAGAAATCTGCCAGCCTGTTGCAGAAATAATGCTGGCATTTTAACAGTGTGGCATAGAGGATTCATCCTGCATTTTGAGAGGCTTTATTTTTTTTCCCCCAAGTAAATGTTCCCTTCCTAATATCTTATGCATGGAGAGTTGAATGCAGATGCAGTATAGCACCTGTAAACCATCTGGAAGATGAACACCTCAAAGTTATGACAATGCAAGAAAATTATTCTGTGTGCAACAGCAAAGCACTGTGCTCAGCCACAGCCTTTAAATACTCTTTTCTGGGCTCTATCTTTCCTTCTGGTCTCGAATGTCCCTATAATGCCAGGTCTGGTCTCATCATTCTCCTCACCTCTAGACAGGCGTAAATCCAGCAATATAGTCATTACAGTCTGAACAAATGTAGTGGAGAGCTTCATCCTCTCTCAAACATCAGAGAGATGTTTTACCAAGTTTATGCCAAGGTCACTTTGTAAGCTAGAAAAATGAAAAAAAAATCAAGCACACGTTAAACTTTGAGCCTGTGCTTTGGCCTACTCTTCTCCCATCACGCTCTGTGAAATGTCACCATGACAGAAAACTGCAGGGGATGGTTCACTGGTCCCCAAATTAGCAGGTTGGTACCATTCCAGGGCATGGAGCATAGCAGGGGAACATAGTGCTTGTTTTCCACACCGAGCTGGCAGAGGCACATGTAAGGACAACGGCCAGCGCTCTCACTCATGCCCTGGATGACTGCCGTAGCAGCGACAAAATGATAAAACATCGAGCATTTGCCTACATCTGAGGCAGCCACATCTGGAGAGGGGTTAGCTGCACAGGGGAAGAGTGATTCAATGACTAAGACTTGCAATGGGGACCCCAGGGACACGGTGCTGCGTGACACCAGGCAGCTCAGCCCCCGGTTCTGCGCTCCTTCCTGCCACACGGAGACAGTGGGAGGTTTAATGAGCACTTGTGAATTCTGCAACTTTTTCCTTTCCTTTTTTTTATTAAATTGTGCTACACAGTGAACTATTCCTGTAATAGGTCTGCTTGAAATACCATACATAACAACCTGCTTAAAAGTCACCTCTTCACATTAAAAATTATTGGAAAAAAATACATCTAGAATTCATTTTAATGGGCATATTTTTTCTCTCCATCCCATTCTACCTCCTCCACTTTTTCCTCTCTCTTTTAATTCCTGAACAGCCTATAATAGGCTGGTTCGGGACTTTGGCTTCTGGTTCCTGTGCTGTAGGTCATATGTTCAAACCTCTACATCGTAGCAGCAAATAGAGCTGAGACAGATGACAAATGATGTTCAGATTTTTTTTAGAGTTTTAAAATGGACGTTGCACCATTTATGGAAGGAATTATATGCTGTTTTTTTCCAGTCCAAAGAACCCTTTAACAGCAAGAGATAGCTGAAGGAGAGGGAATGACATTTCTTATTTAAATGAAGCAAAGCTTTAAATAAATTATATTAATGCTAAGCATGGCTTCCCAAGTAAATGAGACCTGCAGGACTATTCCCCAAATACCTGTTGTGTTGGCTGGCCAGACTGAGCAGGTTTGACAGACAGTAGCTATCTCAGAGTCCTATGAACTTTGAGAGGCTCAACAGGAAGGTCTCAAGTTAGCGTTGATAACAAGGCTGTGATTTCACAGGTCCTTATCCGTTGCAGAGGGCAGGATCCAGAGCACATCTCTGATCCAGGTCCAGCACAGACTGCCACTTGCCCCAGCAAATAGCCTCAGAATGTGAGAGAGAGCAGGGAAGGGGGTTAGGGAAGGACAAAGCATGTGGCTTTGTAGGACAGATCATGGAAGACAGTTGCCTAGAGAAGAACTCTTTAAAAGATGACATAAAAATGAGCCCTTTAATGCTTTTTCTGTTTCCCAAGTGAAATAAAAATGTCAAAGGTGAAAAAGTTTGCACCCAGTGCTGTAGGGACTACCTACTTCCACAGCAGGGGAAGAGGAGAGAAAGCCAACAGGCAAACCATTTACCATGTTGATATGTATCTAAGAGGACCATCATCACTTTCCAAGCCTTCAGGTCCGAACGGGGATCAGGGTCGGGGAGGAAGAGGAAAGAAGATGCCAGGAGTCTTGTTCTCAGAGGAAAGGAGGAGGCACACTGCAGGAATCTGAGTGTACTGCAATGAGGCTTTATATAAATAGAGAGCTCGAGAGTACTGGGCCCGACTGTGTGTACTGGAGGGTCAGCAAGCATTGTACTGGTTCATGTTTTCAATAAAAGAACAACAGGGCCCGAAAGAAATGGCAGAGCTGTGAGAAGAAAGTTCCTACAAAGGCCAAATGAGGTCCCCAGTCTTATTCACTCACCATAAAAATGTGCATCCAAACAGGAGCAAGAGGGAATCTTCTCACTAATCACATTACAAGTCAGAAGTCTACCATTAAGCTGGTCACTCCTGTCTCTCTTCGTAGGAGAAGGAGAAGAGCAATATCATTTTAGCGTGCCTGCTTAAGACAAGAAGGGGCACAACCAAAACCTAATTCGGCGTATGCCAATTATGAAGGAAATCTAGGGTATCTAGGATGGGGAAATCTTTGTTTGGGTGAATGAGTCCTATCCAGTAGACCCCCTAACCTCTTTTTTTCCTTCCAAAAAAGAATTATACTACCACAAACAGGTATTTTCAGCAGAGTGGATATCTCAAACCACAGGGTCAGATAGCACAGGAAAGCAGCTCAGAGAGTTTTGTCCTAAATACTACAGAGAAGCCCTCTCCAAGGCCCAGCATTCCTTTTGCAAATTCTCTCTCCGCAGCACTAGTTAATTTGAAATCCTCCAGCCAGGGAGAAGGTGTGAGAGCAGGAGAGTGAGAACACAACCTGTCTACTATCATAAGCACAAAGGAGGGACCAAACCTCACTTTCTACAAAGGAAGTTCCCAGCTACAAATAACTGCTGTGCACACATTAGCCGCCTGCCAGTTGTTCCAAGCGGTGGAGCAGCATATCTAGCCAGTAGCACCTCACCCCCAGAGACCTAATTTGCAGAGGCTGCAAATAATGAAGAATACCTCAAATAAAAAAAAAAACCTATTAAAAACTTCTCTTTCTAAAAGGATTCCACTACGTCCCTTATAGTCATCCCATTTCACATCTTCAACCAAGGAGCAAAGGTAAGAAGAGCCAGCTTCAGCGCCCAGGCATGCCCTTGCAATGGCTGCAATATCACGAAGCTGCCACCTCCCTTTCCCTGTTTCTCCCTTATGTTAGTAAATCCCCTGCAGGCTCTTCCAGGCTTAAAACTACCTCTATCTGTGGCTCTCACACAGCACAAGCAGCTCTTAAAATCACCATGTGCTACATCCGCAACAGCAGCTCCAAAAGATCTCGCTTCCTCTGTCATTCCCAAGAGGTTCCCTGCCCTTATCCTTACAAACGAATGAATGGCCAGCCCTGCCTTTGCCCATAGGCACCATCCCCTGGTGCTGCTCACCAGCAAGGCTCGTTCTGGTCAGGAGGAACCTACCCTGCCCTCCTGTGCCTTGCGTTGCCAAATAGTGAGGGGGTTCTCAGGTTGCCTCTGACAGGAGATGAGCCGAGAAAGCTCCAAGCAAGCCACCTAACCAGATCCTCAGATTACTGTAGGCCTGTAGCTCTCAACACAAAACATCTCTTCTAGACCTCCACTTCTTTCTCTGATTCCTCAGCCCTTGTTTCTATGCATTTAACTTTGGTGTTGCCCTCTCAGGACCAAGTTACATCCAGAACTGTCTGTGGACACAACTGTAAGTGGTTAGAGTGGATACCATGGCTGAGGATTATTTTGTGAAGCATATAGATAAATGAAAGAGGAGATTTCTCCAATGTTGGTTGGAAAAACAAGGTTTCAGCATGGCCTCAGTCTTACTTACAGGGAGGATCATCAACTGGCCTGTGCCAGTTGAAGATGCCTCTGACCCCAGCTGTCCATCATGCCTCTGCCTAAGGTTGGCTGCCGTAGAGCAGATGTTGAAGAAATAGCTTGGCTTCATGGTGGCCCAATAGATGCCATAGCAGAAACACATCACCTATCCTGGCACCTTGAGACCTGAGGATCTCTTAAATCACCACAGTTATTCAGGAAGCATCTGCAGTTTCTCTTGTGCCTTAACTCAGACATTTTGTGAGGTCTTAAGAGAAGGTTCTTGTCATATTTCATGTAACCATTACAGATGTTTCTAGGAGAAATTAAAATAGACGGCAAAGGACAAAGGCTCACAAAATTTTCCACGTTTTTTTCCACCTGGGTTTTCATTTCAGCCAGGGACAGACAGTTCCGGCTGAATCCAGAGAGGGCAGCTGCCCATCCATGTTCTGATACTGCTGCTGTGATACAACAGTAAGAGTTTCTGTAGGCTAGTGAGCCATTTTCCACTATATGCCGCCCTCCAAGCCTGCCAGAGTCTAACAGGGATTAAAGATTTGGTTTCAGTGTCTTCTCCTCACATAGATCTGGAGAGACGCATAGGACAGGGGAAAGCCTGAGCATCAATGGTTTCATTCACTAGAATGATAAGGGCCATCTACTCCTCCTGAACACAATTCCTATGTACACACACTTTTGATAATGTAACACACATCCTCCACAGTAGCCAGGCAGAAGCACTCTGACCTTGAATCCAGGACTTTTCTAGACCTAAACTTAGATATTTGCAGGACAGTGAATTCTGGGACCTCACAGGCCTTCCCAGTCTCCCCAGTACTGATTCAAGGAAACTGCCTTCAAAGCACTGAAGCAGAGCCAAGACCCCTTTGCTCTGAGCACTGAATGAACACAACCCCAAAGAGGCCTCCAGTTAAAAAAACACAAGGAGATGGATCACCATGATGCAGTGGTGTGTTATTTTTCCACTATGGCTTTCCCATCTTCTGTGTGTGACACTCGGTTAATCATGATTGCCTCCTTTGATAGTCAGTTGGCGGTTTGGATTCTTTGGATAATTATCCCATCACCTGCACAAGATAGATAGATAATTCCATGGGCCTGCTTGTGCACTTCAGCATTAATGTCCCCAGGTTAGAAAATGAAGTGTCGAATGGAACAATTTAATGACTAGGGGCTGGTAAAATTTTAAATTGACGGCAATGTATGGCAAAGTCTCTTAAATAATATGAAATGCCATTTTGGCTGGAAAGGGCTGGATGAACCTGTGGCTGATAAGTTGTTAAATTACATCCCATGGCTGACTGCTCGTCTTGGGAAAGTACTGAATGATAAGTGCACAAATTATCATTACTGCATGGAGTGAAACTATTTCCAACAGAGATGATTTGATAAAAGAGAAGTTATTTATCATGATTAAGAATACCACATTTGTACTTCTACACATTGAACAGATCCTGGCAATCAGTTTCCAGAAAGGTACCTTAGCCTGATTTAAAGGGCTTTATGACTGTTTTAACTGTCATAGGATTTTCTCTCATGGAGAAAGTAGATTTTAATGTATAAATTGCCATGTTTCTGGGAATATCATCCTTTTCACTGCAGGCAACTTGATTTCAATTTCTTCCATATCTTTTCACCGTATTTGACTCTTTCAAAAAAATAAAAATAAAAAGCACTTTTTTCGCAAACAAGCAAGAATCAGTCTTCTAAGAGTAACGATAGAGGAGAGCTTTCTCTTCTGCAGCTTCACTTGGGGCCCTGCAGAGCCAGACAGCACATTTCCAGTGGCTGTCTGCTTAGTGCCATGCTGGATGTGGTAGGAGGCAGCTAAGACAGTGACTTGCTTTAACCTCAGCTATCCCAGCTGGCAGCCAGCCACTAGCTACCACCTGTCGGCCTTTTGAACCTGGAATAGCGTGAATGAGCTTTCCATATGGCTCTACAGAGCACCGCTCCAAAAACAGGTCAACAAATGCTTGGCAGGGTGAAGCTGGCAGCATTCAGCAAGTTTAATGGATGAATGACGGGTTTCAGTCTCCAGTGCTGTTACTGTAGGCTCCTTTACCTCAAGCCAGCGAAGTGAAACTGCAATATAGGACTACTGATGGAGTGCCACAAGGAACTGGTGAGACCCATCGCAGGAATCACCATGCAGTACCACATACATGGAGAAAACGCCGGATATCACTCCCAAATCACTCCTCTCTCCTTCTTCCAGGTAGCAAGGGATAGGACCCCTTCTTTCGTTCTTGAAACTGATTGAAAATCCTACTTCATTTCAGTGTTAGGCTTATAGCCCAAGATAACTAGCCACATTTGAGCTAAAAGACATGAATAAATCCAAAGACTTCAGTGGGATGCCTCATGTGGATAAAGTATTTGCAGGAAAAAAAAAAAAAAAAAGGAAAAAAAACTTGCTGAACCAAAGCCTCTTTCTAACATTCCTTGAGGCCTTCTGAGGTAGATGTCAATGTTGGCATTTTGACATTAACTTGCAAGTCTGCTACCTCCTAGTAATATAGCACTGGTAGTTTTTGTAGATAGGTTATGAAATCACTTGATCTGACCTTCCATTTAATGTGAGCCAAAGACTTATCTGAGCAAAATATTTACTTTCTTGTAGTTCAGCTGATCTCACCTGCATCTGGCTAAAGTGCACCTTTCAAAACAGCTTTACCCTTGATCTGAAACCTTCCAGAGACAGAAGATTCAGCACCAGTGTAAGCTTCTCAAAAGAAAGTACGTTTGAAAAAGGGTAAAGTCTTCCTATCAGTATAAAGAAAAGCAAGGGTATGTGTATGTTTATGAAAGCACAATAACGCGGCAGTATTTGGAGCACTGTTGC
This sequence comes from Crypturellus soui, assembly GCA_032275445.1. Taxonomy (NCBI): domain Eukaryota; kingdom Metazoa; phylum Chordata; class Aves; order Tinamiformes; family Tinamidae; genus Crypturellus; species Crypturellus soui. Next base: position 325,337 of record JAUBNY010000793.1, read on the forward strand.
TTTCCAAAGCTAGTGCCATCACCAAAGGGAACAAGACATCAGCCTGCGCTGACATGATCACTCCTGGCAAGGGTTGTGTGTATCACAGTGGATGAAATGCTCTTGTAGCTTATTCCTTTTGGTAGTCTTTTCCTTTCTGTTTCTGTTTATTTATTTATTTTTAATTCAATAAAATTTTATGTGCATGGAAGTCTGACAGCCTTTGAGATTTCTGACACTCAGAATGAGTAAAATGCCAATAAGGGATAGTCACAAGTGTGTTTTCAACAAGATGACTTACAGGAAATAGATGGAATTAGAGATCAATTGGAGATTTTTTTTATTATTGCTCTTTAAATCAGCAAAACAAGCACAGGATAGCAATATCACTTCATAACTAAGTTTTCACATGGCTCCTCAAAATGCCCTGACAGGAGACAGTGTGAAATATTTTTCTTCAGCTATGCCACAGTATCAAACTTGACTCCATCACGCCTCGGTAGAGTTGTGTCTTCTGAAACAAGAGCTGAATTTGGCCAAGAAGCTTCAGTGGGAGCAGCACACACATAGCCCTGAGCAAAATTCGGTCCTGTCAAAATGTCTGTTTTCAGTCTCCATTAAGAAAACATGTCCCAGCATATAATCACGCAACCAGCAGAATGTGGATCTCCTTTTACATGCAATTCATCTGAGACCTGCTCCTTCTGTCCTGACCACCTTTATTTGCTGTGAAATACCTGATCACTCAGCTCATCCCTGGCACACTTGGGGCTGTGCAGAAAAAAGCACCTTGTCAAGGAAAACTTTCTGTGTCACAAAGTTGCAAGGCCTAACTGGTGCTGAGCACCAGCTCACCTCATTGGCATCTATGGGAAAGGGGGCAGATTCTACAAGCAGAAATGGTTGAAGGGATAACTTTTTTGGGTAACTTTAGTCTACTTTGCTGAAACAAAAAAAGCTCTAAGGCAAATTACCTTCCACTAGAAAAGTTTTGTGAGAGAGAAAATACCAGGTGTTGTCACAGACAACTGGTGTGTGACCAAAATTGTTGTATAGTGGTAAGTAAAGATTGGATGAGTTCACATTTTTAGCATATATAAAAAGAGGGCAAACCCTATACTGCCTAAATTAGATGTGGAGCAACTCTGGTGATTACCTTCAGCAGCACTACTTGGAAGGAAAAGCCAGGGTTATCCCCAGCTCTGGCCAGGAGCCAGCTCTGAGCCCTGGCTGGGCATATCCTCTTCCACTGCCCTTAAAATGTTGGGCATGAGGAATGAAAACAAACGGCAAAACTCAGAAGTTGCCACAATCTTGGAATTATCCTCCTCCAACTGACTACATTAACCATCAGCATCTGGATTCCTTACAAAGAAGTGAAAGTCTTGGAAATATTAAAATAACACCAGCTGTTTAATTTCTAACTATATTTGGAAAATTCACCCAGGCCCAGTTGAGTAAAATGGTTTCCTACCTACTTAGCTTGAGCATGTGCTTAGAAGGACTGGGCTTGACTTAAGGTATACACTTAAAAATACACTTTAAAAAAATGTTTTGTAAATTTGGGGGCTTAAAATTGAAAAAGATCCTTTTATAAACTGAGGGAAGAGATACAATTCTGATATTTGACTATTAAATATATGGTGAACACATGTGCAGCATCTAAAGCTGCATGGAATCAAACTATACTGCAAGCGTAATAGTTTCAATTCTCATGCACTCAAAAGGAATCCCATGCTCCATTTAGGTTTGATTTTCCCCTGGGTCTCCTTTGTAATAACCCAGGGCAGTGATGGAAAGCAAATTTATACCCACATTGGTTTGCTAGGATTCCCTTTTCAAGACCCCAGAGAAACAGAACAAGCTCTTACTGGCATTCTACATTAGCAATTCTGCCCCTATGGGGGCTGAAATGAATTTTCTTCATCATGACTCACAAAGATCAAGAGCAAAGGCCTTGATCTTTGCTCAGGAGTTTGCAACGCTACCTGCAGCCCTGGGAACGTGTGAGGCACATGTGATATCCGCAAAGCCAGGAGCACCAGCCAGACATGCAATAGTACAGAAAAAAAGAAAAAGAAAAGAGAAAAGGCCTAAGAAAGGCCATATTGCATCAAACAAAAGACAGATGTTGTCCAGAATCTTCTCTCCAACAGTGGTTGAAAGCAAATGCTTAGCAAGAAAAACAGAAATAGGGAGTATATATAGAGAGATCTTTCCCTGATACACCCTCCTAGCTTCTGGCGATCAACACTTTCTGGTGTTCAGGTTGTATATTTTAGTTGGCACTAGATCCATCCTCCCCCTTTCTATCTAAGTGTTTACTAAACCCATTTGCTCATAGGGCTGCTTCTGCAACCTCTGTCTGCGGTCATGTCCATGAGTGGTTTCTGTGCTCAGTGAGTTACCAACACGCATAGCTGAGGACCCATTCAGCTATTTCAGGAAATGCAAATGGACCAAGTTCACTGACTAATGTGGCTTATTAAGAATGAGCCAAGCAGAAGATCCTTGTTACTTATTCTGCAGATCTGTTATCTCTTCATTCTGCCAATGAACCACATTCCCACGCTAATGCCCATGTTCCTCCAAGCCGCTCCCTTTCCACAGCATGCAATGTCAATCTGCGAGGTTTTGCGAGCAGTTATACTCTGAGGTGTCTAAAAAGCTCCTGGTAACTGGAAAATATAATTACCGATAGTACCACTTAGTCCATGCTACTAAAGAGAGCTCAGACTCACGCATATTTTGCTAGGCAACTTACTTGAGATGTTGACAACCAGCCTGTAAATGACAAAGTTACTTTGTTGTAAGGGAAAAGCATTTGGGTACTTAAGATATTGATGAGCTGGACTATAAGCGGATTATCACCACAGTATAAGTAGAGACTAATTTCCCAGTAGAAAAGCTTTTTGAAATACAAGACAAAATGTCAATCCATTTACTAGTTACACATATTTAAAACATTTCTCTCATTTTACTCCTTGCTACTAACTCTTTCAGCCTTCAAAAGACACAGAACAAGGTGGAATGTCCTGCATTTAAATACCACATAACTCTCAGAAAATCTGGATCTGAAGATCTGGATATAGGGTTGGTTTGGAATTTGTTGAGAAGCACAGTTCTGTGGTCTCTTTAGATTCCACTTGAGTCCTAAAGCACAACCATAAAGGTAGGATTTCTCCAATGGAGGAGTGAAGGCATTGTAAAAATATGCAAGTGTCTAAAATCACAGAATCACAGAATGGTTGAGGTTGGAAGGGACCTTTGGAGATCATCTAGTCCAACCCCCTGCTCAAGCAGGGACACCTAGAGAAGGTGGCACAGGGCACCAGGTGGGCATCCAGGTGGGTTCTGAAGATCTCCAGAGAAAGAGACTCCACTACCTCGCTGGGCAGCCTAAATAAGAGGTCTCTTGTCAAACTTACAGGGCAGCTTGGAGGGAAACATGAAAGCTTGGCTTAGCACATACCTCTCCTTGAGGAAATTCTGGCTCCCTTTTTCTTGTCGCCCACAAGGCTGACCAAGCCAGTGTCCTGTTAGTTATCTTTACCTACTTACTCTTTACCTCTTTACCAGGCACACTGTTGGGCAAAGTAGTAATTAAGCATTTGGCCAAAGAGCAAACGGGACTCTATTGTCTCTAATTAGGATCTCAGACACTCCCTCCATCAGCACTGTCTTTTGGATGCTTTAGTTGCCTCCCTCCAGAGTTTGATGTCGGCTCTAGATCCCCCTTTGAGTTCCCTGACTCTCCAGTGTGTACTCTAAGTGTTAGACTCTGTTCTGCATGACAGACATTTCACTTTGTGGTGCCTAAACTCATTATGGGGACTTGGCTTTGACTAAATGTGTCAGAAGAATGCAAAGCTATGCTGCTTTGGGGGAATGTAAGTATTCTTGTCTAACATGACTGCAGAGGTAAGTATTTTCACTAAAACTGTGTGGTCAGTTGGGGCCACCCAAGCACGGCTGCATGTCCATGGGATGGAAAGTCAGTCACGGCCATCACACAGCTGGCCCAGCATGTGCACACCACCTTGCTAAAGGATCAGGATGATGCAGGCAATGCTGTAGGGATGGACTTACCCCAAAGAGACCCAGATGCCACAAGGGAAAACATGCAATTGTGCAGTGAGGGCTGAGCTGAGGCAATTCTGCTCCGGTGGTCTCATGGCACAGCTCAAAGAGACTGCACCAAAATTAACTCAAGATTTGCGAAGCACTTTTACAGATGGACAAGATTTTGGACACAGTTCAGGAAAATGCACAAAGAGACTGGAAATCCAGTTTAAGATGATGACATTTAATTGTGTCATTGATTTTAATCTTGTCAGAGTGTCACAGAATGGTTGAGGTTGGAAGGGACCTCTGGAGATCATGTGGTTCAATCCATCTGCTCAGGAAGGGTGGTCTAGAGCAGGTTGCACAGGATTGTGTCCAGGCAGGTTTTGAAAATCTCCAGAGAAGGAGACATGTACACCTATATTGGAGGCTAATACCTCCTACCTATACAGGAGGCAGTTCTCTCTTTAACTTCCACTTTTCCCAGTTGGCAGTTGATCACATCCTTATATTGTCAGGGTCATTTTAATCACATCTTGGTCGGAACAATACACAGGTTGCCTGTCTGGACATAAATCTATTTCTGAAAAAAAAAAAAAGGCGGGAGAGGGACGAATGAAAAACTTTTAAGTTGTTTTCAAATCTCAGACCTTCAAACAATGCAATTTCACAGATTTTAGGTTCTGGATTTGTTTGTGCCAGAAATATTTAAATCAATAAAGTATATATTTAAAAGCCATTTAAGCCTGCCAAGGCAAGCCCTGCCTCACAAACGTCTGATTCCTGTTTCTCATTCTCGTGGGGAAGGATGGGGCCCACAAGCAGAGCAGGTGGCTGTGGGTCACTGGTGCCCAAGTGACAAACTGTGATAATTGGATTGTTTGGGGGGGTTGGGGGAGGGGAAGAAATCTCAGAGGAGAATTAAAAGCAAGTCTGCATCCCAGTTAGGAGTGTCCTATAAAAATACAAAGTGGAAAATGATAGGAAAAGGAAGTTCCATTGAGCCCTATGCCTGATGCCAACCGATATTATTGACCCTGGGAAGGATGTTTGCTGGGAAGGTCAGGCAGAAGAAACAGGTGCAGAAATAAAAGCCAACCAATGGCTCATTTTAAACCCCCCAATCCACAGTGTTAATGAATGCAAGGGCCTGCAAGAGCTAAAGAGACTAAAGTGGTCAGAGAGTGATTTTTTTTGTACCCATAGAAATCACGTTATTGCATAAAATCAAGAAAAATCAGAAAAAGACTTCCCAAATCCCAGCCATTCATTAGCCCTGCAAAGGGATATATTGCACATAGAGCTTGCCAAGTTGATTTGGGGAGGGTGGCATGGAGGACAGGAAAAGAGCAAGGAAACGTTGCCCTGGGCCCCACACACTGGAGAAGCTGGAGCGCTGGTCAGTGGGGGAAGCGGGCTCTCGTCAGGCCGATAATGAGCCAGCCTCATTAAAAGATTAGATGCCAGCACCAACAACACCCTCTTAATAATGCACACATCACTATGACAACCGCAGAGTTTGATACCCGAGGACAACTTTATTGTGCTTGTGAAATTCCCTTAATTTGAAAATACTATTTATAGTTATTAGGCATCGCATCGCCATGTCCACCCTCCTCCTCGTCTCCTCACCCTTCTTGTTTCGAAGGCAGGATCGGCCAAAAGTAGCAAATGGCCATCAAGTAGCAGCGTCAGAGCGTGCTCACATAATTATCCCGCTACCCCCTACATAATTAGCAAAGCTAAGCCCAAACTATATTAATACCCGGATTAATTACAGCGGAAGCATAAACAAGGATATTAATGCTCTGGAAGTCTCCGCGCAGATATTCGCCAGCCCATATGCTTGCCTGTCGGACCACTAGGGATTGTGTTGAAGCAGGAGCTGCGCGGTGCCCTGATTGTAATGAGAAATGAGAAAACTGCTGAAAAATTGATGCCGCCTGCAGATTGCACAATCCGCCGAACAGCAGGGGGTCGGCTTCTTACATCTCCCACTCTCAGTACAATATGCTAATTTCTGCATGCATACGAGGGTAAAAGGGAAGAAGAAAAGATTTCACAAAAGGAAAAAAATGCAAATGACAACCACAAAGATCACTGCGGAGAAATCCATGAGCTTTATATGGATTAACTGTGTTGGAGCTAGCGCTCGCTTGAGTTTAACCCTTTCTGTCCGCCAGCCTCGGATGCCTCCTTTGCGCCGTGCAGAGGATCCTTCTGGTGTCTTTGTGGGAAGGCAGGGAGGGAGCTGAGGGCTGCGGGGAGCTGAAAAGATGGAAAAGAGCTTTTTCCCCGCCCTGCTTTTCCATGGCTGCTCTGCTCTTGCTTTAGCGCTGATTAGGAGGCAAGAAGCTGGAAGGGAAGAAAGCGGGGCTGAGAGTGCGGCTGTAGATAAGGAGGGTCACCAAATGTGGTGAGCTTTGGAAGGAGACCACCAGGGTATAGCCTGGCCCAGCTTTAACTGGGCAAAGCTGGCAAAAGACCCCCCCCAGCTATGCTGGAGATGCTTGGGCTCCTTTTGCCCCTTGGATGGCGACTTTGGAGCCTGCAGCTGGCAATGTCCTCCTAATAATATGCGACCAAATCCTCACGGAGACGATCTCCCCCATTACTATTTTCCACTCACGACTCACAGCCTCTTCCTCCCGGGCTAAAGAAGCAGATGTGCTCGCCTGATTAAAAGCCCTCCTTTTTGCCGGAGACAGCTGATGTGCTGCCTGTCCCAACGCTTCCCCGGCGGCGTGCTGGGGAGCTGCCGTACATCCGCACATCCCGGCAGTGCCCACACCATCCCACTGCCTTCACCTTGCTCCCAGCAAGAGCCTAACCCATCCCGGCGCTGCTGCGGGAAGCAGCCGTGGTGTCTGTCCACCCTTGTCCTTCTTCTGGGCTTGCAGGGAGATGGGAAGGTGAAGAGCATCTTCTCCCCAAGCTGCGGAGGGGGAATTACCTGTGCCTCTGCAGTAAGATGAACCAAAGCCTTAATTCTTCTCCAATAATTAAGGAGATTAGTTGCTTTCTCTTTAGGAGCAGCAGGAGCAGCAGCAGGTGCTGTTACACTCGGTCCAACGTGTGCATAATGCGCATGCAAGTGCCATGCCCAAACATAAACGCAGTCCTTAGGAAATAGTTAACATTAAAATGTTGCCGCTGGGCCTGTGTAATGCAGCAAGTGCTTAGGAAAAAGAAATTGTTTGATTGTTCATTTTAAATAGCTTGGGAACAAATCTAGCGCTCCTTGAAGAAAGCAGTGGTGCCCTGGCAGCACAGAGCACAAGGATGGAAGCGTCGTCTCGCACCCGGCAGGCTTCGAGGTGCTCTGCTTAGGAAGGGCAGCTTGAGCCCAGCCTGCACAGACACAGGCAGGAATAGCAGGGAAGGCAGAGAATAAAAACAGTAAAAAATCTGTCCTACCTCCATATTTTAACTTGGTCTCTCTGCAGAGGCTGTGTGAAAGGACAAACATTTTGGTCTTGTTGCAGCAGAAATTTGCCATCAGTAACTGGAATAAAAGCAAGTGAGAATCCTCCAGATTTCAGTACCTGTATTTTAGTCCACAAGGGAAAAATGCTTGTATCTTTATAGAAACTCTCCAGTGACCTTTTGAGTGTCCTCCCATCCACCAACCTTCTCCCTCAACATACCTCTTTTCCACCAAGACTCTTGGAGCAGGCAGCATACAATACTCCACTTTAAACCTAGAACTGCTTGTATTAATTGCTGATTTTTGGTTGCGTTTTTTTTTTCCCTTGATTGTGACTCATCAGTTTGATTTTAACCTTTGTATCTGTGATTGCCTGCAAATGCTCTTTCTCCCTTACAGAATATTTTTCCCACCATATGATATCAAAGCTCTTCTCTGGGAAGGTGCTGGAACCTGCATAAGCAGCAAGGGCCTCACCAGGGAGCTTTTCATAGCAGACCCCTTGTTCCTATATGGTTGTATGACGCCTTGCAGACCCTGATGCAGGGCATCACCCACCTCTGTGGCTGAGGATGGCTTTGACCCAGGGCACCACGTGGTGAATGTATCCTCGCTGGAACCCTCGGTGGCAACAGCACTAATGGGGGTAGAGCAGCAGTTAGCAAACAGGGACGAGCATCTGCTTCGGGCGGCTTCTCGAATGCTCGTGCTTGCAGGTGATCAGGGGCATTTATAGAGAGAGCAGTGTTTCCCCTAACATTTGTGCAAGCAGAAGTCCTGCTAGGTAGGTGATGAGAAAAGTAAACAAATAAGTAAATGAAGTATGACTTGAGGACAGTCGTCCTTTGGAATATTAATGAATATTTGCAAACAACCTTTTTACTAGGTTGGATCATCGCTACCTTATAAGACCCAACCTGAAGTTATGCAGAAAGTCGAGGAGAGCACTAAAACTTCAATTTTCTTTTTTTATTGTTCTGTCTGCATCGTCCTGACAGGCTAGGAATATGAATGCTGCGCTTTAACCTTGACCAAGTTAAAAAGGTGGTCGGGGAAGAGAGAAGCAGACTGTTTATAACACTGTCCCCCTAACAACACAGGAGCACAATAAATACCATAAGAAGGCAAATACCCGACTTGGGTGATGGAGTATTTTGCTGTAGAGCAGCTGTGTTTCAGGAACAGGCTGCAAACCCCCACTCAAAGCTGTTGGCTGGAGCTGGCCAATGGGGGAAGAAGCCAAAATTGCCAAGTCAAGCAGGGCAGGCGGGAGGTCTCTGCGCAGGTGTCCCCGGGGGGCACAAGGGCCACCATCACCCCCGGAGGGGCCATCCCCAGGGCAGAGCGCCAGCCCTTGTGCAAAACCCACCGCAGCCGCCTGCGCCGCATCGGGTCTAACCAGCCCATTAAGGCGGCCGCTCAGACTGAGCACCGAGGCCGGGCTATTGTGTGCACCAAACTGGCTTCCCGTCACTCCCCCCAACCGCATGTGGATTTGATCCGAAACAGAAACTGTGCCCGTTTCCCCCAGTCTGCGTGTACGTGGCCAATGAGGAGTTTAATTCCCAGCGTAGTGCAATGCTGTGCTTCCCACAGCAGCAAATTTCAGTTTAAAAGTAGTTCTCACCCCTCTTCTCTCTGATTTTTGCATCCCTGCATTGGCTCAGGTAAAACTTCTTGCACTTTAAAGCAATCCCCTGCCTGGTTTTGTTATTTAAACTTGGAGCAGCTCATGGATCAGGTTAGAAGTACAGGGAGCCGCAAGCAGTCCTGGCTTCCCGGCTAAAGGACAAGCACGGGAGCAGGAGCGGGAGCGGGCGGCAGCGGGGACTCCTCAAGCAGGAAGCATCCCTGCAAGAAAACAAGAAGAACCAGAGTCTTCCAGAACCACAAACTGTGTTTCCAGAGGGTCTGGCGCAGACATGGTTCTCCCGGGGGGAGTCGCTTGTGCCTGCAGAGGGACAAGCCAGGGACAGTCGTATTTTGCAATCTGCTGCACAGCAATGCAGGGCATGCTTTCCTCGGGACATGTCCATCCAAATTTGTGCTGAGCTCAGGAGGACCAGGTGAATTTGCATCATTAACCAGCTGACTTTGCACTACTGAAGGAAACGCAACTTCCCGGCAAGTCCACAGGAGTTTTTAAAAGGTGAGTAATGCGAGCCTGAGCCCCTAAAGCAAACAGGAGCATTGCACATGGAAGTGGTGAACTCAGCCATAAAAATGTTTATGCAGGGGCAATATTTCTTTTTTTTTCCTTTCTTTTTACAGAAATTTTAACCAGTATCTTTGTGGTGGCAGTGAAGCACAGGAAAACGGAGACCATTGCTGTGAAAGCACCTTGCTGCCAGTGCAAAAAAAAAATATTTTTATTATATATTATATATTTATTATTTATTTTATAAATAAATAAATAAATAAAGTTTTGCAGTGCTCTTGCGGCAGAGGAACTTGCTGCCACTCCAGGGTCCGCCGAGCCTTGAGCCGCAGGAGTTGCAAGGCAGAAAAGGAGCAAAGCACCCAGAGAAGAGGAGCAAAGCGTGGGCGCCTTCCCCTCTGCACGCTGCCCCTGGAGCCCCGCGCGAGCCCCACCTCAGATGTGCTAATGCCCTGGCGCCCTTCTCAGGGACGCCCCCCGCACTCCCTCTTCCCGGGGGAAGGCAAAGCAGTGGCGGCCAATGGCTCTGGGAGCACCACGGCTGCTTTCCCGGCCGTGATGCAGCCACTGATCCAGCAGCATCGGTGACTCGTCGGCGCCCGCTCTCTTGCTCTCACTTCCCTTCCCCTCCAGGCGATAACTGCAACCCCCTTTGGCTGCCACGGTGAGACCTGCCCCAGGGAATCTCAGCTCCCCGCTGCGGCACTGGACATCGGCTCCGCGTGAATTGGCCTGCCAAATTCCTGCTGAAAGGTGGGAGCTGCTCCTCTCTCCCCCTCTTCTCGGCGCGGCACCAGGAAAGCCAGGCGCCTCTCTCCAAGCGGGGAGTCAGCAGCCCCCAGGAGCTCAGAGCATGGGCTTGGGTATCAATATATACACATATATAAAACCTACAGGGGGAGGAGCGGGGAACAAAAACAAGAGAAGATCACATTAATCACCAGTTACTGAGTTACACCCTGGAATTGCAGTAGTTGCACCAAAGGGCTAGCTGGCTACAAAGCACCTTAAAATGGCCTTTCACCTAACAGGCAACACCAAAAGGGACTACACCCATGCAGAATCAGGGTCAGCTCATTTTCCAGGGTGTCAAAGAATACCCTATTTCCTCCCTTCCTTGTTAATATAACTAACTATACTATAAGCTATTTTATTAGCTATTTGTGAGCTATTTATAACTAGCTACAATTTTAAATTCAGCGCAAAGCCAAACTAACCAGAAACCTCATATTCTCTTTTTTTTTTCTTTCTTTCCATTTTTTTTTTCTTTCTTTCCTTTATTGTTTCCCCCATTGAACTCTATTTTCCAGTTTAGATGTGCACACACAAGTAAAATGACACCGTTTATCAGTTGTGACTGGACATTCCTGACTGGTCCCCCTGGCATCTCAGTGGCCTCTGATGCAGGTTGGGCTTTTGTTGCTTTTAACTGCTGGTAGAAGTGCACCCAGAGTGATTCTCAGCTCTTGCAGCTAAAATGCTGTAGCATAAGTGACAGTCTCATTGTCACGCTCAAGACTGAAAACACCTCATGCCTGGAAATGAAGTGAATAGTTTGACAGGAGTGTTTCTTCCTCATCCCAAATTAATATTGTTATGGAAATGTGGGGACATGAATAGTAAAGCATAATGTTCCACATTTATAACTTAGATGAAGAGGAAGAAAAGACCCTTTAAAGTATTTTAGGCCTCTTTCTTTACCTAAATATTTTCCTTCTTAACTACCACCTTTTTGCAGTCTACCTACTCAAGTAGTAAATGTGCTTGCTGGAATTACTTGTGTGCATCCCTTATTTAGGGATCCCTTGTATCCAAAAATGGTATAGTTTCCACTCACAAGAGAAAAAAACATTCTGACTTTTTGTATTACTGGGAAAGAGGGCACATTTTTTATACAATTCCCACCGACTATTTGGAGACATCCCTAGACCAACAAGCTTACAAAGCAAACACGTTGTTCAGGATGGCAGGACGAGCTCTGCCACCTCCAAAAAACTAACAGGATAATAACGAATAACAAGCGTGGGTCAGATGCTCAGCTAATAAAAATGGGCATAGCTCATCAGTCCTCAGTGGAGCTGTGCTGGCGTACACCAGTGAGGAGCCCAGTTTTCTCACTCTACCTGCAGATATCTACAGAGGATTCCTTATTTGCTGGGGTGGCATGAAGCTGTTCTTGACATGCATTTGGGATGCCTGCTCCACTCATGATTAATGAGGCCACAAGTGAGTTATATTCGTCACCCTGGCATGACTGACACTTGGATGTTTACTGTGCCACACCACTGCCTCTTGTTTATGCCAAAGGATTTACAGAGATAAGCCCTGAGATGTTATTGAAACAGGCTTTTTAAATCCCTCTACCTATACTACTAATTTGTCTTGGCAGAGGCCTAGGAGGGAAAATAAATATAAACGGGGTATTTCAAATGTCTAAGCAAGCCCCTAAAACAGTGGGTCTGTCACTCAGCACCACAGTTCTGAAATCTTGCTATTTCCAAGTGGCTATGGCTGGAAACATTTGCTCTATTCTTCTGGAAAGAAGGATTTCTCAGCTTCCCAGTAAAATAAAGCTTTCAAGGACTTAATAATGATAGATATTGATATTTGCTTCTTATAACTGTCACTGTTGGGAGGCTGAATATTGTACATATAGCAAAACCAGTCAGCAGGTTGATTGATTGACTGGCTGAATTTTGAGTGGAAGCAGGATTTTGTGTTTGAAAAGGAAATTTTTGCTGCTGGTCAATGTGAAGAAGGTTGCAATAAATTGGCTGCAGTATAAAATATCAGATATGTGTTCTCATTTACAAATAGATAAATTTGTTCTAATTAGGCTTGAGATTTTCTGATCTGCAGTCCCAGGGGAATTCTCTACCAAGAAGCTGTTCCCAAGCAAAAGGTTTCTTCAGCAAACAAGCCCAATGGTTGAGATGAGCAAAGGTGAAATTCAGATTAAATACAGTTTATGACCTGCTTTGGCAGCATACATAGCTGTATGACCACCTCATAGGGTATAAATATGTGTGGGTATTAAATAGTGGCATAAATTTGGGAATATGTTCACTTCACTATGTAAAAACTTGAGTACAGGCCAATTATATTGCTATAAACCAAAGTGTGAACTGTCCATGATGCAAGCAACTGGTAAAACTTTGCAGTGCAGTCAGTTCCTAACTTCCCACCTCAGCTGCAAAAGACAGTCTGTGGCCTAAACTACAAGGACGAAGCATCCATATATTTGGACTGGCTGTTTTGTATCTACCATTACATGGAATTAATTAAGGTTGCATTGAAAACCTAATAATTGGTATCTATGCAGATAGCTGAATATATTGCACCCACAGCTGCAAACCTGTGTTTTCACTTTGCAAGTGAATGTGCCCAGATGAGTGGATTTAAGAAAAATCTTGACATTTACATTAGATATCTACATGCTGAATAAAGAAAGAAGGCTTAAGAAAGAGGTTGAAAAGCCTGAGGAGGTAGAAACCACATTAAAGCTGCTTGCTATGGTGTGTAAAATGGTGAGTAACTCCAGTGTCATGTAAACTCAACAGGGACCTGGCAGCATATGCTCACATTGAAGGGTTAATGATTTAAAACCTAATCAAGTAGCAGAAATTTGTAGACGTCATAAATAACCAAGAACAGACCATGCCATGATGCTCCAGACGAAAAGGATGTCTCAATACAAGTTGCTTATCAGGATGTTTTAGTACTCCTAGAACATGT
>JAUBNY010000793.1:338800-399305 GCA_032275445.1 Crypturellus soui
GGTGGAACCCCTGCGAGGGATGAGCCCGGACCCCAGCTAGCTGGTAATACTTATTATCTTTCTACTATGTTGTCCTGGTATTAAACGCTGCTTACGATCAATGATGCGTACCTCCTTCTCGATCAATTCGAAAAACGGACACAACAACACGTATGCCTGTTTTTCATGGGGCAAAGGAGGAGTTTCCTTGAATTGTCAAACCTGCTCCAGTGTTCAGATATTACTGAAGAAGTAATTTGGAGTGGCCCTGGCAGGGCAGGTTTGCTATCAGAGGCATTAGAGGCATTATATTCAGTTCCAAGTTACAGTGACATTTGCTTGGACTCAGATCTTCATGAGGAATTTACTCCTATACTTCACTTACAGCATATTTCTTTTCCAGAGGCAAATGTCTCAAGATCTTGTAGTTTGCTTTTTTTGTAGAGAAACAGCTCTAGCATATAGAATAATCTTGGTGAAATGAAGGATGAAAGTAGACGAGGGAAGGGTTAGAAGAAGAGCAGCTAGGGAAATATCAAACTTAGGTAATAATAAAACAAAGTGTCCAGATGATTTACAATCACTTATTTTCTTTCTGCTCCTCACCGTTGCCTTTTACCAACAGTTAAATATCAAAAGCAGCAATGGGCCAAAGCCTGTGATCTGAACAGCTCCATCCTTGCTCCACTACTAAACTTGAGGGAAGTTCAGCTCCAAGTTTGTTCCTGTTTGATACTAAATCAAACATCTCAGCATTCACCACTGATTACACTCCTCAGCAAAGCTGCCTGCTGCTGTGCTGTTTCCATGGAGGTTGCGCTCGTCGGTTTTGAACTATTTTGATGCCTTTGCATGTTTTCAGCCAACCTGAAGGCACAAGATGTAAGGCACTCCTTTTTTTCAGGGTGTCTTTGGCAATACACTGCACCCTACGAGGCTCGCTGCAAGGTTGAGCCCAATGCACTAACTTCAGCTAGAGGAGAAGGGCTGTGCCACAGTGGAAAGAATTTACCTAAGGAAACCTACCCTTTGGGATCCCTTCAGGCACATCAGCAATTTAGGAATGAAATCCTAAATCTGCACACTTCTCACCAACTCTTACTACCAGCACAAGATAGGGTTGCAAGATGCCAGAGCGATCTGGGCTGCTTGTTTACCAGCTTCACTTATCGGGTGCTGCAGGGACAGTTCCTGTGCCATCCTGGCACCACTACACTGCTCTGCTCAGCTCCCTCCAGATCTCACTTCCCTCTCGATTTTGTCAGCGTAAGTGCACATGAAAGGGCTCCCTAACCCAACTGCTGAAGTGACGAGAGCTACAAAAATAAACGTACTACTGCCAGTGTTGAAGCTGGCCCAGATAGCGGTGACAGAATCGGGTTAGGAAGCACCTCCAACCTGCAGTGATGCCGGCACATCTGAAGCAGCGATAATGTTGGGCAGGGTGGGAAGGGAGAGCCAGGGCACGAGGTGCCTGGGCAGTGGGTTCAGCCGAGGCCAGGAGAGCACATTCACCCCCGCTTTAAGCAGCCCCTGCTGCAGCGAGAGCATCTCTTGCTCCTTAATCATGTGAGCCCTTCCCATGCAGCCGGGCTAAAAGAGGGAGCCGAGAGGAAGAGGGGCAGGATGAGATGCTGATAGCAGATGTGTTGGTTGTCCTTGCTTTAGGGTCAGGGCGAAAGACCTTTCTCAATTACACACAAGAAATAAGAACAAAAAAGCCTTCTTTTTTGGCCAAGACTGTAGAACTATTTAAAGGGGACTCTCATATTTTGTGCAGAAGGCCCAAGCTGAAGATGTAGTCTGCCATCTCGCTGAGCACCTCTGAACTGAGGCCCGTCGTTCAGCCTAGCACTTGTTACGGCAGCCACTTGAGCCCGTGAATTTCTGACCCTGTCGTGTGGCCACAACCCCAGTCCTGTCATGTGATGGAAGAGACTGTTACAAAGGTAAGAAAGATTAGGACAAAAAAAAAGTAAATATTTTTTTTTTCTTGGAAGCATTCCTCTGCTTCAAGTTTTTAACTGAACAGTATCACTTTTTTTCCCACAGAAAAAGAGCAATGGATAAAGCTTCTACAAACCTCAATTGCTCAAAAGTCTGGGGGAAGAACAGGAGAACCGCGAGGGAAAAGCAACCAACCACTTGCCAAGGTAAAACTATATATCCTTGTAGCTAAGGGGTATATGTCAGATCTATCCTGGAAGGTCAGACTTAGGAGAGGAAGAGCCGATATCTAAGCAAAGGCAAAAGGGATCTCTCTGTTATTCCGGACTACCTGGAAGCTTCCTGAGAGGGTGCCCCTGTTAAAAGAGCTGTCATGACGCAATCCCAGCGTGGGACACTCAGTAGCCCACACCATGGGGCACTCAGTAGCCCAGGAAGAGAACTAAGAGATTATATTAATTGGAAGCTATTTGCATTTTTTTAAACAAGTTTTCTTAGCTTAACAAGCCCCTCCCATTACGCTACATATGCTGGGCATCGTCTACGCATGACCAATGTCTGTTCCAAATAAATGCAATCTATGTGCATAGACATCAGGATAAAATGCTGTCCAGTAACAGGCTGGTGTGAGGGGTTTGGTTTTGCAGCAGACCCTGGAAAGTCTGCGCTTCTGAGCTACATCCTAACAGGGCCACTGTCCCGTATCTGAATAACTAAAAACACCTCTAACTTAGCAGCACTCCCTCAGGTCTTCACAATCTAGTTCAGGTAATGAGGGCAAGTGTGATTAGAAATATTAATAAATATTGCATTTAGCTGGAAAATTGGAAGCTGAGTGTAAGTGTGAAGGCTTCCTTTAAGTGAATTTTTGGGGGCTTTGAGAAAGGACTCTAGTGCAAGGCAGAGGCAGTCATTTTCATTTGCAATACTATTTTATTGATTTGCTTCATCTAATGCAGTTCAATAACTCATCCCCCAAAGACACAAAACTTCAGCTCCATATAAATAAGTATTAACCTCAAGCAAATTACAGAGGAGTCTTAATTAAGCAATGAGAAGGCAGAGCCCACACAACCGGGCTGGGTAAGGGCACACCTTGGACATGTGCCGAGGTGCTTCCCGCCCACCCCTGCCCCGAACCTAAGCAGCGCAGCAGTAGCCCCAAACCCCCTTGGGGTGCTGGTGTGCTCAAGGGCTCCACTGCTGCTTCAGCCACGGCCCTGCAGCTCCCACCTGCAAATTCCAAAGAACATGATGGCAGAATCCAATTTTTCCAAAACAGCAGGCCGCACGATCGCATCGCTGTCTGTGTCTGTGCACCCAAGCAGCATTCGGCAGCAAGAGCAGCAGGAGCAGGAGAGGGTGTAAGGCACTCACCAAGCACAGGGAGGCCTTGGCAAATCCCTGGGACGTAGCACAGTCTTCGGTGGAAGCTGGAAACAATCCCACGGATTCCAGAGGGCACCCTTCCGATTTTGTTTACGGCACTGTAAATTCGGAGGGACTCCACAGAGGTCAGCAGAACTAAAGGAGTGTGAAATGGATGCAAGGGAGGGAAGAGGGGGGAACTGGCTCCGCGTCTCCCTCTCCCTGTGCTCCAGCATCGGAGTCGACTTCCCAGCTTATCAAAGCACCAGCCCTTTACATTTCCCGCTAGAGAAGGCGACTATTAGCATACAGCTGCACCTCTCCGGAGAGCAAGACAGAAAGAATGGGAGTTTTGGTGGAGCGGCCTCTTTTTTTTTTAATTTTTTTTTCTCCCCTTTTTTTTAAAACAGGCGGTTTAGAATACACACGAGAGGGAGACACTGCAAAGTAGGCTCCTGGCTACAGTAATTCAGCACCGCTTCACTGTAGTGAGAGGAGCTCTGTGCATTTGCACTAATTTACACTAGCCGGGTAATTTACATCAGCCTCCTGCCCCCTCATCGCCCTCCTCCTGCACCCAGAGAGGTTGAAAGACAGCATGGAGGAGAAAACAACATATAAGGCTGCAGAAATTCAAGTGGCGGAGAACCCTGTGGCATGGGAAGGCATCAATATTTAACAAGGCAAAGACTATGTGCCAGGGAGGAAAAGGGAGACGGGACGCTGCCAAGAAATCGAAGTTTCCTGTGGAAAAGGCATTGCAGCCGGAAGGTCCTGGAGTGGCAGCATCACTTCCCAGCCTCTTCCGAGAGGGGGAAAAGGTACCTCTAAGGAGCGAGTGAACGAGGGAGGTGGAGATGATGGGTTTGTAAATACGGGAGCCCATGAGTGCAGGCTCCCGCTCACTCCCCCGGCAGGGCCGCCCTCACGCTGGAGGCTCCGCTTGCGTCTGCTCGCCTGCGCGCCCCGCTCTTCCTCAGCGGGGCTTCGGGGGCTCTGCCTTCGTGAAGGATGGAGGTCCGGGAAGGAAAAAGCCACTGGCCACTAACTGTCAACACCAGGACCTCAGCTCCATGGATAATTTTCCTTGCTGACTGCAGGACTGACAGTGGCTATCAAATCACTCTCATTTAATTGTACTCTTCCTTTATATATATATATGTATTTTTTTCTCTATTCTGAGACTATTCACTTTGCACCTCAGCTGGCCTCCACATACTAAAACACCTTTAACCCCTTGAACTACTGGCAATCCAGCTATGTCTGTCCTAGCAAAGCTCTCTAGGTTATGTATATATGAATAAAAGCAGCCAAAGCGCTTTGGCTAGTGCACCTTTTACTCTAGTTCGTTGAAGTAAATGGACTTGGCAAAAGAGGGGAAAAAAAACACTTGTTTTCATGGTTGATGTTGGTATAAATGCAGTTGCCATAAAAATACAGCTGAAAATGTCACAGCAGAATCGTGCCCTGACTGACGGTGAAATACCAGCCCAAGTTTCTAGCATAAATCTTGCATAGGAAAGCATCAAGGTTTAATTTCTAGGGCAAAGGCAGACCCAGCAGGCAAGAATTTAAAGGAAAAGAAAGAAGAAAGGCACCTTGGGAGAAAATAATTCTATTATTAAACAGCTATTCACTCATGTACATTAACAGATAGTGCTGTATTCCATTAACAGCCACTCGTAGAACAGCAAGAATTTTTATGTGTGTTTAAGGCCTCTGGATAAAGCTGCCAATTGTTGAATGGAAAAAGCTCCAATGAAAATATTTAGCTTTGGCAGAGACAAGGTCACCTACGAGTCTTTCCATTTCCCTTCTTTCTCCTTGTTCTCCCTCTCCCAACCCCCTTACAGCCATTCACTTGCTAGCAGCAGCTATGACTGTCTGGAGATAGGCACAGAAGAATAGGAAGACCCTCCTGCACCTCGTGCCAATGTTGCTAGTTCAGGAATATTAGAGGATTATTTTTTAAGATGTTCCCCCTGTGGTATTGAAGGCTGGAAGTGAAAAAAAAAAAAAAAAAAGAAGGAACTTAAGAGGATTTTCATGCAGTGTATTTGTTATTCATTTTGTTGTTGCCACAGCATGAGGGATTTGTGTGCATTTAAGATATCAACTTAGCTACGTTCCCTTCACTTCATTAGTTTTGTTTGCCAGCTGATGGGATGCCAAGGTGAAGCAACTGAATCAAAGAAGATTTAAAGTAAATACCATTTATAATATAGGGCAAACAACACAAAACAAGTGAGGTGGCTAGAGAAGGGGGAGAGAAGGAGAGCAAAGCGGGTATCATGCGCCGTCTCGGCAGAGGATGCCTCTTCAAAGGACAAATGAGTGGAGAAACCAGCTGCCCTGACAGAAATCATCTCAAATGTTGCCAGAGACTTGTGTTGTCATCAGCCCCTTCTTTCAGAGCACTGCTGCTCTTGGCTGTATCTTTTGCTGGGTTGTGAAGGGGTGCAATCATTAGTTATTCTTACAAGGATAACTATAAATAATCTACTGCTCTGCACACTAAATTATTTGGTCTCATTTGCACAGTTTCATTACCGGTTTCATTACTGCCTTATCAGTGCCTGCCTGACAGACTTGTGTCACACTCTGCTACGTAGCCACTCAAAGGCACACTGGAGATTTTGCCTTTTGCCTCAACACTAAATGCTGGAAACTTGGGCTGTAAACACTAACCATAAACTCTGCCCTATTTCCATTTTTTTCCTTCTTCTTTTTTTTTTTGGATAGCCCTATTGAGTAGATCCCTTGTTATTCACATGGCAGGCAGATGTCACTACCTTCGCTGCTGTGTAGCCAGAAAAGCACAATCTATTATCACACCCCTACCTAAGATTTCTTTCTCCCAGGAGCTTGTCTCTGACAGTCGTCAGCCGCAACTATTTTAGAGAAAGGTGTGAGAGAGCCCATTCACCAGCACAAAATAATGCGGATATTGCACAACTGAATTCTAACAGCATCTCTCACTATCTGCACTTAAGGCACTTGCACTTTAGGGCTATTTATTTTCACCGTGCTAAACAACAGAACATTTTGTTTATGGGAACACAATAATGCAGGGGGCAGAATTCAGGAAAAAATCTCTCTCCCCAGCCCAAACTAGACTTTAGAAATATTTATTAACATTGATAAATTGGAAAAGATATGGCCCAGTGATGGTGATATTATTGCTATACTTTATGAAAATAATTTCCTAACACTTTCAGTGGAAATGCCCATATGGCTTTCACTTGAAAAGAAAGGAACTGGGGCTTCTCAGGTCTAATAAATCCATGTAAACCATGAAGAGCCATTGGCTAAATTAACAGGGAAAGCTGGGGTTTCAAAACGGCTTGCTCAGCACTCTCCAGGCCTTACTGCCTTCCCGGGAGCTGGTCTCCCTTAATAACAGATTTAACCTTGAAAAGACACTGGGAAACGGGGAGCCCTGAGCACAATCGTGCAGCTGGCAAGGAAAGCACCGAGGACGGGGGCGGGCCGAGCCACCTCGGCCCCTCTATTCCTCCGGGTGATTGGGTTTTGCAGCCCTAAGGATTATTCCTACGCTGTCGCTGAGTCTTTTTGGTCCCCTCTTCACAAGGATGCAGCACACACCTCTCACGGAGTTTTACTTTATTTGACCTCTGTTTGTCTACAGGACCTCATTTAAAGAGTTGAAAATAAAATTTCACTATTGATTCCTTTTCTTCTTCCATTTGGCAAACATCGATTTTTTTTTTCCTTGTGTTTTTTTAATGGAGCTTGAAATTAACACGAATTCGTTGGTTCAGATCCCTGTTTGAATTAGTGCAGTTTTAGTAATAAAGTTAGGTAGTGGTTACCTTGGAAACAGAGCTCTGTTTTTGCAAACATTTTAACAAACATACACAAATAGAAGCCAGCGATACCAAGCGCCTTTCTAACAGATCACTGGATGCCGATACCGGCGCACACTTCCAGTCTGGTACATGTTGACGGCAGCCGTTTTAAAAGAGTGTGAACTTGGGGGCTGACGCAAATACGCGGGTTTGAGCGGGAGTCCCGTCTACACAGGGGCAGGAGGCCTCAGCTGCAAGAGAGCCCTGACACGAAACAATTCAAATACCTGTGACGCCGCAACGCTGGTGGCAGAATGGTTTTATACTCCGGTTTATCCACCTGGTGTAATAGGACAGGACTCTTCTGCCCTCTCCTGAACCATTGTCCCCAAACAAGAAGGGTTTAAAAATACCCCAAACCATTCGAAATCAGGGAACTGTTTCAGCACCTCTTGGAGAGGTTGATTCGTGCAGCCTCTGCTGCCTTGGAGCATGAGGCTGAAGGTGTCCCAGCCACGCTGGCTCCGATTCCACCCAGTGTAAATACAGATGAAACACCGAGGGAGAGATGACAAGCAGTTCTGCTGAGGTTTGTTATTTTTAAGATTTTCTTTCTGGCTCCCAAGATCACCTCCAAAAATGAAACTTGGAGCTTTGCAAGGCACTAACTAGCGAGTTGCTTATTTAGTTCTAGGCCCCCTTCATGGATAGGCAGCAAAACAATGAGGAACAGATGCTCACACTGCCCGTAACCCCAGCATTAATGCACACAGCATAATAGATGACTGGCCACTGCATTTGAAAAGCAGTTCATGAAGCAAAGTAGAAATGATATGTGTGCAGGATATAATTACAGCAGTAATGTAATAACATTCCATGTTAGATTATTAGGGTCTATTCTGGCCTTGACATGCCTACATTACTCCCATTAATGTTAATTGAGGTTATGCACGTGAGGCAGCAGCTGAGCAAATCACTAAATTAATTACATGCAAAATATCTGTTTCGTTGTTCTAAACCCACTGATATATTTTGCCAGCACAAAGTCCAGGAAAGAACTACCGCAGGGTGGAGGAGAAGAGGTGTGGAGAAGAACACACGGATTTGAACACCCCATTAAGCAAAAATAGCTTTTGACAAACAGGCAAGAGACAGGGGGAATAATAATTCCTGGACAAGGCTTCAGAAACCCTGGGAGCTCTGTCTGAATGAGCTAGGAGAAGATCCCATTTTTTCCCTCCACAGCATGTCCTGCAGGGGAGGTTATCCGCAGCGTTTATGAGCAGCGGTGTTAATCCTGGCTCTGTGTTAAGCTCTGGCTCTGCGGGCCCCGGCAGCCCCGTGGCAAGCGCAGCCACAGGAGCAGCAGTAGCAGGCGCAGAGGAGGCGCGCGGCTGCTCTTCTCCTCCGCTGGGCACTCGCAGGCCTCACTTTCCATCCAGGAACACTTTGGTGGAGCCGGTGCGATGACAGGGACCGGGGTGCTGGCAACATCTTCACCTACGGGGGAGAAGTTTGGGCTTGAGGTTCAAAGCGTGTGTTTCGCTGAAGGGTCTCATTCTGCAAGCGCTTATCCTGGAGCTTGAAGGGTGGCGGTGCCTATGCGGGGAACTGAATCAATCTCCTCTTACTGGGGCCTCTGGAGCTTTCATGACATCCAAGTGCTCAATCAGGGTGCAAAGAACATGGTTAAAAGGGCTTCCTGGAGGAAAGAGCGGGGTGGAAAATGCCCTCCATTGCCTGCACCTCATGGTGATGCTATAGTTAGAGCAGAGCTGTGCTTGTCAGCCTTTTCCATACCAGGAAGCCCCTGGAATTCCCTCCCCAGCGAGGAAGGAGCGGGAAGGGATTCCCCCACCCGCTCAGCAATCCGAGAAGGCCCCGGTGCTCATAAAACCCGGGCACCTGTTTGTGATCCCCCCTGGGAGGGGGGACACCTGCCCCACATTCGGACTTCCCAAAATAGAGCAGCACCCTCCACGCGACCAGCAGGCTCCCTGCTTACGGGCTTCCCCAGGAGGCCTGCGCTTTTCAACCTCTATTTCGCGTGGAGTCAACAGCCTCTCCGGTTTCACCTGCACTTCTCTGCAAGAGCAGTTTCTGGGGTGGCTTCGCTTACAGGGATGTCGACCGGCCTTGCAATTCATTTGGGAGCTGCCTCCCCACGTGAGCCTGGCGGCACGTGCGCACGTTGGATGTGCATGGCCACGCGGAGAGAGGCCCTAGCCAGGCCTCTCTGCCTGGCGGGGAAGCGGGGACTCGAGACATGCCACAGGACAGCGTGGATGCAGCCGCCAAACCAAAGCGAAGCAAAGCCCCATCAGCTGCGCTGCAGGTGGGGTTCCCAATCTCATTATTCTTGGCGACAATTTGTTGCAATTCTTAATAGATTTTTTTCATTATAATATTCATTTATCTGTAGCAAGATAAGCACTTAGGAGTTTCTTGCTGTCACTGTGAGGTATAAACAGGTTTCAGCTTGAGGCTTAAGCAAAGTAAGCAACCACCTGGCCTGGCAAAGAAAGAAGAGAGGCAAAATTGCAGCTTCAAATGAGACAGACACTCCGGATCTCACTGAAGCTTCCATAGCTTCATCCGTGACCGGTTCTGGAGCAATGACATAGTTATTCCCACCGCCCTATCCTTCCTGAGGAATAATCATCGATGGGTCATGGTTGTGCCACCTTGGTGTCTACCTTGTAGAGAACAAGGGGAGGAACACACACTCAGACTGCAGCAGCTGGTACTGACCTATGTATTTGCCAGAGAAACCAAATGGCTTGTTCATCCATTGGTTTTACTCAGTTCAGCCTACAAAGGTCTCTGAAAAGCACTCAAGGTTATGAAATCTGTTGTTTAAGAAGAGAACAGGCATGCAGGACAGAAGTTGTTTGGCAATGCCATACAGCTGTCAGGCAATGCCACATGGCAGCACATCCACTGCAGTGTGCTCCTGCCCCATCGCACTGTGCGAGCCCCATCGCTCCAGGCGTGCACAGATCCCGTTCCTATAACAGGTCAGATTCAGAGATATGGGCAGCCTGCCTCCAGATGGACTTTGATTTCTTCAGCCCACAGTGCCTTCCTAAAGCATTACCCATACACACAGGCTATACAGAGCCCAGTAATTAAACATTCTTGTATCAAACAGCCAGGAGTTGGAAATTTTACTTCATAATTCCACAAACATTGATCAATTGATTTGAACTCTTCTGCTCTTTATGATATATTGTAAATCACATTTTATTAGAGCCTCTCCCTTG
Organism: Crypturellus soui; assembly: GCA_032275445.1. Classification (NCBI taxonomy): domain Eukaryota; kingdom Metazoa; phylum Chordata; class Aves; order Tinamiformes; family Tinamidae; genus Crypturellus; species Crypturellus soui. The sequence goes on from JAUBNY010000793.1 coordinate 349,167, forward strand.
CCATTAGAAATTGCACTTCAGCCTAGATATTTAACTCCAGTTTGTTTTGCTTAATAAAGTTCTGGGCACCTCTGTGCTGGGAGGGAAGTTATAAATAATATTAATAGATGGCAGGTCAAGCACTGCAAATAGAGCCAGCCAAATCAAAGAGAATTTACAGGATTCAGACTTTCACGGTATTAAACTTTAGGCACTAAGAAAAAAATCAGAATCGGATTATGCCTCTTTATACCGTGGCCCGCTGTCACAGAAGTCAGCAGAGACTTCCCACATGAATACGCTTCCACCACCGCAGAGGATGGTCACAAGACACGGCCCCTCCTCGGCAGCCTGTGCTGGAAGGGGCAGTTTTTCCACAGTTTTCCTCAACGCATTCTCAGGCTCCCGTGATTCGCGCGAGTGCATGAGACACTCAACACAGTGTGGTGGCCGTGCCGAGCCAGCCTCGCCTCGGCCCCTGCCCGCCCTCATCCTCATCCCCTGGCTGCCCTTGTCCCCCAGTGTCCTTGTCCCGTGGCCCTGCTCGTCCCCGTGCCCGTCTACAGCGCCCATCCCAGCCCTGCTCGTCCCCGTGCCCATCTGCAGCCCCCATCCCACACGTGGTGCTCAGATGAGGGATGGCCGGAGCAGGAGTGGGACACGCAGCGGCTGCCCCCCGGGGTCCCCTTGCCTCGCTGTGGGGATCAGGGCCACCACGGCAGGAGGTGGCAGCCCCCTATCCCACTCAAATTAAATAACCCCCCGACCAGCTGGTGCTACTGCAGAGCTGTCGGGAGGCAGGGAGAGAGGGAAAGAAGTGGGGGAGCAGGCGGAAAGGGAGAAGAGAGGTAAGGGGGAGCCCCCGGCGCTGAGCCGCCCCCGCTGCCCCCAAGCCCAGGTCGGGGGTGCAGGGAGCGCCCGGGGCGGTGATATTCCCCGATCGCCGGGTGCTGGCAGCCCCGCAAGAAGAGAGAAACGCCACGTCCAGCCCCTTGGAAAACAAACCCGCCCGCCCGCTCTCGCCGAGGCGACCGCTGCCCGCGCCGCTGCTGCCCCCTGGCGGCCCCGGCCCGCGCGGCACTGAGGGACGCAGGGCGGGAAGGCGCGCCCGGGAGGAACCCGCTTCCCCGAAACCCGTGGGACCGCCCGCCCCGGCGCCCGGAGCTGCGGGTGGGACTGCGGAGCCCCGGGGAGCGCTGGGGCTCGCCAGCGCCGGCCGGGCCCCGCGCGGCCTCCTCCCGGCACCCGAGGTTTCCTCTGCAAATCCTGTTAGCAAAGCGGCCAGCTGGAGCGAAGCGGGATTTCTGCTCTGACATTTGTCGGCTCCTGGCTGATTTCAAGTGTAAATTAAGGCAGAATTTGGTTACCGATCAGTACAAATCTCCTGCAAGCTGATCCTGTTGTCTTTGACCAAGAAAAGTCTCAAATAGTGTAACACAAAGTCTCTCAGGAATAACTGTAACTCCTTGGTGGAATATGCCAGAACCACTTTATTTCCCATCCTAATCTTACCTTTTTCTGGCACCCTTCCCAGGGCTTTTGTGTGTTAATAACACCGATTTTGCAGACGAACCTCATACTGATGTATATCACCTTACATCGCCGTATACCTTCTCGCTCACATCCCTTCTCTCAATCCGAACAGCCAGCCACAAGATGCTCAAGCACTAGAACAGGCTGCCCAGGGAAGTGGTGGAGTCGCCGTCCCAGGCAGCACTCAAGAACCACGTAGGTGAAACACTCAAGGACATGGTTTAGCAGGTGTGGGGGTGATGGGTTTCCACTGGATTCAATGATCTTGAAGGTCTTTTCCAACCATAATGACTCTATGAAACCAACCTGGCACTTCCAAGCAGATGCCAAGGCACTTCTACCATGTCAGGATTTATTTCTCCTCCAGTATGTTTGGCGTCACATGGTGGCTGTCGCTGCGCTGAACATGGGTCGTTGTGAGTCAGTGACTTCCAGAGGATTTCACGTAGTAAAACTAGGACAGCAGTTCCTCATGAACCTTCTTTTGGTAACAGGAGCTAGAAAGAAAGATTCAAATGCTGCTGCCAATCACTGCTTTATTCACATGTACAGCAGCTAGGGGTACAGTCCTATGAGTTTTAGAAAAGGATTCCTACTCAGATGGAAAATACTTATTCCTCTGTAGCTGTATTGATTAGCTTTAGGTGTGAATAGCAATGCCATTCTTGCCCTCTGAATGCTCATTCTAGTCAATAACAAAATTAATTTGTATACCAACATATCTACAGCTATCTAGAAGGGAAATGAGCTCAGTATATAACAGAGGGGAGAGTTTCGGCAAAAGGGAGAATGTATAAAGTAACTTGCTTATAAGAATTATTGATAAAAGAATTACATATTTATAGAATCCAATTCTGTATCTTGAAACATTTTTATACGATTAGTCATCAGTGGTAACTGCAGCCATTTCAATAATTGCTGCATGGTGAAGGAAACTGATTTAAAAATATGATCTCTTACTCATTTGCAAATTATTACTACTATCTTTGTATAAGGTAGCACCCCAGAATCTGTAGCACAGAATTGGCTTGTAAACACATAATGAAGGGCCTTGTGCCTTTGAACCATCACCCAAGAACTAGCTCTTTAAACCACACAGTGCAGAGTGGAGTGTTCTTGTATTTGTAAATGGAATTCAAGATTACAAATCTCAGATAAAAGTTTTGCAAGATTCAACATTCTAGAGTCTACATGGGCTCTCAAACGCTAAAAGGTGCCCTGAAAAGGCTACTATGCTGACATAAAAGTGCCTAACACACTTAAACCCCAAATCCAGCCTGAGCATCTGGTGTCACAGTCACAGTGATCTCCTCAAACTCCTTGCAGAGAGAAGGTCTGAGCTCAAGGACTGGTGAAGTGTGATTCACCATCACTTTCAATCTCCGTCTGTGCTGACCCAAAGCTGGGAGGCTGGAGAGGGAAACACGGGCAGGCTGCAGAGGTAGGATAGTAACGCAAGCACTCCACCTCTCTGCTGAATTTACTGGGGAACATTTGCCTCCCTACTGGGGCTGTTGGAGGGAAGAAGAACTAGTGAGCAAACGGCCCAAAAGGCACAAACAAAAAAAAAAAAAATGCACTGGGACACTCCAAATCCCCCAAAAGTTTGCTACTGTACTGCAGGTAGGTAAAATCAGATTCAAAAGTATTAGGAAAGAAGTATTACTTTCTTCATACCACAGCACATGACGAAACTCTCTTACACAGGAGATCTGTGGAAGAAGCGGGAACTGATCCCACTGTAGTATCTGAATAACATGGCTTACCCGCCTCTTAATTTTGGCATTAATCAAAAGGCAAAAAAAAAAAAAAAAGGAAATTACATTACACTGTAGTGTAATGTAGTTTCCCACATACTTCCCACGTACTGTACCTGCAGGGGAGAGAGAATGAATGTTTTGAATAAAGCAGAGTACAACGTAGAAACAAAAAATGTGGGGGGAGTTTGTCCCCAAGAAAAGGCCTGTGTTAAGCCAGTGATCTTAAGCAATACATGAGTGCTGTGCAAGCTGCCACATCGAAGTGTCACATTCAGAGACGCAACAGAAGCTGGGGAATGCACACAAAGAATGGCCCTGTCCACAAAGGCTGCCATTATCTGTGTGGCGAGTCCTTCATTTATCTCCAAAACACATGGAGAGTGCAGTCCTCTCAACAGCAAGGTACCACCTACCACAAATGTGACAGTGCCAAATTCTTGGCTTTGCTCAAGTGGCATAGTTCCACTGAGTTACATAAACCAGCAGCCAGGTCGTGAACTAAAACCTGAAGCTGGGGAAATTATTAAATTCAAGGAATGCAGACATTTCAGTCTGCTTCACCTCTTTCCCCTCTTCTTTTGTTAACTTTTTTTTTTGGCATTTACACAAAAGAAAATGGCAGTCTGTCTTTTACAATACCCCGATGAAAAAATGTAAACTGTTCTGCCTGATATTAAAAGATGTGGCATTTGGTAATATCTGAATGGAATCCAATTGCTAAACTGCTGAACTGTGGTTTGTAACATAAGCGCAGTTTGAAGGGAAAACAGTGAAAGTTATCAAAAGACATAAAAGAACATGTGAGCAGAGAGCAGCAGGAGGACTATATAGTGCCTGAGAAGGGAGAGAAATGTACCACATGCATTCACAGTAATATCAGTGACTTAAACACAGCCACATTATGGAAATCAGCACTAACTCACGATAAAGTGGAATGGGAGTGAACAAAACTAGTATGTGGCCAACCGTGTGATGACATGGGAAATGAGAGTGACCTCCACCTGGAATACGCTAGATGCTAAAATACAATGTGGACTACTTTTTGAAGTGAGGAAAAAAAAGTTGCAATATGTAAAGTTAATACAACTTAGATGAAACAGAATTGCCTGCTATTAAAAGGATCAGGGTTTGGTCAAAAAGGACTTAGTTGTTTAACCTCCAAGAATTTAGTCTTTGAACAGCAGCAATTTTATTATATACATACAAGTGTTCAATAAGTGTGGGATATCAACCTTAAACTTTGATTTTTTTTGTAGATATTGTCAGTTTATATCTGATTCTTAGTATTATTATTGCATGTTTTTGCTAGTAAAGCAATGGTAAGCTCCCAAGAATATCACATCAGCCTTTCTAATCGGAGACCCATAAAAATAATGTTCGAAGTGACTTTGTGAAGTCACCTACTCCAGCCCTTTGCCCTCAGGCAGGATCAATTACACCAATCATTCCTGAGAGATGTCTAACCTGTAATGAAAAACCTCTAGAACCTAAGATCCCACAACCCAGGCAACCTGTTTCAGTGCTTCACCAGCATTAGACTAGAAAGTCTGTCCTAATGTCTTATTTAAATATGTCCTTTGCTGCAATTTAAATCCATTAGTTCTTTTTCTATTCCCAGTGGACACACAGAACAATTAATTACTTCCCTCTTTGCAGCAAGCTTTACATACTTGAAGACTGTTATCACATTTATCTTCCCTCCTCTGCATCTCCTTTCTTTAGGTGTATAATCCTACTTCCTTCAGTCTATCCTGAAAGGTCTTGTTTTCTAGACTTTTGTTCGATACTTACTGCTGAACTGTCCAACTGGTCAACATCTTTTTTGAGGAGGCAGGTTACTCCAGCTAAGGTCTGGAGGACAGAACAATTAGTGCAGGATTACTTCGTGTTTCTTTGCCAGACGCATCTATTCAGAGTCCAAATTACATTAGCTTTCATGACGCAGTTACCTGTGTTCTGTTCTTAATCCATGGTGGTCACAGATCCTTTCCTTCAGAATGGCTGCTGAGTCAGTCACTCTCATCATTTATATATATTGTTGACTCTAGTAATTCAGTAACAAGATCCTGGAGAGTTCGAAACGACTTCCTTGAACTTTATCAAAGCTAGCAAGGAGCTAATGTATCTATCAGTGACACTTCATTGAAAGCCATGAAGTAACATCAGAAAAGAACTTAGCCCAGGCTGCCTGTACAGAATAGAGGAATTTGTAATGGTTCTTTGTGTTAATACCATGTTCAGCATAGTCAACCTGCAGTAACCTGAAACACAATGATTTATTCTAGAGGAGTTGGAAAAGTTTAAGATGTGGAAAATTAAACACTCAGAATTACCCCAATACAACGGAAGTCTCCAACCTATTCAGATCCTGGTGGGCATAATGCCCAGTGAATGGAGAGCTCTTTCAAGCCCGAACTGTACACAAAATGGGATGAAATGGGAAGTGTATTTTATTAGGTTCACCTTGGTTGCAAGTTGAAGTTCCCTCTCTCTTCATATCTATAATATATAGAATAATATATATTTTAGTCTTGAAACATATCATAAGAAAACAGCTGTTCATCCTCTTCCTGTTCTATTGGCAGATCCTTTTCTTTGCGGCCACAGTAAATTGTATATACAAATTGATCTCTGTGTCCAGTAGAAACAGAGATCAAGGTTCATCACAGTAATAGCCCCCCGCTCTCCCCCCCCCCCAGAAAAAAAAGACACTACCGTAAGAAAAAGACCAATTATTGAAAACCCAAAGTGGTATTTCACCTGACCTAAAATTACAACACCCTGGTTATAAGCACATTAAGCAGAATAATAGTGAAAATAAAAAATTGCTCCAAATTCGACCTTGCTCTGATTTTGATTTTTACCAAATATTTAAAACAATTTGGCAGGATTAAACATTAATAGCGGAATATTTGTTCTATTGAGCTACTTAATATTCTAATTCCCATCAAACTTCCCATAATTTCCATAGATGCTGCTGAAAATCCTTGTTTTGAATGTTGTTGTCCCGTGGATGGACGGCTTGAAACATCACTGGCTTTTGCAAACACGATCTGCCTGCTATAATTTATGAAAATCATAAAATTGATTTAAACTCTGTTCAGTGCTCCATAAATTTTATGCAGTCCTTAAATTACAAAACTGCCGCTGCTGCCGCAGCACTGATCAAAACGATGCTTAATCTATTCTCTAGAGATCGCTGGCACGTTGGAGGAGAAAAGGAGAGAATGAGGCGGCTCAATTTAACAGGGCAGAGTAGAACAGTCTAGATGCCAGGGCTGCAGCCCACTGGGACTGTGTGGATCATGTTCATGTTCCCAAAATAATTATTCTGGCCTTCCTCTGTCTTTCCTTATATTAAGCTAGAAAATAACTTTTCCTGATTTCACCACGATACTTTCTAGCACATAGCATCAGATTTCAAGGACATCTATGAGATCCTTGAGATGTTCATTTCCCTTTTAGTTTATAATCAGCATGTTCCTGTTCTCATACACTGAACAACGGTATTATCTAATTGCACACTAGGACAAAAGGGCTTTGCAAACCTCATTACATCCTTGTCAGGTAGTATCCCTCTCAGACCAAAGCTGTTCCAGACCAATGTAGACTCTTCGATTTTACTAAACTTAGACTTGATAGAGTATTTATCTCTACATTCTTTGGTAAAGATTAAAAATAGTATTTTTGGCACTGAATCTAAAACAAGGTGAAATTAAAGTCCTAAAGAAATACATTTGAATCAGCTACACTTCCCTTGCTCTTAAATTTAGCCAACTGACATATTAATACTACAGAATGCTTTGTCTTAATCAAGATTTTGTTTTGTGATCGCTAAATTCAAATGAAGAGCACTCCTGTTTTTCTACTGAAGTCTCCTCTGGAGTAGCCCAGTTTTCAAAGGCAAGCGCTCAGCACTTTATTAAAATCAGTTTTCAGTGTTTTATCCTGGGGATCCAAAGTCAGCAGCTGCTATAGCCTTTTTCTTAGTACTGCCACTTTCTAGCTTTTTCCTCTCTCCTGACAATGATTCCTAGCCTGTCATTCAGATAGTTGTCATTTTTAAGGGATGCCTTTTCAGTCTCACTATACTCACTTATCTCCCACGTAACCCTGTGAGTTTCATTCTTGTTCATACGCTATGTTTTTGCTCAGAGGTATACAAACCATCTGTGCCTCTAACACAATGTTCTTAAATAGCCTCCAGGCAGATCTCTATGGTTTTTAAGTATTTCTCTTTGCCCTTCAGCCTGCTGTTAACCATTTTCCTTATAGTTTTGTAATCTGCCCTTTTAAAGTTCGTTGTTACTATGTTGTCCCTAAGGGAACAACTCTTTTATGATATCAGAACTAAAAGTGTGCAGTGATCACTGCTACCCCTTGGAGTTTTGACAAAAACTTCCTCTAATAACTTCTGCCTATTACAAAGTAGCTTCCTCTTACCCGTGGCCTTACCTATTAACTGGTGATCCCTGTACTGAGGACTGCCATGGGAGTCAAGAGAAAGGAATCCTTTGCCAGACAGACCAGAATGGCACCAAAGTCACTTTTTTCTACATCACTCTACATAGGAAACCTGCCTTTTCCAGCTCCTGCTTTACCTCCTGCAAAAAAGGCAAGAACAAGAGGTCATGAAGGGAGAAGAGCCATAAAATTCAATTTTATGTAATTTTTCGTGCTGTTCCCATCCATTTTGCTTAGGAAAAAATTACTTTCCAGGGGCTGGCTCTAAGATTTTATTGCTTCTCAAGATCTTGAAGAGTGCTACAGGCCGTTACTGTCATTTATACAAAACTTTTTAGTGTTTTTCTCTTACTCTTGTACTTGCTGTATCTGGAGCATACTTGAGGAAGTCTAGCAGAAATGGATTCCTACAACACAGAAACATTTGGGCTTTTGTTTATTTTTTCAGACTAACTCCTCACTCCAGGAATGGGCATAATGGGCCAATACTGAAGAGACATCTGATACACCAGCCTCTCCTCCTGGCAAACACACCAAGGATTGACTAATTGCTGGCTTGCCAAGGGAAAGGGCTATCAGTTACTGACTGGCTTCAACTGATGAACACTTGCTGAACCTGCACATGGCAGCTCTTCTGGTTTGCCTGAGGTAATGACTCATGCTCAGGGAAGTCTTGGGCCCTTGAGAGCGCAAGCGACTCCATGCAGCCCTTGGAGCACTACTTAAGTTAAGGCACTATAGCATAAGGGCAACAATCAGCCAAAACAATGACATTGCTGCTTCCTGCCTTTTTATAAATCTGCAGTTGCCTAACAGGATTGTATACTGCACCACGGTAAAAAAAATACATTAATCCCAATGATAAAACTTCAAAAATGGGTAACATATAATTAAAACAGCTAAATACAAGCTTCTAAGGCTCAGTGTATCTACAAAACACAGCCTCTGAGTCTCCAAGTGATAGTTTCTGGGAAAGAGATGGACAAAAAAATTATCAGAATAAAATTCTCACTCATCTGTTCCTGTTTAGGCCAATGAAATGAACATCTGCTGACCCTACAAATTTGTTTTTATTTAATGAAAAAAAAAATTATGGAATAATAATATGAGAAGGAATTCCTGGGCCACCTGCTCATACTTAGATTTTCTTGCTTAATCTATCCCATGTCTTTGCAATTTCTGTCTCAATAATGCAGGATTTTTTGTTTCCCACCACTTCAGAAAAGATGCCCTTTCTTCTGAAGACAGACTGGTCTTATTCCTTGATGACAGTACCAGGCCTGCCCTGAAATATGCTGCTTGAATATCACCAGGAAGGATGAGTTGCTCTGTGAACCTTGCAATGTAACAAAATCTCCATTATAAGCAACCGTGGTCACAATACTATAAGGGTTCAACACTCTTTTCCAGCTTACTACTAAGCCATCAGTAGTGAGAATTAGCACCACTATCAATAAATGTTTTAAAAACCTAAGGACCTGGGAAATTTCAAAACATTTACTATTAAAAACTGTATGAAATGACCATATTGTGTAACAAGCTACATCTGACAAATTAAATTTATACTGGCCATGTTAAAAAGCTTACTGATGTGATTAAGCTACTTTCAACTTGCTCCCCCACTGCACTTCTCTCACATTTAGCCAAGTAAGTTCCACAAGAGAAACAAAAAAACAAAAACAAAAATCAATAATCAAAATATATTTCCCACTACAGGAGGTAAAAGATAAAAATAAAAATAAATAACTAGAGTCTGGAAATTTGTCCATTCCAGGCCCATGGTCCATGCATTCAACTTTGGCCTCCTGTTTATTAGAAAGTTCTCGCACTTACTTTTTCCAAGTCCTACTGCTTAAGGCAAGGTGATTGCTCAAGACAGTTTCACATTTCTTTCCTAAATGAACAAGTAATTGTTCTCTTTAGTCACAGGTTCCACAGGGAGTTGACGGCGTGTATAATTTTCCTGGTGTGTCACACTAAGAACACCGAAATTTCACATGGCCACCTGACTAAAAGGTTTTTGTGCATCACTCACACCTCTTAATAAAATATATCAAATTAATTATTGTTAACTGAACCAGGAGTAGAAATACAATGAATTCAAAGGTCTCCTGGTCAGGGCCCTACAAATCACAGATAGAATAAAGGAAAGAAACTGTGTTTCTGCATCCACCTTTCTTCTCCCTGCTGCGTTGCCTGAACAACAACATGCCTTCCATTATACTATTTCCCACAAATTCAATTAATGTATTTGGCAGATGTCTGGAATGCATGAAGTTGCAGGGCAGGGAGGATGATTAAGCACAAGTATTGTACCCAGTATTCTGATATAACCCTCTTTTTACTGACCTTCACAAGTCTTCCACTAAGAATAAATTTTGTTTAAATGCAATTATTATGAACTGGGTTCAAACAGGACATCAATCTCATTTTGAACATGCCAAATAAGCTGGATATTTGGAAGGCCTCTCCAATTGTAAGGTAAATCTAAATTCCTTCTGATCCTTGGCAAGCATTTACCTCTTGATAACCATGTCTCTGGAACTGCCCTGCAGCTAAAGAGCTTTCAGTCTGTGCAAGAAAATGTAGGCAAGTGGATTTTTGTGCTGACAAACAGAATCAGAAAAGTTTAGGTAAGTATTCATATGTTAACTCATTCTTTAAAATGATCCTCAGCAAGTCAGAATACTTGCTCCTTCCTAAAAATACCACAAAATATTCCTTCAGTATACTGTAACTCTACAGAATTTCCCATGGGTATACTTAATTTTTAAAAAATGTTTTCAAACAAAGTTTTATCATAGAAAATGAACAGAAAGACTAATCTGGAGAAGCCTTTGACTCACAGTGTTTCTTTTTCTTGCCTGTTTTGCTTTCTAGTCAAGTCATCATTCTGCACCTCTGGCTATCCTAGCGTAAGGCCACTGCCACCTCAAAACTAGAGTACAGGTCCCCTTATAGGTCTGCTTTAAATTTCCAGAAAACACAATATATCTATTTATTTTCAAAACTGGTAAAACACGCACTCACAAAATTAGTTTGAATTAGTACACAAACTTCCATACAATCTTATGCTGCATGAAGTTACTATGTACACAGGTAGCAATGATAAGGCATACAAGCTTAGGATTCATCTAGAGAGCAGGTAACTCCAAAAATTCCATTTTATGCCCTGGAAATTTAATTTAAATAAATTTGGACTACATATAGAAAACAATTTGTTGTTTAATATATCTTAACAAATTAAAAACAGCTGTTTCACTCAGCAACCTCAGATTTGCTCCTCAATGAAGCTTTATGGCCTGAATAATTTTGAACATCCTGTGACACAGCAGTAGAACTAATTTCACAGCCTCACATCCTGTAATTCTGCAGCAATCTCAGGTTTGGCTTACATACAATTGCAGAACACACACTGCGCTAGACTTATTTCAATGACAATAAGTCAGTAGACTTATTTTTACCATCTTGTTCTCCCCAGTCCCATCAGTTTTCAATGTTATTTTTAATTTTAGTGTGCTGTTACATAAAACACACAAAAATGGTCTATTTCAATGGTTACACTCAAACAGTACACGGTCAAGTGAAGAATTTTTAAAGAAGTTTCATCACAGCTGTAACATTTCTTAAGACTTCCAGCTTAGAATTTCCTACTGTATCAAAAACAAACAGTTTTCCATAGCTTAAAGATAACATGCATGTTTTAAAATAAACAGTTCCCAAATAATTATGCATGTGTATATACACTTTGGACTTGAAGAGATATATTTAAAAAATGCTGAGCCCATTAAGCATGTTGGCCAAAGTGGCCAATCTCCAAAAGTTTAGACAGCTTTCTTCTGCAAAAGCTGATACAATCAACTAGAATCAAACTCCTTACTTTTATTTGATTGATTGTACTACCAAAATCAATTCAAATTAACGTGGTACTTCTTGGATTGCAATCTGGATATGTACAGTTGAATTCTGTTGCTCCTTTGCAATGCTGTTCAACATTGACATACACGTTTAAATTCTCTTAAAGACACGAGACATTGCTCATACAGTTCCATCCGAAATGAAAAAAAAAAAAATGAGTCCAGTTTTGCTCTCACTAGTTTTATATTATGTTACTGTAGTTGGATTATAACAAAGAGAAGAAAAAGTAAGACAACAACACTCGGTTTCTAAGAAAACACTCAATTTTACTCTGTTCTCTGAAATGATATGTAAAATATAAATACATACAACTCCTAGTCATCATTTTCTTCATCATCAAATGAGAGAAGACTGCTGTTTTTTATTTGCTTAGCTGCACTCTGAGGTGTAGATGCTTCTTTTTTAGCTTTCTTCATCTCTTTTATCTTCTTACTTGAACTTACACTGAGGTCTGAACACTTCTCTGATGAGCGTTTGGTGGGCTTCCTGAACATAATTTTTCCATCAGCAGGTTCCGATTCACTATCTATGAAAACAGGTATTAAATCAGAACTTATATTCATATGAATGATGCACACACACAGAACCTCACTATTATCTTTTCTTTTTCCCCACAGCCAAAATCAACTAGACAAAGTAAATAAAGCAATAGTGAAAACACTGTGGGTTTTTTTGTTTGGTTGGGTTTTTTTTGGTCCTAAAATCTCCACTGGGCTGATATCCACACAAACACATATGCTGCATGGCTACCAGCACCTGAAGGCAGCCCTCCTCCCACAGCTGCTATTAGGAAGGGGGCTTTAAATTAGGAAAAACTGAACATAGCAGAGCTCTTTCCACACAATCCAGTTTCATCCACTTATCAAAAGACAACTTTATATGATCCCCTAACTACACTATTTATAAACTCCACAATAGCAAATACAATTATTTCTGAATTATGGTACCTCTTTAAATGACTAAATGTCACATACACAAGACAGTTTTTGATTTTCATACACCCTGTCCTACAGAGACAAATAAAAAAGATCATTTGACCATAAACCTACTTTTTATTATCATACCAGATGAATGTTTCAGGGCCTCTTCATATCTGCAAACTATGGCATGAAAACACATCAAAATCCACTAGTTCTGCTTATCTATAAGTACTAAAAAGCAAAGTTTTTTTCAGGATTATCAGGCATAGGAAAAAAACTCCTGTAACTCTTAGACAAGTAACAGCATCTGTGCAGTATTTTGAGGAGAAGAGGGGAAAAAAAACCCTTAATTTTAAAGTCATGAATCAGAAGCAAAGGCTCACGCTGCTGTGATGGATATTGCAGAACCATAGTGATTCCACGCAAGACATTTTTCCTAAAGTAGTTTTCTGAATAAATTATTCAACAGAAATTTCCTAACAATATAGTAGTGCTTGACAAGATTATGCTATATTTAGTTATAACCAATAAACACTTTTTGTGTTCAGCACAAATTCCTTCTTGAATTATCTAAGTATTGTGGCAAAGGACTAATATTTTTGTGCTATCACATACAGCACTGGCTGAAATTTTTCCATACATGCTCCAAACGATTAAACTATTAGATCAACCGTATTAAACATTTTGTGGTACACATGAAGACATCAACTTAATTAGGAAGCTTCAATTAAAATTCCCTTCCCCCGCCTCCCCCCTCTTCCCCCCCCCCCTCCCCCCAACATTTTTAAGGAAGAAATCTAGCCTAAAGTACTTCCTTAAGGAGCATCAATTCTGTCAATGACTTCTGCAGAATGCAGATTTCTGCAGTAATATACAAGGAAATAATACTATGCAGAAAATAACTAACCAGATTTTTTGAACATAACTCAGTATTTATTCATTAGAAAAGCATTACAGTTGCAAGAAATAACCAGCAATAATATACAGTAGTTATTAAAAGTATGTTTATCAACAGCTCTCTTGTGAATTGTATGCAAAAAGTAGGTATTTAGATGCTATACAAGTAACTTTAAACTTGTACATATACAAGTTTAATAACAGCCCATAGTAAATTTCTGGAGGGAAAAATAACTACTTAGTATATGCCATATCTAGCCAATCAAAATGCAGTACTTATCAATTTTCTCAGAAGTTACGCTAAACATCAAAAATATATATTTTCTTCCCATCACAAACTGCGTTTTGGAGCTCAGAAGCTTAATGTAAAATAATTCACCTACTGATTGTTGGTCAGCTCCATGAGAACAATGGAGTTTTTGTCTATAAGGAGACCCAGATTTTCTAATTTAACAGACAAATGATGAGTTAGATTCTGGAGACCAGACCTAACTGTCTATATCCTTCTCTCAGCAAGCACACAGACTGCATACAGTACCAGCTGAAGCTATGGAAACAGGCTTCAAAACAGCTACTGCAGAATCATGAGAAGTCAGGTCAAAAAGCTTCTTTAGATGCTCTTGTGAGAGTGCTCACTAGATTTTCTTAGTGGTAAACTAGAAAAAAACAGAACAATCTAACAAAAGCATACCCGCAAAACAGAGCGGCTAAAAACTATGTACTCATACTCCATGAAAAAATGGAAAACAGTTTCAAATTTTACTCCCAACAGTCTTGCTATCTACACTGTGAACTGCATTAAGCCTTTCACTTTGTCTACGAGAAGCAGAAACCAATAGATAGCTTTGCAACACGAGTTTAAAATCTTTATAAGCAAAATGCACAAACAGAATGAAACTCCGAAATGCCACTAAAAATGGCAACTGAGTTAGCTCTGATCTCTAGGGCCTCAATATTATTTGTGTATGATTCTGCAATAAAGGAGAAGGCCTGGCAAAACACTGACAATTTTATTTTTCATATGCTCAACAAAATTCATTTCAGTGGGAAACTCAGGACAGCTTCAGACAGCTAAGATGTGTCTGCAGAGCTTGACAAAGAATGAATCAGATAAGGAAACAAAACAGGTCTGGCTCTACCTAAGCAACTTGTATAAAGATGGAGAATAGAAAGATTATTCATTTTGGAAGAATTTAACAGCTCAAGAATTTAATGTTGATTTGCTAGGACTGTCTTTCTCAATTAGTAAAAAGTCACTTTATCTCTTCTAATTTTACTAAGCTGCTATACATCAGCGGCTGTTTGCATTGATGACCTCCAGAAATCGATTTTTAATCATTAATAAGCAGGGCAAAAAAGGATTCGGGAAGCAACCTCAGTGTGGGTAACTTTTAAAACAGTATAAAACAGAGTCTTGATAAAAGACTATATCAGCATTACAAATCAAGGAAAAAAATTCTGGTAAATGCATTAGAACATACAACGTAAAAGACAAGATACCAACCAACCAGTATCACAGAAGAAGTAACGAAGTCTTGGCCATAGCTGCTAATGTCTGGATCACAAACATTTATGCTGCTAGACTAAGAGAGATTTATTCAGATAGGGAGTTGAAACCTCACCTCACTAGTGACATCAGTTTAAGACGCCACAAATTCAGAGAGGTGTTTTTCCCTCCTTTAATTACAAGATGTATCTTACAAGCAGAGTAGAAGTGAGGAATGGAAAAAGAAACACTGATCTTTAGATTTTGGGTGTGTGTGCATAGGGTGAGGGGGGTTGTTTTGTTTGCTTGTTTGCTCTTTATTTCTTTGTTTCTTTCTTTCTTCTTTAAATACCATAGGAACAGCCCTGATTTAGATTCCTGCTGTTCACTTGATAAAAATCAACACAAACTCTAAATGGGGTAAAACAGCTGCTTATGCTAAGAAAAGAACTCTGAGATTCAAGACAGGCAGAAGGGGCTGGATTCTTTTTGCCTCTCCTCTCTCTTTTTTTCTTCCACCCCCAGCATATAGAATGACATAAGAATAATCCCAAAGACTTCAAATGAGTAAGGATACCTCCTGACAAATTCCGTCATCTGCATGTATCAGAATGTCCCAGAGGCCAGAAGAACAAGAAAAGTAGCAGAAAAAAAAAAAATCAATTCCAGAGACTATAATGAATTCTGGGAGAAAGTATCTTGCAGTCATTACCATCTTTTGTGCAATTTTCATTTCTCATAAGACCATTTTTACCTATCTCTGAACTGACAGAAACTATTTATAAAATGCTCTATAAAATTCTTAAGCAGAATGTCTTTGGTAAACAAATGACTTGTTTTTAAAAAGCTTGTAAGTCAGTCTACCATGGATGAAAAGATTTCAGCAAAGGAGGAGGCTTTTAAAATAGAAAAGGTTAAGCCAGTTAAAAATGTTCTGTGCTACTATGCTTGCAAAGCCAGTGTTAAGAGCATTGCTAAATTTTGTTCTGCCTTAGGAAGCAGCTAAGCAAGGCTAGAACATTAATCAACTATTCTGGTCAAATTCATGGAAGATTCAAGCTCATCTTTTAAAGAAAAAGCAAGTCACAGGAACTGCTGGTGCTTGAAGCAGAAGTTTAGCCAACTGAACAAAATGAAGCAGAAGAAAGTAAATGAAATTTGTAAAATCTTAGAATAATATCCCAAACTAAAGCCTGAAGACAAGGACCTTCAGATGAAGACAATCATTTCAGATACACAAACAAGGGGAAGCAGAACCTCAAAACTGGTTGTCTGTGTTGTTTTGAAAACTAACAGTCTCTAGTCACAACATACAATGAGAAACACATTACTCAGGATCTATTAAAGTGCTTTGGCCCTACTCTAAGCATGATGGAAAAGAAGATAAGCAGTTCTGAAATGTGCTTCACACTCCAAAATGTGGAATCTGTTAAATTCATTTCGTTTTCAGCTCTTAGAAAAAAAATAAAAGCAGTAATATAATCATATGACGCAACATCAAACATTCATTACACTTGCCATTTTCTGCAACAATTAACCTAAAAAAGACAGTAAAGCAAGATGTTACTCAAAACTCTCCTTACTAAACTAGAAGTAACGAGCTGCCTAAATATCTGCCTCTGACTAGAAATCAGAATTTAAAGCTAAATTAACTGGTATGGTAAAGATGCACACAGACTCAAAGAAGCCTTCAGCAAGCTAAGAATTGCCACTTACATTTCCATTGAAAACCTGACCTTAACCTGGTCCTCTCCACAGTAGAGGAGCTGTCGCATACCCTTCGTTCGTTCCCAGATGCCCAAGAAAAAAAAAAAAGGCAGGGGAGAAATAAGCAGAGTAACCGAACTCAGTATAGAGCAGCAGGCCTACAGCACAGTGGTACCACAATCCAGCTACTCCCTGTTGTGCATCCTTCCCTTCAACCGCAAGTTGTTACTTCAGGGAGGAGCGGGTGATAAACAGAAGTGCCAAAGCCCTACAGAGGCTCAATACTACTATGTTTACTACATGCATTTATGCTTTAGGAAGGTCTTTTTCCACCAGAGAAGTTCAGTTTCTTTGTTCAAATACATTTCAATACCATACTGTGTTCAACTTGGTACATCAACTGCCTTCGGACTTTTTTCACAGCATGGACTCCATCTCAATAGACTCTCCTGGACAAATGGTTCTTCCTTGTACAATTATCTTTTCTCCTACTGTTATCACACAAAATTCCAGTGGCTGTTATAACAGTTGCTTACATGAGAAATTGCTCAGAAAGAATCTTACCCCTTTCTTCCAGTAGGTTGAAATTTCCCACAAGACAAAGTGACCCCTTTTTAAAAGAGCACATGTGACAGCTTTATAAACACCACCACCACACACAGGAATTACACTTCAAAAATAGAAGCCAGGCAGCAAACAGGAAGCTAAGCACATTTTCTCAGAGGAGCTTGAACTGTATAAATACAGCCCTTGGTTCCCTCATTGGTTATGCCTGCCACTTTTACACAGCTAACTAGAGAAATAAATCAGATCTTAGAATTTCATAAGTTAGCTTTGAAGTAAATGATTTTCATCAATGTGCTTGTCAAAAAAAGTAGAGGGAACAAATACACTGCAAATTTTATGATTTTGAATTCTCCTTTCCCAATAATTTTGGTTTTACTACTATGCAAGAACAGATTTGCAGCCCCAACCTGAATTTTCTAATCCAAGCAGTAGAAAAAGACAGAAGCAGCTAGGGATGTCATACTAATATCTGTGTTAGCCTCTTATTCTGCTCTGAACTCTATTTACAGCCTTTGGAAAGAGCCACAGTGGCTAGCCAAGGAAAAGAAATCCACAACATTATGAACCATCTTTCTGTTTTATACTTGCAAGGTTCCAGTTCTAGTTAGTTAATTGTGTTAAGACATTTTCCTTAAAGACAGCAGTATCAACCTATTATCTGATATATACACACACATGCACAGAGCAAAGCCAGTTCTTCACATCCTATGTTATGATGCAAGAGTTTGAGACTCACAAAGAATTTGTGTCAACAATATCTGAATGAGGAATACTCACAGACGTTCAAGTATAATTTTGTGTCTTTACTGCAACAACCACTTTCATAACACTTCATCTTTCCACTGCTGAAAAGCCTATGCAATAATTTAGATAAAACCATTACAAAGAAACATGTTTATTTCTTTTTCTCTAGGTGTTTGTTGCCATCAGTGTATCATATGCTACATTGAACTAATTCATTTAATTTTGTATAATGTATTATTAGCATAGGTTTACATGTGAAGCTGTTGTGAAGGGCCATTCAGCAGAAAAATTTACACAGAGCTTTAAAGTCTTATTGTTCATGCTGTATCACACTCAGATAGAAATGCAGCCTTCACTGATATCAATTAATATTTTAGAAGACTTCCCAGGTGTAAGGAAGATTTAATTTTTAGTCATTTGTGGAAGGAGAGAGATTTCCTGCCTCTTTCCTATCTTCTTCTCTGACCAAGGCTTACATTTTACTGCAGAAATGCTATTCGCATTACTCCAGTTCACCTAGTTGCTAACTTTTAGAAAGTTAAAACAAATATAGTCATTAAGATTTTTGAGACTAGCTGATCACCTCTGCCCAGAATTACCAAGTTTTTACTTACTTTTATTACAATCATAAAGCACTCTCTTTTAAAAAGGATTTAACGGTACAATAAAATTATCCATTTCCCATCAAGGGCCAAAGCACTAGGTATGACAACTGCTACCTTTTACCTGCCAACAATAAATTAATGTATTGTATCCTACCCCTCTAGGGCCCTAGAGAGTTTCTTATTTCCATAGGGAATATGCAATAAGGAGATAATTTTCATTACTTTAAGCACCATAAAAGGGATTTTTTTCCAGTGTAAAAAATCGACACTTTTTTTAGATCATAATGACCTGAGAAATAGGTATTTCTTTTTTATAATTACATAAATACAAAATTGCACAAAAGATGAATCATTGCCTCATGTGCCACAGAAATAACAAAGTCTGAGTTACAACGGTTTGTTTACTACAATGTTCCAAAATACCAACATTGAAAAACTCTACTCTCTCTTTTCACCCTACAACCTCCCTCCATAGGCTCTTGCAAACCTTCTGCTCACCTCCTTCCAGTACTTCTAGGTCTTTCCCATGCCCTCACAGCCACTATCTGTGGAAGTCATGGCACACACTGGAGCTGTGTCTGAGCAATTAATACATGAGCCATTCAGTTACCTGACCATGTTAGTGGGCTTGCACACCAGCCATTCTCCTTAGAAGAGTTAAGTTGAGTTTACTCTTTTTTTACCAACTCATACTGTTGTCTTTAAGACTCCTCAGCTTATCACATTTCACTGAATCGATTAATGGATTCGAAAGCTATCACAGGTGATGACAAAAAGGCTGTTTATCAAGATGGCACTCCACACAAAAAAAACAGATCACTATACAGAGATAGGATGCACAGTCAAGAAGCATGCAACTGCAACATTGTAAAGATTTGGAGATTCTAGACATGCACTCAAATAGTTCAGATTAAGAATCACAAGCACAAATGATTTTAGGAAAAAAAAAATAAAAAACTATTAATCAGAGGTAAAATTAAACAACACAGTATCACCAAGTTTCACTTTACATTCTTTTCCTTCTTGTTATATATATAGAGCAACTAATAATTTGAAATTCACCTGATTCATTTGATTTTAAGGCCTCTTTGATTTGCTTTTTAATTTTCATTGCTTCTTCTGCAGTCAAGTCCCCTTTTTTCAGTGCCACCACCTGAGGTTGCTCATCCTCTTTGTCACTGTCGTCATCTGGAGTCGGAAGCTGTTCTCTCTAGACAGGAGACACACAAAAGCAATTCTGATCACCACATCAAATCACAGCTCCTAAGATGCAACCATGGGCTAGTGATCCTGGATGTAAAGAGGCCAGAGACAGACTTTTCTCAGTAGGGCCCAGTGCTAGGATGAGAGGCAGAAGGCACACGGGGAAACAAAGGAAGCTCTGTCTGAAACTAAAGAAAAGCTTTTCCTGAGATGGTGAGCACTGAAACAGGTTGCCCAGAAAGGTTGTGGAGTCTCCATCCTGGGAGACACTCAAAAGGACACGTTCCTGGGTAACCTACTCTCAGTGACCCTGTCTGAGCAGGAGGATTGGACTAGATGATCTCCAGAGGCCCCTTCCAACCTCAACTATTCTGTGATCAGCCTTGTATTTCCCTTCTGCTGCAAGGCTAGTAAAGAAGCCTGGCTTTCGGTGCCAAGCTCTCCTAACACATCGTCCAAATGACACCAAGTCACTGTCATTCCCTTCAGGGAAAGGGCACCCACCAGGCACACTCTCTCATTGCAGTACAGCAGGCACAGCCAGTCTGTTATGATTTGCTGGTACTTGGCAACTAAACAGGCTCTTGGGGAGCCACTAGAGCTGGGAACAAGGTTAACAGTCCAACTCCACCATTGAGACACAGATTCCTGAAGAAAAAAAACCAGTATGTGTTCTTTCAATTAAAGACCAAAGCAGTATGAGCTTGGAAGGTAAGAAATTCATTGCCTTTGTTCATAGAAATAATGTCTATCACATTAAGATATTCTAAGATATTCTTACATGTCTGGGACCAAATTTGAATCCTCTAAGCTATGCTCAAACAGTGAGAAGGGAAAGGGTATCCATAGTGCTTTATTATTAAAGTTACCCAATTAAATTGTGAACATTGTTAACATAAGGGAGATAACTCTCCTGTTTCCACTTGTTTTCATTCATACCATGAAAAAGATCTACCCAGGATGAAAATTTTATATTAACAAACTCAGTCTAAGGTCTAATCACAACAGAAAGCTCAGTCCACAATGCAAAGTTTGGTAAGATTATAGGAGCTGAAAACATATGAAAAAGAGTATATAAAGTATATAAAAAGTATATAAAGTATTACTCAAATCAACAGAAGTTTCCACAGGAATATGCAAATTGCAGCCTTTCCAGGAAATGAAGTTGCTCATGCTAAAGGCATAATTTATCTCAAATTCACTTACACATTTCCTTTTTAACAAATCATTACTGTTCACTGACCTGTCTGGCTTAAGCCATATACCTTGCATATGTATATAGTAATATGTACAGCTTAAGCTCTACTACATACGAGGATTGAATTTTAAAAGGCAGTAAAGGCAAATGAAGCTAGCAGTGAAAGCCTATATTTTGTAATACAAGGTATTCTCACAAATAACTTACCTGTCCTAACTAAATGACACTTATTATTTGAACAACAGCCATAAGCACCATTCTGTGCTTTTAAGTAACAAACTATCATAGTTAAGTACTATTTAAGGACAGCATCATAAAAAAATTACTCCAGAAAGAAGGCTACAGTTTTGGGGTGCCAAGGCTAGGTTTAACAGTAGCTAAATCAGCTGCATGTCACAGTGGCACAAACACTCTTCCAATAAAGACCCTGCCAATACTAACAACTAGTCACTGCTGCTTGATGGTTTGTGTTCCTCTCCCCACCTGCAAGGTTGCTGCATACAGGTCACCTGCAAGGTCCCCCTAACATTTCTGCCAATACAACTAGGCAATAACACAACTGCAAAAACAAGACTACCATGAAAACTGTAATATAGCTTAAATTTTGAAACTATGGGTCTTCTACGGGAAACAACAAATCAATCTATGATAGGTTAGGGTAATGATAAGACTGTTTTTCTAAGAGGATCCTGCAAAACACTGCAATTAGCAGAAATTCTGCAGTTTGGTAGCCCAAACAAATCACCTGACTTAGGCCCTTAGGGCTCCAGCCCTGCACCTCACCATCACAGCAGTACTTGTATCAGGTGACTTGGCTTCAGGACACCTTACCTTCCTCAGCATTGTTTTTACTCTATTCCTAAGGCTTCAAACACATCTTTTTTTTTCTTCCACATTTTAATAAGCTTGGGGCAACATAATTATTCCTCCCATGGTCCCCCCAGTCTGCTGGGCATGCTAGCAAGAGCCTCAGCCCGTCGGCAGGCGGCCCACGGACACGGGACTGACGGCGACAGCAGCAGGGCCCGAGCGCGAGGGAGGCGAACGGGGCCGCGGAGAGGAAACGTCCCGCCGCCGCCGGGGCCAGGCTGTTACCTTGGTTTCCACCGTGGGGCCCTCCCGATACCCGACCTGCCGCTTGAAGCGGCTCAGGAAGGCGGGCTCGGCCGGCCGCACGTAGGAGACCTGGTTCCGTTTGCTCATGGCAGCGCCCGCCGCCGCTACCCCTCCCCCGCCCCCCGCGGCCGTTACCGGCCGGCCCCCGTCACACGCTTCCGGCTCCACGGGGGCTCTATGGGGAGGAGGATGGCGGCCCTAGAGGGACAAACTTCCTTGCTCCTGCCCCGCCCCTTCCCTGTCACGTGACGGAGGCACGGCGCCCCCAGCCAATGGAAGAGCAGGAGGCGGGGCGGGGCGGGGCCGTACGGCCCGCCGCTCTTAGCGCCAAATTCAAACGTGCCGCCATTTTGGGGCCGGCGGCCGCGGGGGCGGGGAAGCGCGGGCGGCGGCGGCAGGACTATGGCTCCCGGCACCAGAGGTGAGGGGGAGCCGCGAGGCACGCGCAACCTACCCCTACCCCTACCCCTACCCCTACCCCTACCCCTACTCTGCTGCCACCGCGTCCTGGCCGTGGCGCTTCGCGCGGAGGGAAGCGGGCGCGCAGCGCAAGGCCCGTGCCCGGGGCAGCGTCTCTGGCATCTCCTCCCTCGATCCCACCCGCCTTGGGGTGATTTCGTCAAGTCTTCGTTGCACGTGAAAGCTTCAGCTCCCGTTAGTGCGAAGGTCTCGTGCCCCTGGTGTGCCCTTATCTGGGGCCAGTTCTGTCCTTTGGGAGCCGGGGACGGGTAACTGCGGCCGGTGATTCCTCAAGGGGTCCCACGGACAATGCCCGCCTATTTACCTCTCTGTCAGATTTCTCTCCTCCATATGTACCACTTCGCTTATGCTTATTCATTTTGACTCTTTTGACTCAAGTATTTATTCTTTGACTATATAAAGTTAAAGTATTGTTGAAATATTCCCTGTGTTGAAGCAAACAGGCTCCAACACTCTTCCATGTACTTGTGTCTGTTTTGCACACAGGAGTAGAAGGATATTTGTGTAGCATAAAAGCTAATTGAGATCTGTGCCCTTGTGCCTTATTACTAATCCTACTCTTAAAGCATAGGTTTAAATCCTTCTGCAGCAAAAGTTGTCGAAGTTTAGAAGCCTAATACTTGGGTAGATTACCTTTGATTGTATTTTTCTATTTGTGTCTTTAAATTAGGATCTTTTAATACACTGTGTGGAATAATTTCCTTTTAAATTCATCTTTAAGTAAAAAACAAACAACCCTGTCTGTCCATGGAGTTATTTGTGCTCTCTGCCTGAAATTCTAAGCTGTGCAGAGAGATGATCGTGTGTACAGGAGAACTGTGTGCATTACAGACTGATGTTCTATCTTCTCTCAATCATATGAAAGCAGAATAAGCGTCCACAATTTGTAAGTGTTATGATTTCTCAATCACATCAATAAAGCTATTTCATACTGTGGAAGCGTTTTTCCTGAACGGAGTTAACAATTTTAAAACATAATGGGAATATGTAATGCTATTAATGCTTATGTTTCTAAATCTCCAAAGCACCTGCAAAACTTCATGTGCATTCACATAAAATTCGTGTTCAATGAATATATTCATTTTAACTGACTACTTGTGCACATAAAGTTAAAGCTTCTACGTGCATATGTTACAAGACTAGAGGATTCTCTACCTTTTTCAAAAAAAATTCTGTCAAGGGAAGGTGGCTTTTGTTCAGTTCCGTATCATTGTGGAACAAACATTTTAAAAAGCTCTTCATTTATTTCCCTCAGTATTGCTTACAGTATTTTCTATTTAATTGTTTTTGAGATAACCCTATATGCTTGGTATTTATGTTCTTTTTTCACTTTTGTTTTGCAGATTTGCGTGACTCTACGTTACCTTCGTTGAACTTGCCTAGGTAAAGAAATATTTGTCAGTTATTTTATATGAATAATCACATTGCAGAAAACATGCAAAAGTTATGTTCTCCATCAGCAGTTTCCTGTACAAGATTATTGTCTTTCTCTCTAAACTTAAAATTGATCTTAATTAAAATTTTGTTCTGAGACATCGAGTTCATCTTGGAATGCTGCTGTGCAGTAAATTCTCATTTATGTATTAATTCTACAGTTGCTTTTGGATTATCACCAAAGGGACAGTAAGCTTGAATTTCATTAAGAAGTCCTATACTAAAAAAAAAAAATCAAAATTTCTGTCCTCACCCAAAATAATACGGTATACAGAAAAAGGTTTTGACAACTTATTGTCATCTGTCTCAAATCCAATACCACTTACCTTGTACTGCTCCCTGAATTTAGCCCTTTCCTCTGCCGTGTCCCAATCCCACATTCCAAGCATAAAGTCATCTTATACTTTTAAATTTATTCTGTTCCTTTTGTGAGCAGCAATGAAAAATGCCAGTAACTTTCTTGCTGGAATATATCATCATCTGCTGCATGTATAAAAACTTTTCTAACCTCCAGTAGTAAGGAGGATGCTTGAGCTGTGAAATCTTAGCCTATTCTAAAGTCTTTAATATAATGAAAACTTTGTTGTTTATAATCTATGTGCATGTCAAGTTCTCTCTGAAATGAACTCTTTTAGAGCTGAAGTTAAATATAACAGCCATAAATCTCAGTTAACTTCTTTGCTTTTAAATCTGCCTTATCTTTAGCTTCAATGAATCTGACTTGTAATGAATTCATGACTTTTGTATGAATTCACATGCTTAATCTGGTTTTTGTGATTTTCGTTTTGTTAAACAGCTGAGAGATTTATTTTCTAATCTAATGCATACATATTCATTTAGTGTTGAAGGTGATGCTATCAAAGTTTATGTAAGAGTACGTCCCCCTTCAGAGGGAACTGCGTTGCCTGATGGAGATCAAGGTTTGTGCCTATCTGTTCTTTCAACAAACACCATTCGTCTGCATTCGAAGCCTGAGCCAAAGATCTTCACTTTTGATTATGTTGCAAATATGGAAACCACACAGGTAAAAACTTTTAACACTACTGCACTTTTTTGTCCAGATTATGGCAACTGTTATATTAAACCTTTCTTAAAATGTCATTTCTTGGATGTTAATTTTTAATGCAATTAGACTGGTTTAATATTTAGATATAGTACACAAATATTGCACTGAATCATAGTAGTATGTTGTACTTCTTTAACACAACACAAAAACCACTCTGAGACAGGCTGTGATTTGAAGCTAGGCTATCACTGCAGGTTTAAGAAATATGTGATAATAGATGAGAGTAGCAGTTCAGATTACTGAATACAGCACACTGCAACTGATTTACAGCAAACAGGATCTTTGCAGTGTGATAAGCTCATTTTTGACCTACTGATGATACAAACAACTTAGCATAATTACAATCCAAAACAGTGGACAATTGTTAACATAATATATTTTTGGATGTTTTCATTATGATGCTGAGTGTCATTGTTCTTTTAGACTGAAACAAGATTTTTTTTCAGGATGTACGATTTCATGTCACAAATACTTATATTGTGTTGCAAAAGAACTCTAGGAGTCGCGATATGATTGTGACTTTAAATAATGCAATATATTTTATATATTTCAGGGTTATAGTATAGTGAATGCTAATAGACAAGAGATTTGAACCACAGATGCCACCCACTTTGTTTTTTTTCTCCCCTCTCTCCCTTTTCTCCAGGAGTCTGTATTTTCAAGCGTGGCGAAAAACATTGTTGAGTCCTGTATGAATGGCTACAATGGAACAATCTTTGCATAGTAAGTCATTTACTGGTATTTCCAATCAATTGCAACACTTGAGAAGTTTGTGCAAATGAGTGTAAGTGTTTTTGAGTCCCAGAGCCTTGCTTAACATTACAGCAAACCTTTAAAGTGCTTCCTTATTCAGTGCACCATCATGCAAGGGCTATTCTTGCAATATTGCAGGGGTCGTCTTATTCATCCTGCTGAGGAATCTATTTATAGCTGTTGTTCTGCTAATACCTAAAGTCAATAATGTGAGTTGTAATTAATTTCAATTTTACTAATATATGTATTTTAAAAATACTGTGTTGTCTTGCTTAAGGAGAAAGTTGTGTTCATTATGTCAGCATTTGCAAAACTGTGAAGTAAAATCTACTTTGCTTCAAGATATAAGCACAGCAAAATGAAATGAAGTTACCCTCAAGTTTTTGAAGCATGATTGATAGCTATGGTTCTAAAAAGGATATATTCAGTTTGAAAGGAAGGATTCTTTGTGTTTTGTTTTTTGTTGTGTTCTACAAACTTGATGTAAAGCCCAAAACATTGAGATGGAAAGTTAATTTTATGTGTAAATTTGAAAACTCTTGTTTCAATGCTGAGTTCCACTATTTTTCTTTCCAGCAGAAACAGAAAATGGCTGGAGGAGGAGGAAATATGTTTTATATAAGAAAACTGTGGTCAGATTTGCTATTATATTTTCATAGTTTTTTTTAGCTAACTGTTTTTCTACTTGGCTATGGCTTTTTTTTTATTAAATTGTTAGTCTGGGAGAAAACGTTTTTGCTATTAAGCTACCAGCATATTAAAAAATATGCAGATAAATGGAAATTCACAACCAGATTTTTTTTTTCCTTCCTAGTGGCCAGACTGGATCTGGAAAAACTTTTACTATGATGGGTAAGTTCTTAAGATTAAACTTCCAGTGATTTCTTAATCTTTTTGTCTTGGGTTTAAATGTCATCTGTCTTGAATACCAGAGGTGATGTTGATATTTTTACAAGCTGTAAATAGCTTGTATGATTTAAAAAAAAAAAAAAAAAAAAAAAGTCCACCACTCAGTGCAGTTATTCATGCTCTAGGCCAAAAAGAGTGATAAGTAGTTACTCATTTTGAAGATGTATACTTTTTCTGCTTTTCTGTAGGAAAAAGCTTTTTCAATGAAATCAAAAGCTTTAGTAAGATGTCTCAAAATGAGTAGTTCTTCTGGTTTTCCAATATAAATCTTCCACATGAAAACATAGTAATTTTTTAAAAATAACAGTATCCTGGCCAACTAGGTATATAAGGTCCCCTCGGCATATAAAGGAAGTCTCCAGTATTCCTGATGTACAGCGTGTTAATTTTAAATGCATTTATGTTGTACTTGCCTTTAGAAAGTTCCTGTAATAAGCAAAAAGTGTGGCCTGCATGTTTTAGAGGACTGCACAGAAATTGAGTTTGGGGCATTTTTCTCAGTTCTTCAGATCAGGGATATGGCAGCTGTGCTAGAATGCCTGCCCATCCATATACATGCCCTATGGAAGTCCTTGTAGTTTGTGCTGTTTTAGACTTGCAATATCTTAGCAGTCATGTTAACTTTCATGAGCATCACTTAGAAGACATTTAAATCTGATTATGGAATATCATCTTAGATTTTGAAACATGATTTTGATGTGTTTAGTCAGTGTTTTGCCATAAATTGAAAAAAACCTGTTTGCTTAAGTTTTCTATAAGATATCTTAAAAGGATCAATCATTACTATTGACCGTTACTAACTAATTAAATTTTTTTGATTAAAAATCTCTTTAGGACCATCTGATTCTGATAATTTCACTCACAGTCTGAGAGGTGTAATTCCACGGAGCTTTGAATACTTATTTTTTCTAATTGAACATGAAAAAGAAAAGGTATATTTATTTTTACACTTATCATTGCAATGAAAGTAATGTTTCTAATTTAAGATTAGTGTGATCGGTATTTGTTTGGCAAGCCTGATATTTACCAGTTAAATCTACTGAATTATATCTCCCTTGCACGAGTATTATTAACGAGCAACAAGTCCTTTTAGTAATCTGCTGAATTATAGTGGAATTATAGATCCTTCTTTGCACTCAATTGTGGTTATTTTTAGTCTGCAAATGCATCTAGCTAATCCGTTGGGCTTCAGAGGTATCTAATATATATAACGTATTTACAAACTATTAGTTCATGTGCATAAAAAGAAATGTATTAATAAAACCAGTCTGTTTATAGTGCAAATTACCATGTTTTTCAGGCTGGCAGTGGAAAAAGTTTTCTCTGCAAATGCTCGTTTATTGAAATCTACAATGAACAGATATTTGACTTGCTAGATTCTGCTTCAGCTGGACTCTTTCTCAGAGAACACATCAAGAAAGGAGTCTTTGTTGATGGTGCTGTTGAACAGGTGCTGTCATCAGCTGCTGAAGCGTACCAGGTAGTCCTTTGGTTACTTCTTAATGTTTGGACAATACATCTCATTGCTGATTTGGTTAATATTTCCATTTGATTCGAGTACATTTTTCTGAACCGTGTCTGTGACACTCTCTTCCACTATCTCTGTTTTCCAAGAAAAACAATGGAAAAAAAATCTCTTGTTTCTAGGAGATGTTTTCTGACTGTCCCACAAATGTAAGGTTGGAATATATCAAGTGCAGTAGCAATAGTCTTTCCCTAATGTATCACTGAACATCTCTGGAATAGCTACAGAAAACAGCATCTGGGGCTATTAGGTCAGTGTGTATGTTCCAGAAATTCAGGTTTATTCTTCCAAAATGCTGAGGACACAATACTTCTGCAATTTTAAATATTGCCTTCCTTGCGTACTTCTGACATACCCCACTGTTGGATATGTTATACTCTCAAACTGTAGTTGCACTATAGGAGAAGAGGAGTGAGAAGTTGCTGCTCTATTTTTTGCCTTTTAAAATACTTTCTTATTGGAAAAAAAGTTGTAGTTTTGGGCAGTTATTACACTTTTATCTCACCTTTGCATAATTACTCGGTACAGTCTGAAATACCCGATACTTTTATATTTTGATTTATTTGTTTATACCTAGGTATTAACTACAGGCTGGAGAAACCGTCGTGTTGCATCTACCTCAATGAACAGAGAATCCTCGAGATCGCATGCAGTCTTCACCATCACAGTGGAATCAATGGAGAAGCACAATGAGATTGTGAATATTCGATCTTCCCTGCTCAACCTGGTAGATTTGGCAGGATCTGAGAGACAAAAAGACACCCATACAGAAGGACTAAGATTAAAGGTCAGTTCTGTAATATCTGTGGGTTTTTTTTTGTTTCTGTTTCTTTTTTCAGACATGTTGTCTTGCCCCATCCCTGAAAGACTCTCACTTTTGTTTTCTTCTCTTTTTAGGAAGCAGGTAATATAAATCGATCACTAAGTTGCTTGGGCCAAGTAATCACAGCACTTGTTGATGTGGGTAATGGAAAACAGAGACACATTTGTTACCGGGATTCCAAGCTCACCTTTCTGCTGCGGGTAAGATATATCTTTGGGATTTTATGAGAGTTGAGAGAAGAAAGAAAATTTGAGGATTTTCACATTAAAAAAAATGAGCTTTGGTTCATAAGAATGTGTGTTAATGTTTCTTAGATAATGAATTTCTGTGTGCAGCAACATTTCAAAATCTTTTTGCATATGGCTGCATTCTTGGATTTTTTTCTCCCCCCTCAATTTAAAAAATAAAAATATGCTTAGAAATAGGAGGGTGGTTGTGAAAGGAAGCTTGAAAAATATTTTGGTAATGATTGGTAATCTTTGTGTAACAGGTCACTGAGGGTGTGAAATGTGTTCTTGCAGATATGTGAAAACACAAGAAAGGCATGTGTTAATGAAAAAGGAGCATATTTTTCTTCACTACAATTTGGGCATATTGAAGTGTTTAGAAGCTTCCAGAATTATCCTATGTGTGATAAGGTTTGGTATGATGTCAGGAATTAGATTGAGTTTCCTATTTGAGAATTCATGGACTCTTTTCAAGATGAATAACAAAATAAAGGTGTAATGGTTAAAGATTTTTTTGTTGAATGCTAGCACATAGGAAAATTTTGCAACCAGCTATGTAAAAATAACTCCAACTTTGTATTATAGTATAGTAATGTAGCGGTTAGTAACGACATGGGTTTTTGCTATCACAACAAAATGTTTCTTTACTGGTTTGTGCACATCTCAGACTCACAAATCTTGGAAGATTCCCCTCCCTCTCTCCCCCCGCAATGCAACCTAAAATACATAGAAACTGGAAGAGATTGCAACTGCCCCAGCTGCAGGGAGAACGCTGTGGAAATTTGTGGGCTTTTTCTTTTAGCTTCTTCTTTCTCCACAGTGTTGAGCCCTCCTTGAAAAATTGCACTGATATGTTTGAAAACATGTAAAATGGAGAGGGTTCCATTTATTTCTTTGGTCAAATTGCCCAATTGTTCATGGATCATGTGGGGTTTTTTTGTTTGTTGTTTTGTTTCTGTAGGTGTTTTTTTGTGTTTTTTTTTTGTTTGTTTGTTTGTTTTTTGAGAACTACTATTAGAAGATTTGTAAGAGTGATGAGTAGGGTAGATGACCAATCGGTATTGGCCAGTGCCAATTACCAAGTTGCTAACCAAGTTGCTAATAAACAAATTAAAGCGAAAAATCTAGTTTATTCCCGCATTTTTCCCCCTGCTGCTAAGTGCTACTAATTTTCAATTTGAATAACTGATGATTAGTAATCTAAAATCAGCGTTTAAAACCCAAATAAAGCTTTTTCTTATAGTGTTCTTTAAGGTTAGAAAGGAAATTTCAGAAACTTAAGCAGCATAGAAATTTTTTAAATAAAAACCCTGGTTTGCAATTGTTCATAATGATAGCTACTGTTAGGAGGAAGGTGATGTCTTCCTGCTATAATGAAAACACACAAATGAAGCAACTTCCATGTTTTCAAACAGGATTCCCTTGGTGGCAATGCAAAAACCTGTATCATTGCAAATGTTCATCCTGGATCCAGATGTTTTGGTGAAACACTGTCCACTCTTAATTTTGCTCAGCGAGCAAAGTTGATTAAAAACAAGGTAAGAGTCACTTTTTTTTTTGTGGCAAATAACTCTTACCTTTTAAATTACATATTTATTGCCGAACAAAAGAACTTGCTTGAACAAGTAACACTCAGTAACTCAAAAATATTAAGGAAAGTAATCTTAGAATTTTAAAATAACCTATGTATAATGTGATTTTGTTTTGCTGTTTTTTTTTTTGAGTAGGGTTGTTATATTTTCATTATGAATAAAGAGCAACAGCTAGAGAACAGATGACTAATAAAAATGTTAGAAAATTATATTTTTTATGCATTGTTTGTTCTTTGAGCACTCTGTTAAAATCAATATAATGTAACTATATCTGTATTAAAATCTAAAATCGTGATTTAAAATGTTTTGATAGTATTTTAGTGCATTTAGTTTCTATATATGTCAACATCCAAGAAAATTATTTCCATCTTAAGTGGATATTGACAGTTTGACATCTGATTGGTAACTCTCCTTTGCTGTAGGCTTCTTCCCTTTGGTCAAGAAAGTTCCAGAGTAAATTCTTCAGCAAAGAAGAAATTAAATTTTTGCCGAATATGTTTTTAGTTGAAATATAATTTACTGACAGCTCAGAAAACTAAATGTTGCTTTTTCCATTAATTCTTTTTCCCCAAGATGGAAAGACTTGAGGTAGTTGCATGTCACTCTGCAGAATTTGAGTTTTCCATTATCCTATATGTGTTAAGATTTTTATTTGTAACTCCTCCTATTTTTCTCTTAAAATATTTATGAAAGGCTATAGTAAATGAAGACACACAAGGAAACGTGAGCCAGCTGCAAGCTGAGGTGAAGAAGTTGAAAGAACAGCTTGCTCAACTTACTTCAGTGCCATCAGTATCTGGAATCTCTGTATCTCAAGGTAATTCATGGGTAGGGGGAGAAAACTTTCTTTTTCAGCTTAACATGTTGGAGCTTTATGTAAATTCTTGAGTTGCTGAATAATTAATATTTTTGTTTGTGGGGATTGGCCTACAGAGATCACATTTGTCTTGCAGAGTAAATTGCTTATATTTGAATATAATGTTTTCAGATATTGTTAGCCTGATGCTATTTTATCTTTCTCCTTCTTACAAGTTTGTGTATTGAATTATGTTTCTCTCATATCTAGAATTTTATACCAGTTATTGAGACTTGGGCTGTTCAGTCTCTTTCAGTATTCAAAAGTTTGCATGTTGCCTCTGTGCTTAGCAATAATGCTTAAATGCTGAAGAGAGATTTTATACAGTACCTAATTCATCAGAGCTATTTACTGTATGCAATTAAATCATGATTTTTTAATATATTAAATTACAATGGGTAGTTATTATGCCCCTAGATACTGTAGTGATTACTATTCTATAAACGAGTATCGTGCTGGCTCTATGAGCATACTTGGGGAAATTATTTTGAATTAATTTTTAAAGTTAAAAACCTTTAATCCTTTGTGTGGACACCTTCATCCAGAATAAGTCCTTAATTGTCTACTTGACTCACTAATTTTCATGAATTTCCTTTTTATAAACCAGTTAGTCCACAGTGTTTACAAAGTACGATAATAATGCCACTATTGTCTTAGTATTATAAAATTAATTTCAGAAGGGCTTTCATATCTTATAAATATTGTCAGCTAAACAAGCTGATTGTTTAATTTTAATAAAATTAATCTTAAAGGTATTGTTCGATAAATATATTGTAATTGTATTATGATGTTATTGTCTCATTTCTAACAGTATTATGTATATTAGTTATCTTTACGAAAATTAACACGTATCTAAGAATTACAGTCTAAATATTTCTTTGCTCTGGAAATGACATATCATCTCTGCATAAGAATTACTTTTCTATAGGAGTAATTTTTTTGATATAACTATTGTGTTAGATATGCAGGAAAACCTGCTTTAAATTAATATCTTAACAAATATGACATTTGGTTCTTTGACTTTTTCTATAGGTTCTGTTGAAAGAGAGAAGAAAAACCTAAATTATATGAACAACTTCCTTGAAGCAATGTTGTTCTGGGAGAAATCTGAAGGTGAAAAGAAGGTAAGAAAGCACTAACAGTACATTCTACAGTGCATTTTGTGTACTCTCTGATGAGAAATTGGTGAGCATATTAAAACACACTCTCTTCATGATTTATTTTTCATCTTCATTCTTGAATAAAAAATACTCTGCCCCAAGACAGCAGTATTTGGTTGCAAAGGAATCAGTCAAATGATAGATAAAATGTTTAATCTCAAATTCAACCAAATCTCCCAGGCATCCCCATTTATTGTGCTGTGGTTCATGTCATGAAGCAGTGCTGGATTGTGCAAATTTCTTTTGGAAAAAACAGAACTGAAAGCTACAGTTTTTAGGAATGTCTCTGATTTGCATCACTTTTCAAAGATATTTGGTCCCCAAGATTGTACTAGAGCTTCTTCAGAGTAAAGATTCTGCAATAAGTACAGTTGGTTGTAATGGAATTTGTGTTCTTGGTATGAGCTGTTGCTCTCTACAGATCTTTTCCAAATGAACCATAGACTATTCAAGCATAGCTTTTATTTATTTATGTAAATTATTGTTAATTGTGAGTTCTGATTGATTTGCATACATATGTAATATATACACCCTAGAAATTATGTGCTTTTGCTGTGTATGTGCTTTTTAAGACTTTATTAGAAAAAATTGCTCAACTGGAAGATCTCTGTGCCAAGAAGGAGAAATTTATTCAGTCCAGTAAAATGATAGTTAAATTTCGGGAAGACCATATTGTTCGCTTGGAGAGATTACATAAAGAAGCTGGTGGAAGTTTATTGCCAAAAGAGCAAGAGGATTTCCTCAGTGAATTGAGGGAGGAACTACAGCTGCTCAGAGAACAGGTACTTATTTTTCATTTCTAAAAACAATTTTGTTATCTGAGTTTTCTAGCTTCTGTAACTGGAATTCTGAAATCGATAGGATGGCCTTGGTAAGTCACCATGAAACAGTCATCCTCCAGATCCTGAGGAGAGTGATGAAGGCAAACAGCAAGAGCTCAGAGCTTCAGGAGGCTTCTAAGGCTATATTAGTAGTAAAAGAATAAGCAAGAAAAACATGGACCTGCTTCTTCTGAGACTAAACTCTAAGAGAATAAGAAAATTAACGTAAAGCACTTTTATTAACCAATTTCAACCACTCTAAGGAATGCTGATTTTCTTTTTGTTTTGTGTTTTTTTTTTTTTTCCTTCCATTGCAATTTGTTTACTAAAGGTTGTGGTATAACAGTTAAATGTAGAGCATTATCTGGAAAATGAAAACTGTTGAAAAATATTGCTCATTGCAGATGGAACAACACCCACGAATTGCTAAGTATGCCATGGAGAATCATAACCTCAGAAAGGAGAACAAAAAACTTCAATCTTTGCAATCAGTGAAAAGAGCCCGAGAAATTGATGCTCAGACAATTGCAGAGCTAGAAAAGGCTTTTTTGGAAGCTTCAACCGCAGATAAAAACAGTGGAGGTAAAAATATGCTAATGCTTTCATGAGCTAAAATAGCCTACTCTATTTCTGTTGTCTGGAAAGTATTGTTGATTAAGTCTGCCTTTATATGTTTTTTTCCTTCCTTCAAAGTGATACCTGCAAACTGTGAAACAAATTTGCTTCATTTTATTCATGCTAGCCTTCATGCAAATACAACTATAGAGGAAGGATTTGGATTCTGTGCATCATGTGAACAATATCCCTATCTCATTTTGCTTCATTAGGTGTTGTTGAAGGTTTTAGTAATACTAACTATTCAACTTTTTTTTTTTTTTTTTCGAGGTGCAAATGCTCCTTTTGTTCAGACTTGGTTGTATGCTGTTCAAAAGCACGCAATTGTTTTAATTTTGATAAAACTTTTTTCTTTAAAGTCGCTCTGTTTTAAGAGGGGCTATCTTTCGTTTGTTAGGTCATCAATTATACTCCACCAGCGTATCAGTAGAGGGCAACTCCATGGCATCTTTTGAAAGGCTGAAAGCCCGTCTGCTGCATACCCAAAGTGAACTGGCAAGTTCCAAACAAGAATATGAAGAATTTAAAGAGCTAACCAAGTGAGACCAAGATAGAAATATCTTTCATATTTTAATGTATTTTATTTTGCTACTTATATTGATTTAAGAAAAATGTCTCAGATTCTGGATATAGAATAAATACATTCTTATGAAAAACATGACATAGATACAAAATCCTCTGCAATTCATCCCTGTTATGGGCTAGCAAGCAACAGTGAAATGATCTGAAGGCCTTTCTGCATTGTGGCAAATTTCTTTCTTTCCACAAGCTCCTCATATGCTAAGATGCAAAAAAAACTTCAGCTATACAGGAGATATTCTCATGGTAATCCTCTTAAGACAGTTTGTCTCACTGTGCTTGTTTTGGAAATATTTTCATTAACTGATATCTAAACATGAGAGTGTACTTTGTCCTTACTGAGGTAGTAGAGACCTTACTGTCACTATTCTCCCTGAAGATAGTGTGAGAAACCTAGATGACAGCTTCACTTATATATATATATATATATTTACATGCGAATATGTGGCTTAATCTGATTTAACTCAGTTTTTGAAAAACAAACAAACAAAAAAACAGGTCCTGTGCTGTCACATGTAAGGAAAAATTATTTGAGCAAATATACATAATATACATACATTTGCTCAAAAATTGTTTGAGTAAATGTAACATATACGTAGAAAGCAAGGGAGACCTGTTTTTTGGGGTTTTTTTTTTTTTTTGGATTGTACATATATTGACATTTGTACTGATTTGTGGAACTACGTGAATTTGCAAAAAAGACATTACAAAGCTACTTTGCCTAAAATGATGGGGAGGTGGAAATTGAAGGCTATTTTCTGCCTGGTGCCTCTAGAATTACCCTCTAGACACACTGAAATGAATTATTCTCACTCTTAGTGGAGTGTAATCAAACGGAAAAGTGCTTTTTATCCTCTGGATTCATTACGAATATCTAAATACAAAGCTTGCTTCTAGTTTCGGAGTAACTTTATGTGTAATTATATGTGCAAGTAATACAACTGCAATGTGTATACATCTATTAAAAATACTGTAAAATGTAATAATTTTGTAAAAACAGTGTATGCTCTTTTTCTTAGCAATAGGCACTAAGGTTTTACTCTGTTCCGTATGTTATTATGTTGCAGATTCTAAAGTTTTGGTGGAAGATGATAGCATGAAACTCCCCAAAGATTAAAATATTTTCTGTCTGTAGACTTTGACCTTTCAATCATGTCAGTAAAGCAAGCTGTCACAGTAATAACAAAACATCTAATGAAAAGTATTCTCAAATTTCTTTTAAATGATGGATTTTTAGTTAAAGTACCCTTACAAGGCAAAATCTTCTCAACAGAGAAGCAAGAAAGAATTTTCTTTAATCCTGACTACCACTAGTTTAGGCTTCTTTCATAACTGGATAACTTCTAAAGCTTAAAACCATATTGGTGTGGGTAATATCCCTTTCTCTTAACAGAAATTGCAGAGCTCTCAGCTTATTTCTTACTGTGTAATGGATTCTTCCTGACATGTTTAGTTATCCAGGTGTTTTCTCCCTTGTACCACCAGAAATAAGCTCCTGGTCCTTTTTTTGAGGGAAGAGGGCTTGGGGAAAGCAACAGGGCTTTCAGTATGATGCTCATGGCCAAAACATCACCTTATTTTTATTGATAATGGTGAGCATCCTAGCCTTTTGACAGTAGTAACACTTTTCTGAACAGGAAAAAGCACATGGAACTGGAATCAGAGCTTCAGTCCCTTCGGAAAGCGAACCAACATCTTGAGAATATTCTGGAGGCAACTAAAGCACACAAGCGGCAAGAAGTCTCTCAATTACATAAGCTACATAGAGAAACTCTTAAGGTACAAGGAGAGTATTTAAAAACCATACACAATTACTCATGAATTGTGTGAGAAAATAACATTTATTAATAAGATCCTTTACTTAACTAGTATTCTGGCATAAACTGTGATAAACTAAAAATGCTGTGTTGTATTCTGAAATTTTCTGAGTCTCTACTACTTTTAATCAGATGACAAATATGAAAAATCATAGTATAGAATTGTGACTTTTTAAACCTTTTATTTCATTATTCCGCTCATAAACTGTTAAAAATGTTACCAGACAGTCTAATGCTGTTTTATAGTTAAAGACTGATTTGTAATTTTTAGAACATAACCACGCCAACAAAAGCCTACCAGCTAAGGTCTCGCCTGGTGCCTCGAATAAGCCCAGAAATCTTAGATTATCATTCTGAAGATTTTCAGTGTTCAGGGGAGATGACGGATGACATTTTTAAAGAGCCAGTTCCCCCAGAGATGAATGAACAAGCCTATGAGGCCATTGCGCAGGAACTCAAAGTGGTGCAGGTGAATGTTCTAAATAAAACTGAAGTATGTCTCGATTTTATTTTAAAGCAGGTTCTTTGTTATGAAACAGCTTTGTTTTGTCCCATCCCACTCCTCCCCACCCACTGCAACACGAATGTTGAAACTGAAAAGTACTGAAGCACTAGATAAATATGTAAGGCTTCATGAAACAGGTCTCTAATTATATGTTGTATTTAAGGGGAATTAGAGTGAAAATATTGAAAGTGTTTGGGAGTTGATATCTTAATG
The DNA here is from genome assembly GCA_032275445.1 of Crypturellus soui. Classification (NCBI taxonomy): domain Eukaryota; kingdom Metazoa; phylum Chordata; class Aves; order Tinamiformes; family Tinamidae; genus Crypturellus; species Crypturellus soui. The sequence goes on from JAUBNY010000793.1 coordinate 386,639, forward strand.
ATGTGTGGAGCTGAAACTTGCTCTGCATTCTGTCTGGAGAACATCTTATTTACATTTTTCAACAAACTGTAATTTCATTGGATGCTCAGGAACATTTAAACCTTGCTATTCTGGCTTGATAGCTTGTTTTTAAGGAAACTTCTAAGTAAGGTCATAATGACAATTGTATTTGGAACAGCACCTAAGCTTAGTGTATGGCTGCATTATTTGAAGAAAACTGCCAAATATTGCTTGCCTAGAATTATACCTCAATTATTTTGTACCTTCCTGAATAGGGAAGTGCTATAAATTTAGCTGAACCCTTGAAAATAAGGAATTTCATTCTGTGTAAAACCTTGTAGAACCGCCCAATTCTCACTTTGTTTACTATAGTGCAGAGATCTGTAAGAAGTTAAGCTAGTCTATATTTTGAATAACTCCTGTTTAGAGTCTTATTTCTCTAAGATAAAAGTGTCTGTAGACTAAAGTACACATTAGGTGTTTGTAGGATTCAGTCCTTACATGGTTTGATGCATCTCCTTGTGCTCTGGCAGTTTTATAAGTAATAGGAGGAAGATCGGCTACTTGGGATGCCAGTTTATTTCTGAATGTTCTGTTTTCTGCTATTTTGGGTCATAAGAAAATAAAGTAGTTGATACTCTTTATATCTAGCGTGCACAGACTGCCACATGGCGTGTGAGAAGTGTTCTAATTTTGACTATCTGCTGTGTCACAGGAACAACTGAGTGCGGTGCAGGCAAAGCTGGATGAAGAGGAAAGCAAGAATATAAAACTTGAGCAGCATGTTAATAAGCTAGATCATCACTCTGCTCAACTACGGGAGGTGAGAGATCAGTATAATGCAGGGACTCGCACAAGTCTGTGCATATATATCTGTGTGTGTGTGTGTCTGATACATGCACATATATGACAGGTTGAAATCTATTTCACTCAAACTAAATGTGTCTTTTGGTGAGGTCTGAAGCATTACCTAATTTTTCAAAAGAAGATGCTACTAGAATTTTAGTCCTGGGCCATGCAGAAAGATAGGGACTACAATTAACATTGCAGTTTAAAAAGCATGGTACAATTTTGAGCCTACCAGAGCGTTAAACCAGAACATAAGTAAAAACACTCAAGATGCCTGTGCCTACATTTAATGGTATCTTGCAGAACATCGGTAGTTACCAAGAATTCCGAGACCTTTTAGTGACCCTGTGCCACATGCTCTAGGTGTCCCTGCTTAACACCTGTCAAGCTACTGGGAGGTTGGACTAGATGATCTCTAGAGGTCCCTTCCACCCTCAACCATTCTGTGCTTTGGAATGCTGAAAATTCTGTTTGTCTTAACTGTAACTGAAGTGTCATTACGACATAAAATATTCACAAGTCTTCCTTAATTAGTTTTGATTTTAATGTAGAAAATGACAAGTAAGGTTTGAAAGTCCTGTTTGAAATATTTTTGTTTTGGAGCAACACTCAACTCCCAAACTGTGGATTGCTTTTAAATTAATGTTTTCTCCTTAGATAACTTCACTTCTGCAATTGTATTGAAGTAATTTTTCTTGAGGTAGTATCGATTTACCAAACTCTATTTATCTTCAATATATAATCAGCTGAATAAATGTTTCAACACGTTGTTACAGGCTTGACTTAACCTTTCCTATGTTTACTTTCATTCAAAAATTTTACTTCTCTTTTCTTAAGCTTTTTTCATCAGAAAGAAATGACTGGAATAAAGAGCGTCAGGAGCTCCTTGAACAGATTAAGTTACTTGAAAAGCAATTTCAAGATGCTCAAAGCAAGACTGATAGTAAGTCAATGTAACACAGGAATTCTGAGTGAAGTATTGAGTAACCTTAATGTTTTGAATTAAAACCAGCACATGTTAAGTAGCTGTTTTGGTTTCAGATATCTTACAGGTGTGACCAAAGAAAAAAGATTTAATACTGCCAGATAGCCTTTTACCTATCTGTACTTTCACACTATACAATATTGATAATTACCCTTTCTGAATATAAAAGAGTAGAGAATATTTATTTAAAGAGAAAATATTAACTAAAAATAAAGGGTAAATCCATTATTAGTCTACAGAAATGCAGAAATCTCCAATATCCTCTAGAATCATTTTGATTCTGTTTATACTGTTTTCATTGACCACACTTATAAATCCCTCTGATTTCTAAGGTTAATTCTACTAAACATGTGAACTTTGATGAGACTTTGTCAGACGAGATTCTGTAATGTTTTTGCTCTCTATTTAGCCGAGTTTACAAAATAAATAAAATGTAAAATATTGGTTTGTTTTTTCAACAGTATTAACAAGTGAGGTCCATGACTTGCGCATTGTCCTACAGTCTGCAGATAAGGAGCTGTTTGCTGTAAAACTGGAGTATAGCACCTTTAGGGAAAAACAAGAGAGGGAAATGAGTCAGCTCTCCGGTAGACATATGGACGTACAGTTCCAGCTGGATAGCGTCAGGTATGTGGGCAGTCTGGTGAAGTATCTTAAGCTTCCTGCCAGGTGAATCTAGTGGTTTATTTCTGCTTTCCTGCATGTGTCCTTACACTTTATCATCTATTTATTTGTCATTTTATGCTTATGCCTTTCCTCTATTTCCTGCTCAAGTCTTTCCTGCCTCATTCCAAGTATTAGTGAAAAATGGTGAAATTAGCAGGAAAATACTAAAACAATGCTTTTTTTAATTTCAATATTGGTTTGCTATAGCACTTTTCCATTCAATAGGATCTACTTGTTAGCTTTTTGATCTTCATAGAGACCTTATAGCTTTTTAAAGTGTCTTAAAGAGGACAAAATTGGAAAAAAAAAATCATGCCTAAAATTACCTAATGCTCTTCAGTCTGTTCCCAAGAAGTATATGACATAATGATGCTGTTCTAAAAAATACATACAAAAAGAAACCACACACACACACACACACACTAACACACACACACACACACACACACACACACACACACACACACACACACACACACAAAAAACTAGACAATCGAAGCCTAAAAGCTCACTGCATTGCTTTCAATAATCGACATTCATTATTACTAGGAAATGGAAATCAATTATGTTTTTAATCTTTAGTGCAACTAAGTTAACTGTGATTTACCTGGAAAGATTAACTACAGTAGTGCAATTTAGTCCTGTCTTAGCTGATGTCATCTTTAGAGTGGGGCATTGTGAGACTGAACCTGGAATAGAAACTCAATGTTGTAACATCTTATGTACTAGCCAAAACACTGAGTTTTGGAGGGTATGTGGTCAATTTTCTTACTGTGGGCCCCCTGTTAATAACATGATTCATAAAACTTGTCTCACAGCTCTTTTATCCCTCTTAGTTTTTTTTTTTTGTGTGTGTCTATGTGTGTGTGTGTGTGTGTGTGTGTGTGTGTGTGTGTGAAAGATTCAATCAGTTTAAAGGAAAATGATCCATGTTTGCCCAGAATATGGAAAGATGCTTATGTGGGGTAAATAACACAAGTATCAATTAAACAGATAGTCTAGATATCCTGCATCATTCCGATAGTTATGATGTGTTGGTTTTGTAGAGCATTTTTTAAGGGGTAAAGCACCACAATCAAGACAGTGACTAAAATTTCTACATGTGTATAATTTGGGAAGAAGTATACATAGGAGCTAAAAGTGTACTCTGTCATCTCTGCCAGTGTCCCTTAAAGTTCTTTATTTATCTGGGGATTCTGATTAAAACTGTGCTTTTTCTTAATAAAGGCTGGAACATGAGAAGATTCTTGAGGAAAAAGCAAGCCTGCAGGATGATTATGACAATTTGCAGGAAGTAACGAAATTTGAAATGGATCAGCTGAAGCAACAACTTGAAGACAGAAAGCAAGAAGCTGAAGCTATGAAAACTGAGCTTTGTGTAAGACCACCAAGGATTTTTTAAAACTTTATTATACGTTTCCTCATGAAATCAGATTATTTAATACATGTTATTACATCATTGATAATAGGTTCCCCAGTAGTAACAGTTTTTCTGAAGGTCTCATCTGGAAGATGCATCCAGATTTTTTTTTTTTTAATCTAATGCAAGATTTTTTGCAACTGAAAGCTAGAAGAAATATCCAATAACATGATGAGATAGTAAGTTCTTTGGCTGAAGAAATTGCTTTGGGAATTTTGAGGGCAATGGATTAATTAGGAATGGAATGAGAAACCACGTAGCAAAAAAACCCTGACATTGGAATGCTGGTTAACATTGATCTCACTGCTAGCTAAGACTAGCTTATTTCTTCCATCTCCAAAAATTTTGTAAGGAGCTTTCTATAGTGGTAGTGATCTTGTTAAAATGATCTGTGCCTTTTTGTGTTGGATCACTCTCCTGCAGTTTAGTTGATGCTGTCCTTGAAAAGCTGTCAGACAGCAATGACTGCAAAACAGCAGTGAGGTAGCTCAAGGGCTTTTGCAAACGATTTTGCCTGCTTTTCTGCCGTGTTCGCTATCTGCCTGCTCAGCAAGCTTGCTGTAGTATTTAAAGGCACACTGACAGATTGAAAATCATGTTTATAAGACTTTGTCATAGTCTAATCATTTAAATTGCATTTTAGGAGTTTGGGGGTTTTGTTTTGGGTTTTTTTTTTTAGCCTGGATTATTCTAAGTTCTCTCAGTCTTCACCTACAATTGTAACAACAATGCATAATCTTCATATTTTAGACCCTCTTAAAACTCCTGGAAGCAGAAAAAGAACATAATCAAAAACTAACATTGCAACTACAAGAAGACAAGGAAAACAATTCAAAGTGAGTTTTAATTATGGGGTTTATTTCCACTTGGCTTCAATGGTTTTGTCCTATGCTAGCCTTTTAGTAAGGGAGCCTTTTAGTATGTGGTTTTTTGTCCCTGGAGAAATGATTATGTAATAGATTTTTAAAATTTATGCATTGTAGAATAGTGCTGCATCTTCAGGTATTAACATTATAAATGTAGTTCTTCATGTCCAAGATAAAGTTCCAACACTGATAGCAGTGTATTACTAATAATTGAACTAATAGTGTTTTATGTGGTACTGAGAAGCTGTTAGTTAAAGAACTCTTCACAATTAAATGTAACTAAGAATAAACTTATAGGGATTGGTGCTTGTTAAAGCTCTTGCATTCTGGTTACGTTTCTTGCAAGGAACATGTTTTCTTTTCCAGGGAGCTCTTGAAAGTACTTGAAAAAGCACAAGTGGAGAAACCTTCCCCTGAAATGGTGACACAATGTGAGCAGCAGGTACAACACTGAAGTTAAATGACTCTAAATGGATCTCTGTGGGCACTGATAGCATTCTAACTGCTGTAGAACTGGCCTGTTCTGTAGATTAACAGTAAAATAGAGTTCTCTAGTTTCTGATTATTCTGTTACTGCCTTTTTTTTCCGGTAAAGTACACAACTTAATTCTTTCCATTTATTTCATAGCTTTGTGTGTACACCAAACAGATTTCATAAGTAATTAAGGCTTTCTTTCACTACTAATATTTTCTTCTAGGAAGCAAAGCTGCTGAAATTGGAACAGAAGGTGGCTGCTGATGAAGAGATTATTGCTTCTTTGAAGAAGACAAATGATGCAGATAAGGTTTGGGCTTATTTATGTTACTGATATCCAGGTTTTGCAGGTAACTGCATGCTCTGAAGCTTAGTTGTTGAGCCCCAAGCATTTTTATGATTCTTGGTAATTCTGGGCAAGTCTGGCTGTTTATCAAGGTAAAATAAATTCTGCCTTTTAAATTCGATTTTTTTATTCGCATGGAGTTTGCAGAATGGGAGAAAACTGGTGTACACTTAGAGAAAATACAAGATGACTGGAGAAAGGAGAGAAAGGGGGAGAGGAGGGGAAGGATAGCAGAGGCTTAAGCTATCTGGTGGGTGAAACATCCAGTGCATAATTTCCCTAGTGATAAGCATAGCCTTCCAGTCAGTGTTGAAATGGGCTAATAGAAAAGGTGAGGCATCGTAAGAACTTGACTGTGATTATGTCTTTTTATTAATAAAATTGAAGCACTTATACATGTGAAGACAGCTCCAGCTTTTGAAAGCTTAAATAACAGAAGTTCTCATAGCAGAAATACGCTATATGTAAGATAGGTAAGAAATTGCAGTGTTGATCAACACAATGCATTGCTTCAAGTGTTGCTTTTTTCTGCTAAAAACAAATCTGATGTGCAGAGTCTAAAGAATCTGGTACTGTTACTGCAGTGGGGTTTCTGAATGTACTTTCCTCCCTAACAAATCTGAGCTTCAACTAGCAATTGTAATCTCCTATTAGGAATGCATCACAGACTGTCTCCTAAAGCTTTTGTACTGGAGACTAGTGTTCTCTTAGACAGCAGAGCAGATTATTTAACTCTTTTAAGTGCTCAGCACAAAAGCTCATGATTTATCAGAGCATTTCCTGTTACTACTTTACATGTGCATATTGAGGCCTCATTTTCAAATATTTGTTTGAAATTTGGAATTGACAAAATACACACTAAACAATGTCCAGTAATAAAAATATATTTTTAAATTTTGACCTTTTTGCTTATATTGCAGGAAGTTGTAACTGACTTGATGAAACAGATCCAGGAGCTGAGGTCTTCAATTAATCATAAAACTGAGTTCATAGATGGGCTGACAAGAGAGCTGGAGGACATAAATGTATGTTCTGTCATTTTGAAGGGCATAGTATAGATTTTCAAAAATGGAAGGCAATGACATGTCTTATCGTGGGTCTCAAACAGCATAACTTGCTGTAATGTTATGGAAGGAAACTTCTTTGTTTTGACATGTTGAAATCTTCTGAACATTTTATGCCTAAGGCTGTCTTGAAAACTGAACTCTTCCCACATGGTGGGTGAAAGAGCAGTGTCTCTGAAGGGACCTATGCACATCCTGTAAGCTACATTCAGCTGACACATTTAGATTTTCTGGGAAACTGGTGCTTTAAGACATTGATAACTGAAGCTGAACTCAGTCAATTTTTATGTGAACTGTAACTGAGAAATGATTATTTTCTACATCTATAAACACAAAGAATTAAAATTACCTATGTGAATAACCTATGTATAAATATGAAGCATCTAATTTATTTAAATACATCTTATAGAAACTGATATAGCATCTAAAACATTCCATTGGTTGCTCTATACTTATGAGCTATGAATCCAAAAGGTGCTAAAGACAAGATACTTCTGAGACTAATTTCTACGTATCTGTTCTATCTGTAATGGATGTGTGTAGTGGTTAATTTTTCTTTAATTCTGCAAAATTCTACAAACCATGGGTTTTTGAGCAAGTATGACATTTCACTAATTTTAGTGTCATTCACACAGATGAGTTTTTAAATATGATGTTTATAGCTGTCATAAGACTTATGATATGCACTTATTTATATGGTACTTGGCAACACTCTTAGGTAGCATGTTTTCATTCCTATTCTAAAATTTAACTTAACTTTTTTTTTTTTTTTTAGTGCAAGTATCACTCTCTTTTGGCTGCAAAAGAAGAAAGCAAAGCAATCATAGCGGATCAGGGAAAAAAGATTGAAGAACTGATGGAAGCCTTGGAGAGAAAACAAATAGCAGATAACATTGAGGTAAAAACATTAGTGTTCAGTGCATTGTGAACACTACAATTGTGATTCTTTGTTTAACAGAGGAATTCTGTGTGTTTGTGTTCAAAATACTAGTATGAAACTTAACCTCATTTAGTTCAAATATAACTGATTAAGATGTTCTGAAAGGAATATTTAGTGAAATACCTGACATATTTATTTCAAATAATGTGATAATTTAACAATATTTTATAAGCTGCTTTAGAAATACCTATGCTAAAGGCCTGCTTTAATTCTTAAGGCAACTGAGGAGACAGCAGCTGGATTTAACAGCGGTATTTGATGATGCAGCTGAGAAATTAAAATAGAAGTTAAAATAATATATATAAAGTTACCTCTTCCCCACTGCCACTTTACTAGATAGTTCTTTACCCATAATTTTATCCAAAAGCTCCATCTGCTGGAAACAGATTTAAGATGTATGTTTGATTCAACTACAGCTCTACTTTTATAACTATAACTTTTTAATTTGGTCTTTCCTCTTATTACCCTTTCCTTTATTGTGGAGATCATGCCCTTCACTCAAAATAATTGGCCCGTCCTTATGACTGAATTCAAGTTCTACAGGTTATTCAGTCATATTCCATAAGCTGAATCCAAACAGACAGCAAAAATGATGTCTTTGGGTGGTGTATGATTCCAGCTAAATCAACTGTGTGGATTTTGTGGTTGGTTGTTTTGGATTGTTTAAAGTTTTTGGCAGAAGTAACTGCATTCTTACTATGGTGTTATCCTTTGTTGTCAGGAGCTTGTATCTGGCTCCCAATGAAATTCCAGGGTCTCCCCTTTTGAGTTTGTTCTAATTACTAATTTACTAATTATTAAATTACTAATTTCCTTCACACTTTTTTCACTATATGAGATGATCCCTTTGCTCCAAGGTGGTGGTCGTTATACAAAATTCTGATCCTCTTCTATGTTAATATACTTTATGGAGGTATGATGACCTGTCAGATCAAGGGACTGAAGTGTAGATACTAGAAAAAATCCAGGCACATCTATAGAATAGTAGTGCAGTAAAAAAGCTGCAAATATCACTAATTCGATGTGGATTAAATCTAGATCTTCCTTTCTAAACTTCTATTATTAAAAATCTATATATTTTTTAGTATATGTTATGCTTGAAAAAGGTGTTTGATTCTAAGCATTTCTCACAAAATATGTAACTATATTGTAAGATGGTTCTCATTTTGATTCTGCAGCCAAAACTTGGGAAAACTTGCTAAGATAAGAATTTCATAGATGATTTTTTGCCACAATTCAGGAAAAAAAACAAGGAAAAAGAAAGGTATTGTAGATGTTAGTGGTCTCTAGCAACAGAGAGTGGCAAAAACATCTTAAAACATCTGCTTTACTGTTATAACTCTTAATTTAGTATTTTCTTAATTCATCCATTAATTTAAAACAGAGAGACCTTCTGTGTGAAGATTTGCATTATACCACGGAGCAGCTGATGAGGCTGACAGAAGCCTCTAAGGAACATGGTGCACTGCTTCAGTGTGCGCAGGAAGACATAACAAAGAAAGAAACACTAATCCAGGAACTGAGGGAACAGGTATGACAAGAAATTCACCTGATAATTAGCTCTTTGGGAGAAGTTGTGGTTATTAATAGCTTGTACAAATGGTGGGGGGTTACCTGTAATTTTAGAACATTTTTGTACATAGTACTCTTGGTGAGCAGTGCTTTAAACAAGGATTTTGAATAAAGACTAGATAACCTTTAAATACTCAGGAAAAAAAATGTCTAGAGATGGCAGAAATGCTAATTCTAAAAGCAGAGTAGAATTATCAGTACCCAGGAGAATAACCTGCAGTCTAACCAGAGTAAATGAAGGCTTTACTTTTTCCCCTACTTACACTTGTTCACAAACAGTATCATTATAAATTGGAGATGATTACTGAGCGCTGCAAAGGATGCAATCTGAGAGTGAATTGGAGCTTTTGGGAGAACAAATAGCTATATTAAACTTTTTCAAACTTTAATAGTCCTAACTGTCATATTGCTGATTGTAATTTATCTTAACTGTTTTGGTAAATTTAGTCAATTTGTTGGTGGTATTAGATCATGTTTTGAACAGGAATGTTTGCCATTGAAGGTCTTACTAGTTCATCTCTGTTAGCAATCCCTTTAAACTGCAGATTAAACATTCCCAAGGCAAAAAAAAAAAAAAAAAAGCCAGCAAGAACAACACAAATGAATTACAGATGAAGACATAGACGTATCGTGTATAAGCATATAGTGTGCATTTAAACAGTGCATATTACATGCAACTGTTCAGCGATTAATAATTTTATTGGATAAACATAGAAAGCAACCATGAAAGTGAAGTCTGAAATATTTTTAAATCATCTATGAGATGTATTTAAATATTTTACTCAAAGTGGAGATCTCTCTGCTATTTAACATTTTTGAGGTATTATGCACTAATCTAATTCTAACTGGAGTTTCTAATAGTTGGATAAAAAGACAGAAGAACTGGAGAAGATGAAGAATGAATATGAATTTAAAATGAAGCAAATAGATTGCTTTGTGGACTCATCTTCAGTAACATTTCCTCAGGTATGGCAATTGAGAGAAATGCTTTCACTCTAAAGGCTATTAGAACTTAGCTTATTGAAAAAGTTTAACGAGTTAAACAACAAGTTTTTTTTTTTTTTTTTTAAACTTGCTAGTGTCCAAAAACTCCTCCTAATTTTGATGTGAATCTGGCAAAAATCTTGGAATCTCATGAAAAAGAAATAGCCGATCAGAGAGCTTCTGCAATTGCTCTAGAGCACCTTGTACATGAACTGAATGAAGAACGAAGAGCGAAGAATGATGAAATTCTAAGACTTAAGGTACTGTAAGTTAAACTCTAAAAAGGCTGTTGGGTTAAAGTAAATGTGAATTCTGTATTCTGTGTTAATGGGCCCTTGTTAAAAGTATGTCTTGTAATGCAGGAAGGCTACTCTTGGTCTTCCTGCCTAGTGTGGTAGCTAGCTTGACAGCTTCTTGGAAATGGGAGCCTCTCCTAGCACTTAGTCTCCAAGGATAGGAAAATTTTACACAGATGGTGGTAACTTGACTGGGGGTGTCCATATATATTGCTTTTGTGAGGTCTCAGTTGATTACTGTGCATGAATATCAATGGTGAAATTGCATGAATATCAATACTTTTCCTGGTGAAACTGTTTTGGCTTCTTTTGAAGCAAGTGTTTAACAAAGCTATAAATAAAGGAGTTGTACAGGTCTTTGCAAAGCAGAAATATGCTGCTTTTCTTTCAAATAGTTTTATCATTCTGACTTTTAAAATAGGTTTTCCAAAAATAAAAATTGGAATTTCATTTCTATGTTGTTGCATTTCTTGTTTAGGAACAGTTAAGTGAATTGGTGAACCTGCAACTAGAAATGCAGATATTAACAGAGAACAACAGGAACTTACAGAGCCAGCTTGCAGAAGCTCAGAGACAAAGCAAAATCAGGTAAAGAAAAAAAAATCTTCTATATTTTTGTCTTTAAACAATTGGATAGGATAAAACAAATTTAAATTTGTTTTGAAATGCAATACTGCAATACAACTTATTTGTGTAATTAATAGCAATCAGCCTTTTTGGTGGAAGTCTTACTGACCTACAAACTATTGACTTTAAATTACAAGCTATGCACAAAGGTAGGCATAGAAATGGATGAAGAATACAAAATTGCACGTGTAGCCATTATAATATATTATAAATTTCAACACTACATATGAAGCTATGGATTCAGTAGAAATAAAATACCACAATGAATTCAACAAAAGTTTTAAGCATCGACTTGAATGGAACCCCTTCATCTTTTCAAGAAGGAACAAACTTCTCAAAAGGTTGCACACTGTTGTATCAGATATCAGATCGGAGGTATCCTGAGATTTGAACTGCAACTGTACTTTATTTTGCACAGAAAATATTTGGTTTTGGAGACTGCTGCGCTTTAACTTTTTTGGCTTTGTAAATAATTGCATACTCTGCTGCTTCCTATTTTGACAAAAAGATAACTCATTGGCAGCACACAGTTGATATTTAATTACAATCACTTTTTAAGGGGGTAATTTAGTAAATATTGACCAAGACAGATAACTTAATGCTAAGGTAATCACTTCTTTGCCTCTTACATGTTTCCAAAACATTTTTTTTTATCTCTAGTCTATCTCTATTCAATAAAGTACCAGTGTTGTCTGATAAACAGCTTTCTTTAATAACATTCCCTTAATTTTGAATAAACTTACTATATCAAGCATTCCAATTAGAAGATGCTTTAATTACAGGTGCCTGTGCAACCCTAACTTGTCCTTGCATATGTATATTTATTATAAAATAACTTTCAGTTATTGAGTGATTCATGGAGCTTGTGGAAAACAGCCTGTACACAAGGCCTGTTGGCACAGCTCAGGTGGGAGACTGAATGATACTGCCATCTCTAGGGCCTTCCACTTAGTTTGTGGCAGCAGTTCTCAAGTGTGAGCTGATTGGGATTTTCAGAAAAAAAATGTGATTGTTACTTACCCTGAAAAAATTGTTTCTGTGGCTTAGCTTTTCATACACTTTATAGGGTAGGTCATTTAGGCACATTTTTTTCCACAGGAGCATTAATTTTACGTTCCTTATTTGCTGGATACCTGACTTGAGACCCTGGGGTATAATTTGCACAGCACTTGCAGTTCCCAGCAGTGGTTGAAGCTGACAGGAGTTACAGTTTTGCTAGGTTGAAGGCTGTATTATATTAATGTTCTATGAAAAATTAGATTTCAGTTATCTCAGGTGGGGATATTTACAACACAGACTCCTGCCTTCTACATTAGGGAACAGCTGACAGCAGTATTATCAAAGGCTGATTATCCTTTGCACAGCCCAGTGTTGTAACCAAGATCGTTTGATCATTGGTCTTGCCATATTATAGAGTAGCATTTGTGGCAATGCTCAAGCAGAAGGCGGTATACAGAATGTGGAAGAAAGGACAGGCCCCCTGGGAAAAATACAGAAGCATAGTCAGGGAATGCAGAGATGCAACTAGGAAAGCTAAGGCGCAGCTGGAACGCAGCCTGGCAAGGGATGTTAAAAAT
>JAUBNY010000793.1:408822-463397 GCA_032275445.1 Crypturellus soui
GGCGGCCTGTAGCAGACACCCACCACAGTGTCTCCCACATTAGCCTGCCCTTTAACCCTTACCCACAGGCTCTCAACGCGCTCATCGTCCACTCCCAGGTTGAGCTCCATGCATTCCAGTTCCTCTCTCACATAAAGAGCAACTCCACCACCTCGCCTTCCCAGTATGCCCATATGCCATATGCCTTTTCATTTGCCATCTGTATCTGCAGCCTATGCTTTGCACTTTCCCATACCTGATATATTGCTCTTTTAAATGCAAGGTTGATGCAGTTAAAGTTGTTTTCCAGATAGATCAGAAGTCTTCAACAGCTGTTGCTGTCCTGGATGGATTTTTGATCACCATCACTGGTTTCGTGTAGGCCAAACTGATTTTGGTGAGGACAGAATGCACGTGAACCGCTAGCAGCTTTCACTGAGGGCGTGTGGTCAGTGCAGGCTCCAAGCTCTCCATAAGCAGGAAGGGGTGCTCAGGGTGGCAGGTGGGGGAACACAAATAACCCCCCACCTGGCTGCTTCTGGACACATTACAGGAACCAGCACGGGCCACTGCAAGCCCAGAGGAACCCAGGGCAGAGAAAGAGGGATCTGGGTGATTTGAGGGTGAATTTATTTCATGTTCATTTCAAACATGGGAAACTAGAGATATAAGAGTGCAAAAGGAGGGTCCAGTCAGGTGGAAATGGGTCTGATGGGTGCACTTGTCTGGCCAGGGGATGTGCTTGACCAGCACAGTCTGTCACATCTTCTTATTAAAACCATTTCTAACTGTTTTCCTGGGTGAGCATCTCTGCATCACGCGTGGCTGTGGGTGTGAGTGTCTGCACCACCAGTTGTGGGAGCACCTAGGTGCAGGTGCCAGCAGCTGGCAAGGGCAGCAATCCAGGGCCACTCGCTGGCTGGGCTGAGGGTCTCAGCCAGCTGCTTGAAGGTCCATATATGCATATATATTGTGTGTGTGTGTGTCCTCATTGATCCTTGTGTTCAGCTCCATGTATAATGTATGTATATGTTGGTGTAGGTGCCCATAAGTGGGAACGTCTGCTCAGCCCTGCTCCTGCTCCTACTCCAGCTCCTGAGGGGACCTTGGGGCATGGAGGAGCAGGCACCTTGCCCTGACAGGCAGCCAGGTTTTCTTTTTGCACAGTGTGTTTAACCGAATTGCCGGCACCTGCACACATGCTAAATGTTGGGGTTAGGAGTGCTTAGGATGAGATGCATGCCCATACATTGCACATGTCAGAAATTACCCTTTCTAAGATATCACCTTCTTTCCCCCGCCCACACCGGCTTATTTCACTTAGAAAGGTTTTAACAGCAGTCCTCACTGGGAAACGTAATGATGCCTAAAAGTGGCTTGTATCACGCTGCTGATATCACTGGCTCACCTGGAGCCTGCCAGGCTGTCTGTGTCTTCTTGGAGCAGCAGCTAGTGAGTCATGGCTGTGGCATGTGCATAAAGTCTGAGGACACATTTGGGAGCCTCATTACTAGAACCTGTCAGGTCTGTCATGCCTGGCAGGTCTGCCTGGTATCCAACAGGAGATTAAAAATAGACTCTTGGCTTTGTGCCTTTTCCTTCCTTATGCTAGGAAGTCTCTAACTCCGGGGCCCCCCGGAAGAGGCTCTTTGCTCTAGGTGCACTGCCTGAAGAGGCTGCCTCAACTCATCACATCTGGCACCCGTGTCACAAGAGAGGAAGGGTCTTCCCCTCTGCCCCTGCATATATGCCCATAAGTCTTTCCCTCCAAAAGAGGTTGACTGGCACATGTAATGGAAAATTGAGCAAAGTTCTCCGAGTGCTTTTTCCCATTAGAAACATGGGTCTTTATGGCTAGGAGGATCTGCTCGGCACCTACCAAGATGGAGCAACGCCAACATGGTTTGAGCACCGACATGGAGCGAGCGCGGCACACTCAGCCACCTGGAAAGTAGAAACCTGATGTGGTGACAGACTGACGGAGAAGGAAGTATTTTTTGTTGGATTAGTTGGCTGATACCTGGTGATGGATTGGTTTGAATCTGCTTAATTCAAGTACAGGCAGAAACACAAACATTTGCCAGACTTGATCTGACATAGACTGTCTAATCCGGAGTGACTCATGGCAGACAGGTGAGTCCTGTAGTCGGTGGCAGAGGGATTTGTGAGCCAGGAAGTGCTTGGACGCTGCAGACAGTGGCAGCAAATGCCCCCACAAGGACAGAAGATAGCGGCTAACCGGAAAGTTAAGGCACAGCTTCCCTCATATATCAAAGGAACTGGTAATGCTGAGTTGTATTGTCATGTTGCAAGGGCGACAGCGGCTCCTCAGCCTTTGAACATTGCAGTGGCGTAACACAGTTCCCAAGACTGAGTTGCTTGCCCCTACATGTGGTTTTACAAAACTTACTGACTCAGTCATTTGCAAGCTGCATCCCTCTCCATGGGACAGGCCAGAGAAGGACCCCACTGCTGGGGCTGGCAGGATTTCTGGCTTTGCCAAGTGGTGATGCCCAACTTGCCCCACGCCATTAGGATGCACTGTGCAACAGCATCCATGCAGCAACAGCTGTGGCCGCCCATCTCAGGATGGGTTCCCTCCTGTATATTTGTAGTAAAAAAACAAAATGTGGAGTTTATATCATATCTGGCCATACACTAGTCCATATTCTCATTGAGATTGTCTAGGAGTAAAATGCTGGAGGGCTTCTACACATGGCCACATCTGTAGCAGGAGCTCAGAAGTTTATTTTTCCCATTCTAGCGTGCACTACGTGGTTAGTTTGGCTGCTTCCCCACCTTCTAATATGCTTTTGAAAAGATTTTTTTTATGTCATTCTCTTATAAAAGTGTCATAATTGCTGGTAAAGGCCTGGAGGTGTTTGTACGTGTGCATAAAGCCCAGGTGTTTTACCTCTGTGACATTTACATTTTAGGCAGAAGTCAAGAACATGACTGAGGTTGCAAACAGATGGGACAGCACTTCATGAGTGGCCTGAGGCTGGGGACAAGAGCTGGGCATCCAGCCCCAGCAGGAGGGAAGGGTTGCTGAGCAGGGTGCATTTTCAGCAGAATCCTCCTCCTCGGCCTTTACAGGGTTTAGCGTCTCTGCCTGGCAGTACCTGTCAACAGGGCCAGGGTTGCAAGGACATGGTGATTAGGGTACAGCACAAGGTCACACTTCTGGCAACTACTTTGTGTGAGGTCACTCAAAATGCAGACGGGGTGACTTCCAAAAGCAGTGCTGGCATTTCACCAGCTGAAATTCCGTATTAGCACACAGTTTAGACCCCCCACGCACACAAGAAAGGTGATGCGAGGGTAATGAGGGAGCTGTGCTTGATTAGCACGCTGTTCAAGTGTGGTAGACCTGGCCAAGTGAGCTGGCTGAAGATCCCGGCCAATTGCAGCCCCTTCGCTTACAAGGCCCAAAGGTGGGTTACCTTACACTGGGGCCACCGTCTTATGTTTGTATGGAGCTTCTTCATGCATATGCTGAGGTGTCGCTCAAGGTGAGAAGAGTCTTACCAAAACATTTGCCCTGAAACCCAGTGAATTACCACTTCCGTTTGCACACCACAGAATAAGTCTCCCAGGCCTTGGCCATAGTGGGTCTCTCTGCTAAACTCTCTCTTCATTCTTAAACACAGCCTTAATTTTTAAGCTGGTGTGTTGCTAACCAGTGAGGCTCAAAATGTCATGAAGACAGAAGTAAGTATGATTGAGCTCATGGTGGAAAGAATTTGGAAAAGCTGTTGTATAAACAAGACCTGAGAATATTATGTCCTATGCTTAGTTAGATAAATCCTGATACATCTTTACAAGGAACAAAGCCAAACCGACTTAGATCACAAGTGAGCCTTAAAACCTAGTTTGACTTGATTAGATGAGCTCCACACAAAACCTTTGAAATGCTGCTATTGTCATTGTCAATGAGCCACTGAACTTTGGAAGGAGGGTATGGTAGGTCAGCTATAGCTCATATCAAACTCACTCCATACCATGTTTTATCAAAGTTGCCTGACTGGCAATAACAAAAGAGGAAATGATAAATAAGATTGCTGGATTATTCTGCTGAGCTCAGGTTTTTTTTTTCTTTAAAAACAGAGCCTTATCTTTCCAATAAATTCTATTCAGAGACAGTTTAAGTTGCTTCAGAGAACTTAAATACCACTGAAATTACAAGAATGTCAGACGCACACTTAATTGCACTGCAACACTGCAAGTTTTGGTGTGTCTTCTAAGAAGGAAATATGACTCAACTCACAAGAAGAAAAATGCTCTCATGGATCTGACCTTGGCTGTGATACAAAAAAACATGAAGCTAGGAATAAACTGGCAGTAATCCTAATATTTCTGTGGTAACAATTACACAGCCAAGTGAACCGCTTAGTTTCTAGAGAAGAGAAGCACTGAACCTCAATTTTGAAGGTTTGTGAGCTGCAGAGTAGCAACTTCCTCCCCAAAAATCCACACTCCAGGCACCACTACGGGGGTGGGGTCAGGCCGGGACAAGGTGAGGTTGAGCCCATGTGTCAGGGCGCCTGTGTTCAGGCAGCAGCACAAACAGTAAAGGCTGTTGGAGCCCCAAAGGTCCAGACATAGTCCGTGGGTTAATGTTCAGGCTGTTGAGGAATACCAAGATGGCCAGAGGCCCATGAGGAAAACTTGAGGGACCTGGTCTTGTTTAGCTGGAGGCTCTGAGGCTCAAGGCTGAGGTGATTTCAGCCAGCTAGAGGGGGAGTTACAGAGCCAGCAGAGCCAGGCTTTTCTCAGTATAGAGAGATTCTAGAAAAAGAGACAACAACCACAGATGGCATCTTGGGAAGCTTAAGATGGAGATTAGGAAAAAAATGGGAGGCTGCCTAGAGAGATGTCTCAATGTCCTTCTTTGGAGTTTTTCCGGTGTTCAGGTACACATAACCTCAAGCAACCTGCTCTGGTGTGATGATCATCCCATTTGGAGCAGGAGTTTGGACTTTCTACGAGCCACCGTGTATGGGCACATTTCATGTGGCACACCGCATACAGCAAAGTGGCCTCTTTGCTTCCAAGTCTGACTGTTGCTCCTCAGTGTTGCCATGGCACAGAAAGAAGTATCTCCTTGTAGCCCTGGGCCACCAGCGACTTGACCACCTACGACAGAAACTCTTAATGCATTCTTGTGCAGCCACGTGGAGCCCAAAAACGAAAGCACTGCTGTCAAAGCCACCACCACACGCAGCTCGGTACCCGTGATCGTTCACAAGGCAGTAGAGGGAATGAGTGGAGAGTTTCCCCCGCTTAGAGGCTGTGACAGCTGCGATTTCATGACAGGAGTGGGGGCCTCAGCTGGTTTGCCTGTCCTCAGCGGGTTTGCCAGCCTCAGCTGGTTTGCTGGACAGTTTGCCCTGTCCTCCCCATAGGAGATGTTTTGAGCACAAGCAAGGCCCCGGGGCAGGATTGTCTACTGCGAATTCCACATTTGCTGTTGCTGAATGACAGTTGCTTAATCCAGTGGTGAAACAATTGGGACAAATTTCTTTCCCTTCAGGACACTCTGGAGTTACATAACTTGGATCCATGGACAGGCCCGGAGATGAGGCTGCAGAAAAACACTCTCTAGGAAACCTCAGCAGGTGCTTCCGACACCATCCAGGATGGAGCTCAGTGTGCTGACTCTTGCCACCAGGACCATCATCATGCACCACAATTTCATTGGAGTCGTGGGCCCCAGAATTTTGGGTGGTGCACCAAAATGCAGGGCGGCACAGAGGCTGATATGGTGACAGATAGGTGAGGAAAGCTATTGCGCTACCCCCGGAAAACAAGAACGTCTCTTGAAAATATTGGCACGCAGGTTTCTGTTTTCTCATTAATACACACATGTGACCAAATATTTCCCATATGCTGTAGGTGGGAAGGTAATCAGTCAGTGTTTTCCTTGCTTGCTGAAGCTGTTTCTAATATACAGATAAACTATTTTATCCCTGGTTCAATATTTGTGCTATTGATTTCCTTGCCCTTACCATTTATTTTCTGCAAATCTTTCTTGCTTCATTTTTCCTCATACCTGTTCATATTGTTTGCTCTAGGTGTAGTCTCTGGCTACGTGTCCGCAAGGCAGTATGTGTGGGCATACACCTGACGCGAGCACAGAGGGGTCAGTGCTGCCAGGGTGGATACGGCCTTGGAGGAAGCGCATCCACCTCGTTGAACCCTTCCAGCCACACAGCGCATGCTGCGGGATGACAGAGCCCTTCCCTGCATCACACGATGGGAGTCTTTCTCCCCACTTTGAGTCACTTGGTGGGGTGGAAGAAAGGTATGAGGAACAAATTAGCATAGCAAGACTGCTCACTGTGAAAAGGAGATGGTGGTGGGGTGCAGCAGAGATCAATGACAGCATGGATTACATGGAGAAGGTAAGTAGGGATAACTGTTTGCTGACTCCTCTGATACACTGCCAAGAGGCCCCAAGCGAAGCTGGCAAGCTGACTTCAAAACCAAGGGAGCTATTTCTTCATACGATACCCTCCATCATAGACCAGCCCAAGAACTCTCCTGGCCAAGCACTGTGATCGCCTGAGGTTTACACGGATTCAAAAAGAGGGACAATGTTATGAAAGGGACCTGCTGAGGGTCAGGGTGCCTCTGCCTCGGAGGAGAAGTGACATTATAGTCATCTCTTTTTGTCATTTATTGCACTCAATTCTAAAGAAGTGCTTTGCTGAGAAGCGGAAGTACCTTGGCCCAAGTCATTTCGTCATTTAGCGTAGTGTATAATGCAACCGGAGAATAGCTATTTCAGTGTTTTCAGCAAAAGAGTAGCAGTACCACAGTTAAAAGCTACCATAGTGCTGAAATCCCACACTTAATTTCACATGTGATTGTTCCTGTGTGGAGACTGATTATGAATTTTTCTTCCTTCCACTGAAAACGGAAAGGATTCTTGAGAAGTCACTGGAAAAGAGATTTTAACTTGCTGTTAAAACAGGTCTGTCCTTATACGGTGTCCTAAAACCTCAGTTTTTTGTGACAACCACAGGTGGTTGGCTTTCAAGGCAGGGAAAATGCTATGCGTGTGAGTTTTACCTGAGCAAGCGTTACAAAGTCATGAGCTTATGTTTGATATGTAGGTAATTTTGGTCTCCATTTTGGGCTAAAAGGGCTTTTTTGACTTCTCTAGGAGCAGACTCCCTGGTTGATGCTGAGTTTTCCCTGAGGTGATACAGTTTTTATTAATTGGGATGTAATGCCCAGAGCTGGGCACCTAAATCCATACCCTCTGGTCAAAAATCCCTCTCCCAAGGTCACAGAAGAATCGAAACATGAGATTTCCATGGTAAGCTTATCGGCATCTCTTGTTCCACTGCTAATTCCCTGAGGGAAACTCATTGCCAGGGAGCTGGGGATGGCCATTTTGGAGCCATTCTGGGCTTGGCAAGCTGCATCGAGTCAAGTTGCCTGGCCCCCCATCACAAGTCAGTCCATGCAAGAGTGGTAGACTCTGCTGGCCAGAAACATGGAATGCCCTCAGGGAGCAGCTGACGGGCAATCGCCACAGCCCACGCTTAATGTGCCTGAACAAGACACACACAGTCAATGCTCCTTCAAGGGTAACAGCAGTGAAAGCTCGACACATCTGTTGCACAGAGATATGTCGGGATAAATACCAATGCTGAGCCATCCTAGAGGGATGCCTCACTGCTCTGAGCTGGCATGTTGCAGCTACCCTGCCTTGCTTCTCCATGGAACTGCACCTACACTGCACGAGGACTGGACATGGTGTCAAAAATGGAAAACCACGATACTTTCAATTTGTGTTTTCATCCCTAATCGTTTATTTTGAGAGTCCTCTGGCTGAACATGGAAAATGAAAGGGAAGAAAGACAAAGTGGAAGCAACTTGAAGACTTAGACACTGGTAAAAAATGTAGGTCCACATGTTACTCTCATAAAAACCGCTTGCTCCGTAAGTAAACATGGAGCGGGAAGAACATAAAAACATAAGCTAAAGAATGGGTGGAGGGGTTGCATATCATATTTCTGAGTGTGACCAATATTTGTTGCTGCACTTATCCCGGTCATCTTCAAAACCCAGAAGAAAAACAAAACAGACAAAAGACAACAACTGCCTGGCAAACAGGGGAGTAGCTTCTGGGGAATTCCTATATTTTGCTTGTTTGCAGTATGTCCCCTCCCCAGACTGGCCAGTGAGGACACTCACCTGCTGCTCAAGGTGATGCAAGCAGGACTGATGGATCCAGCCCCTGGTGTCTGGTTTTGCAAGCAGGGAACTGAATTGCGGGAGTTTGCCAGGAGTTCTTCTGAACTGATTGGCAGCACAGACTGGGGTCTCCCTGAAAAATTACTTTCTTGTGCTGTTTAGAGAAGAATGTTGACTTTTCTCTGAGTCCAAGTGAAATGATTAGTTGTTATAACTGTTTGGTGAAAAAGATCAAAAACACCGATATCTTTTATTAATTGCCTGGAACCAACAACAGAAAAAAAAATCACAGCCAATCCCTCTATAGTTACATATAGTTAGCAAAGACAGAAAGAGATTTGCATGTCAGAAGACAGAAATCACCTGCTGACAACACAAAGCAAGCCGAAACTATGTCCTTGAGAAAAATGCCTGAAAAAAACTCAAAATCCCTTTTCTCAGATCTTGACAACAACTGTCTCAGAAGGTGTTAACTGTTCTGGCAGGGCAACCTTGTGCAAGCCGGGGTGGAAGGTCTCATGGGGGCACGTCAAATGCCAGGCTTAATGCCATTGAGTGGAGATGCCACCAATTTGTTGGAAAAGTTGCTGGGAACAAGAGCAGTAGCACAAAGCGAGAGGAGGAATTAGAGCTAGATCCCTCCTGGTCTCTGCTGGCACAAGCCAAGCATTCCTGCAGCCGGGGAAAAGGTCAGCCACCTTCCAAGATTAAGGGGGTTCATTTCAGGGCAGACTACACCCTTTTTAATTTCTTCAGTCCTTGCTTAGACCTTGAGGTTCAACTGGGGATGAGAACACGCATCTTGTTGAAAACAGCCTTTTGCAAAACCCTGCACTCCTTACCTCCACCACTGACCTTCCAGTGTGCACCTACATGGAATCTTTTCAAGAACAAAGTGTTACTGAGAGCAAAAATTATTCACTAAAAAAATCTCTATTTTTCTGCTGTAGGACTAATGTGTCAGCACAATTTAAGCTGACTTCAACCAAGCTTGAACCCAGACTAGTTCTAAACAAAAATTTTATTCACCTTCTAGGATGAAAGAAATGCAGAACAATAACAATTCCAGAAGGTAAATTGGGGATTTTTTTTAAGTATTTTTTTCCCAGTAATAAAATATGTAGCTGCCAGCGTATTGTCTGATTCTGAGTGGTAAGTGATGCTTGGCTTATTAACAGTGTTGGCAGTTAGGGTGTTTGTACAGATGCATTGCAAGGGTACGGATGCGAGCCGAGCGTTGGTGCCTCGCAACGTGATAGAGTCACACTCTCAAGTGGGGTCATCAAGCAAGCAACAACATGCAGGAAGGGTGGTATCTGCTAACTCTACACCCAGCTTGTACCTACATTTCAAGCACCAAATGGAGCATTTCAAGCACCAAATGGAGCATTTCAAGCACCAATTGAGCTTTTTTAATGCAAATACCAATAGAGACAAGCTGGTGCCTTGGGAAGCTTTCATGGGGAGATCGTGTTTAGGGAGACCCTTTAGATATGCAAGTCTTGCAGACTGAGTCTTACTTTGCTGTCCGAAATGTGGCATGCTGAACTCAATCTCACATCTGGACTGGACACAAGACTGCCATAAGACAGGAGACCTCAAGGGGTGGGCTCTGCGGTGGCTTTGATGGGACTGGTTCCCTGCTGAGCCTCTCCTTTGCTTTTGAGCATTTGGGGACCTGGTTGCATCTTCTCCTGTTGCTGGCCAATGTCCTCTGCAGGTGTCCACCCATGTCATCAGCTCAACCCAAGGCACCCCAGGGAGATGATGGGCACCTGGAGCCCAGCCACCCACTCCCTCCAGGACCAGGACCTCAAGAGAGGTGTCAGCACACGGCAGCCAAACAGCTCCCGACCCACCGGGTCCCTCTGTCCTCCTGGCAGAGTCTGTCTCCTCTTTCCCAGCCCACTGCAACAGCCAGACCTGACCCCTAGGGAAGGGGCAGCCAGCACCCGGCTTCTCAGGTGTTCCAACGAACAGGTGCAAATCTTGCATTTTACCCTCCAAGCTCAACTGCTGCAAGCCGAAATCAAACAACAAAGTCAAAGAAAGTGAGACCTGTGTCTTGTTTTCCTCATGGCAACTCTGTTTTCTTAAGAATTAAATGTTCACAGGCAGACTTTTATGGGTAATCTGGGAATTACAGTCCTCATGACCTGGATCTTATGGCACAAGTGCATTCCTATTCCTCATCCAACCCCATCCATGCTCTCACCATTGTGTCAGTGAAGGGTTCGTCCACCAGCCATTACCCAGTTGCGCAAAGTCACCTATCACATGAGTCGGGATTTAAGTTTCGCTATTCTTCAGGGTCTGACTATGTGCAGAGGGAGTTGTAGGTTTTTTTTTTTTTTTTTATTGGGAACTTCCTTTTGCTAAACACCACCCTTGACATTAGACCTGCTGACACCTCATAGCTGGAGACAGATAAAAGGGGCAGCTGCCTTCCTTCTTCAGCCTCAGCAGCAGGTGGCAGAAGGAACCACTTGCATTGCAGACGCTTTGGGTCAAATACCAGCAAGCAACATGAACCAAGAACTCGGTGAGTTTTTAATGATCAATATGACTTAAAGATAATGTGTGTTAGATTAGCAGCTTGACAGCGAGGATTGGTGCTCCAGTGGGTGTTTCAGGCTTTCCCATGGCGCCGAGTACTGCGGATGGGACCTTGAATAAAAGTGTTTCTGTGCGACTAGGGGATAGCATATCTTGGGATAGGCTTGCTCTAGATGTGCATGTTGTAGTTTTGTTGGACTGGTAAACCTGAAAAATGCAGCCTGATTTTGATTGTTTTTCATTCCGGGGAAACCATGGTTTCCTCAGTTATATAACAGAAAAAGAAACACAGCTTTTAAAAAAGTTGTTCTGTGTCAGGCTGAGAGGAATTTCTTTCTTTCAGGCTACTTAACTGTGCAGGTTATTGTTTTGTAGTGATAGCTGATACCACTTGACAAATGCTTCAGAACAAACGAGAATGTGATTTCTTTGGCCCGTGGCCTTCTTCCCTTTGCTATTGCCAAAAGGTTTTGCAATTACCTGGAGGGGTGCTTCAGTCACCCGCCGATGCAGCCTCTGAACCGCGATAGCTGGCTGTGCCCATGGGGCCAGCCTGACCGGGGGCACTCGAACACCCCTGCGTGGCACAGCCACTCTGCTCTGTGTTACTGCTTTTTAGTCCCCCACACAGTGCATTCAGAGCACTTGGTGCTGCAGTTAAGGAAGTGATGGTCTAGTCGTGACTCCAAGCTCCTGGGAGCTGCTGTCAACCCCAGCTCTGATCCCTGGATCCGTGGGCAGGATACAGAACAGCAGAGCTCGTCTTGGAGGAATTGGCAAAATCCTTCCCTATGCAGTGCTCTCCAGTCCCCGTGTTTGGGCTGGGTGATTGCTGTGCCCATGGGGCTCTGGATGCCTCCCCAGAAAGGCAGCACAATGTGGGGCCAGTGGAGAAGTGTAGGGAAAAGCTGTAGAGGGGATAACTCATGGAAATGGGATGTCCATTGAAATGGGTCCACAATATCAGTTATGCCCCAAAGTATCATTGTAAAAATTTAAGGGGAGTCAAGCTGAGTCCAGCCCAGTTGGAAACGAAGGATGCCTTGGTCCACCTGCCTTTGGTCTTGGTGCAGGATGCAGCGGGAGGCTGCCTCTCATACCCATGGCTCTTCATCTCCAGAGCCTTCTTGCAGTAGCTTGCAGCCCCAGCCCCAAGGTCAGAAAGCAAATGAGTTTTTTTGCGAGAAATGAGCAAAGCTCCGTTTCTACAAGGATATCTATTAATTCATAGAAAAGCATGCTTCCTCTTTCTTCGGTCAGTTAAGCAACTCCAGTTGAAAATGTTGACATATGCACATGCTGTTGTGCAAATGGTCAGCTGCAGATTGGCATCTGGCTTGGGGCATTTCAGCCCTGGTGAAGGCAAGCCAACAAAAAACACTCAAAAACTGAACAAAAAGTGCTGCCTAACTAAGTGTATATTTACCACACTCGTGATAACTGTTACACAATGAATATAAATTTGATTTTAACAGTCACTGGCACATTTCAGCTTCTTCAGTTCTAGCACTGCCTCTTGTTCATGTTCAGATACCGTGCAAATCTGCAGAGACATTTTAGGAACTAATTCCTCTCCCATTAACCATTATACTTTAGCCATGGCTTTTTCTAAGCCACCTTAAGCCCTTTCTAATTTCCTGACTCTCCCATACCTTTGTCTGAATCTTTTGTGAGGCAAGACGCCTTGCTACTCCCTACTGTTTGCAGAGCACTTATCCTTTAGGGTTAATTGGCAGATAAGGATGAGTATAGACACGAGGCAGCCTAGACATCTCCATAGAAATAGGAGCTCACCAGCTTCTGGTGTGCGCTGCCTTTCGCAGTCGCCTTGGGCCACCTTGCACTAGGGTGATGCACCCAGTGGGGAGCCTTGACGGGTCCCAAAACTGTGGGGAGGTCAAATGGGTAAAGCAGTTGTTGGCCTGCGGAGGTGAGAGTGCTGCCCCCCAAGTTTATCGTGCCCTCTGCTCTGCAGGCAGAGCTGCCTTCTTCCCAAACCTTCCATTGTTTCTTGCTTTTTATGAGAAAGCCAAAATCTTGTTGAAAAAAAAAACTTTTGCATTAGTTCACAAGTGCAGCCTCCGTCATAGGGCTGGTTAACTACTATTGTGATATTATCAAACAAACATTTGAGAGGAAGTATGTCGAATCAGCTCTTTTCCAGTCCTTTGGCTTCCCTAAGGCTTTTGGGAACCAGCAGTTCAGGGGACCTCAATTTCAGCCATTCAATTCCATCCTGACTGCTTGTGCTGCATTTGGAAAGGAGCAATTAAAGCTGCTGTTAATTACTACTTGGTAATTATTAGAGACATGCTCAGTGCTAGCACAAGACCAGCCCTTGGCCAGGGGGAAATATAGGGAAATAAAATCTCAACAGCAAGGACTAATTTCGAGGCCTATATCACTCACAGCTGCTGCTAAGTCCAGAAGAGGTTCCCATCCACACATCGACAGAAAATCAGGATTAGGGAGATGTCGACGTCAGGGCTAAACCTGCAAAACTACACTGAGGTGGTCAGCAGGTGCTTGACTACTCTACAGAGTTGTGTGTGTCTATGTATACATATACATACGTAGCATATTTATAGCCTTTTCTATAGCAGTTTGTGCATACACGCGCATGCGCACACCCATACATGTTGCCTACTGTCAAAGAAAGCAAGAGGAGAAAAGTGCATTTTGACAGGGAAGAAGTCTAAGATGGTTGCTGTCCACTTCACAAACTCAAGGAACACACTTGGATTTGTGTGTTTATGTCAAAGTGAATTTTACCTTAGGATAGAGCAGCTCCTGTGTGTCGCAGGAGAGCAGTTTGGAGCTGCTACCGCCTTCAGATGGACCCAGCACCATTTGGATGACATAAAACCCCAGGCCCTCTGGGTGCAGGACCATGCACTCCAGGCATTGCTCTAACCAGCTACCAATATTTCAGATTAACAAATACAGAGGAATTTAAAATACCTGCTTGGTCTGTGTCTGTAGAGTTTAGATGTTGATCATTTCCATTGCCATCAGCTTTCTCAAGGGCCGTGGTATTGGAGGATAATTTCTGGCCAACGTGGTCTTCTGCATTAGAGTGTCAGGTGCTCAGTGCTCAGTACAGAGCAGGGAGATCACTACTTTGATGTAGTTTCTCATGAGATCACTGGAAAATCACGGACATTTCTGTGATCCACAGAGCTCCATTATGAAAATTAAAATTGTTTTTACTGCACAGTTTTGCACTGAACTATTCTCTTTGTCTCCCTCTCAGTCGCCAGCTCTCTAGGGCCCCAGCTGATGGTCACTGGGGTTGACTTCCTCAAAGGCAAGAACACACGCCTGCATCACACCGACGCGTACGACAACCAAAGCCTGGTGGTGAGACGTGGGCAGGACATCGAGATGAAGCTGATGTTGAACAAGGAGCTAAGCACCAGCGACCAGCTGAAGCTGCAGTTCAGCATCGGTAAGTGGCTCACTCGGACACTGGGCAAAGCAGGCAAGCCCCCATGTCATTCCGGTGTGCACGGTGGCACAAGGTAGCACCTCTTTGTCCATCTCCTCGCTTGAGCTGGCGGTGCCACAGCGTCTAACATCCAGTGTGGTTCACTTTTTTTTTTTTGTTGGCTTTGCTCCCAGGGGATAAGCCGATGAAGAACCAGGGGACCCTGATCTGCTTGAATCTGAGGTCTGGGAAGGACTACAATGGCTGGCGTGCCAGCATCATCACGTCCTCCAACAAAGAGGTAGAGCCCATGGATGGATGTGCGGCTTCCATGTGGGGAAGCAGTTGGGGGGAAACTGTTGCTTCTGCTGGGAATTGCAGAACAAATTCTCATGTTTCCATCCTGGTTTCCTGCTAACTTTCCATGATGAGCAGCATCCTGTTTGGTTCACTGCTCTGCCACCGCATACACAAGAGCTGCCCCATCCTTGACCCTTTCCCCTCTTCATGCAGCACAGACCAATGTGGTTACTAGCATCAGTGCTTGTGCTGGCCTCACACAGGCTTGCCTGTGCTGTGCTCGTTGCTGTCATGAAGGATCTGCCACCCTCTCCTTGTCTTCTCCCTAGTGCGTGGTGACTGTGACCAGTTCGCCCAATGCTATTGTTGGAAAATACAGCCTGAAGGTGGTGACGGGGTCAAACAGCTATAAGCCTGAAAATGATTCTGTCTACCTTTTGTTCAACCCTTGGTGTAAAGGTAAGGAGAGAGATCTAGTGACTGCAGATTATACTGTCACCAGAGATCATGCTGTGGGGAACTTTCCCTCATATTGTTCTTCTCTTTGCCTGGTACAACTCTTTTTCTCCCTAAAACACCTCAAGTTCATCATCATGGAGCTAGCTGTAAAATGGCAATAGCAACAAGCTCCAATTCTCTCTGCAGTCCACCATGTATAAACCTTTATTCAAAATGAAGCATTTTCCTACTATGAAACATTCTTGTAGAAACAAAAAGAGAAGTAGTCTTCTAGTTGGTTCTTCCACCAGAGGAATAGAACTATGAGTGTTGGTATGGTCATCAGCTGATGTAAATGTTACCAGACAACAATTTCGATGGTTTTACTTGACAAGCAAAGCTTCCTAGAACATGTGTGTGACAATCAAGTAAGTATCTTGCGGGTTTTTTTGCTCCAGAGGATACTGTGTTCATGGCTGGAGACGCTGAGAAGAATGAGTATGTGCTCAACGACATGGGATACATCTATGTTGGATCAGCAGACTACATCAGCGGCAGACCTTGGAATTTTGGGCAGGTAAAACATGGCTATCTGTTCTGCATTATTACTGTTATTCTCCCTTAGGCATCTAAGTGAATCCCAATGGCTTAAGCGCAGGAGGAGCCCAAAGTATTTGATTCTACCAGTTTTGCTGGGAAGATTCACCTGCTTGGAGTAATCCCTGTACTTAAGTGTTTCCCCTAGCCATGACTCGAGAGTAGAGTTTAATGAAACATTTGTAACTACACCATGAGACCCTCTTGAAGGATGTGGAAATTGGGAAGAGACCATTTGCAGCTAAAAGAGTCTTTTAAGGAATCCTTTCTTCTCTAATGCTACCAATTATTGATTGCAGCAAAGCAATTGCTGCTAACAAACTACAGAGCTTTCAAGAGTGTTCACAATCAAAAAGTCCAATCCTCTACCTGTTGCATCATTATCAGAAAAAAAAATAGAGGAAAAGGCACTACTAGAGGTTGGTATTCCCTAGTTATCTTCACTAACAGGTTGGTGCATTGATAGGTGCATGATGTAACCCGGTTTCCCTTACCAAAAGGCCTCTTCTTCATGATCCCTCCAGAATGACTTCAACAGAGTGGAATGGGAAACACACTTGGGCTAGAGATAAGAGGTGGATGCTGGAGCAGATCTTATGGCACCCGCAGAAATGGCAGAGAAGCACAAACAGAGCAGCTGGCTCTAGACTTTTTCTAGAGAGACTCTGAAAATGCTGGGGAGAGACAGGGGTTTCAGCTTTCTTTTTTGGTTTTGTTTCATTTTATAAATCCATGCTTTCAAGATAAAGTGAAGTCCAGCAAAGGCCCTCATGCTAACACCTTTCTAAACCCTTAACACCTCTTCCACAATGTGACAAAAAGACATGGTACATTGGGCTACTCCTATTCTAGCATTTATTCTGCTATTAAGCAGTGAGAGTTGGTATTGGTAATGAAATTCTCCCAGACTTCGTGACCCAGGATGTTTGGCATCTGTATGAATGGGGCCTAAGGGAACTTTATCAGCAATTGCTAATGAGGAATCTTGTGCCGCCTTTATGTACCTTTTTTTCCCCCTTCCTCGGGGTGTATTTTGTACCTATGTCAATAGATTGGATAACTTTGGGTCTCTTAAATTTTCATTAGTCCTGTGAGTAATCCGTGAGACTTCAGTGAGATGATGTAGGTAACTTAGCTGACACCTGACCCAACACTCTTTATCTCTGCATGTTACCTGTGTTTGCAGGCACGTGACAAAGTGAGTCTTGCATAGTTTCCCTCCAACATGGTTTTTCATCTAAGCACTTCCTACAAGAAAACAGCCTTGGAAACAGCCCCAACAGCTGGAGAACTGGGTTCATTCAGCATCATAAAGCAAGTTTAGAAGCTAGGACCTGGCAGTTTCCCCCAAGCATCTGAAGAGATGACTTACAGATTGAAAAAAGTCTATTTAAGAGCAATATTTAAAAATGTCTTCATTTTCTCTCCAAAACAGTATGAGGAGTTAATCTTGGACTCCTGCATGTATCTACTGGACCAAAGCAAACTCAAGCCAAACGCTAGAAGGGATCCTGTGCTTGTCTCCAGGGCCATGTCTGCTTTGGTATGGCTCCCTCGGGCAAGGGCTTTGCCACTCCAGATTTCCCTCTTCCTTCTTATTTGTTCTTCTCTCCCTGGGGCTTTGATCATCATTTTGGAATGAAGTTGCAATGGATTCCTTTGGAAAACTGCAAGGGAAGAGCCAGAGGAAATCTTGGGCAGAGGGAAGGGATGAACAAAATAAATCATCTCCCAAGCTCGCAGCACCAGGGGCTGCTCTCCTCCAGGCAGTTTGAAAATGAGGCAGTTGTTCTCTACATCCTTTCTGGGACCCTGGGGTTTAGGATGCAAAATGCAGCCTGCGCCACCACTGCCCTGAGCCACCAGGCTCTCTTCCACCCTGAATCTTAGGGCAGCCTCAACAGGGAGTCGCAGGGCAGGAGGACGCATGGGGAAGCACAGCCTGGGGAGGGACCTTGAGGTTTAAGCCACATTCAACCTCACCCTGAATTTGTCTCCTCTGTGTGTGTCTGTGTGCCACAGGTTAATGCCAACGATGACAAAGGTGTCTTGATGGGGAACTGGTCGGGGGTGTACACCGGTGGGACCTCCCCTCTCGCGTGGGTTGGGAGTGTCGCAATTTTGCAGCAGTACTACAAAACGAAGCAGCCCGTGTGCTATGGTCAGTGCTGGGTCTTCTCAGGAGTCCTCACTACAGGTAAACAGTGAACCGTCTTCCTTGTAATTATCCCAGTTCCTGTGCAATTAAACCTAATTCCTGCACCCTCCCTGCCCCTGGGGTGACAGGAAAACTTCTGCATAGCCTTTGGGCGTGAAGTTTTGATTATGGGACTGGAGTATCTCTCATATGAGGAGAGGGTGAGAGAAGTGGGACTGTTCAGCCTGGAGGCGAGAAGACTCAGGGGTATCTTATCCATGCATATGAGTATCTGATGTGGGGGAAGTAAAGATGATAGAGCCAGTCTTTGCTCAGCAGTGCCCAGTGGCAGGGCAAGAGGCAAACTGAAACCCCAGATAGGTCCATATGAATGTAAAAAATCCTTTTTGTATTGTGAAGGTGACAGAGCACTGGACCAGGTTGCCCAGAGAGGCTGTGGAGATACTCGCGGATATCCTGGGTATCCTTGGAGCTACTCCAAAGCCCTGGGCAACCTGCTCAAGGTGACTCTGCTTGAGGACTTGGAGGAGCTGATCTCCAGAGGTGTCCTGCAGCCTCGGCAGCTCTGTGAGCCTGTTTTTTGTCTGTTTCTTACAGTCATGCGCTGCTTGGGGATCCCAACCCGGAGCGTGAGTAACTTCGACTCGGCACACGACACACAGGAAGACCTGAGAGTGGACATTTTCTTGAATGAAAATAGAGAGCCACTGAGCAACCTGACGATGGACTCCATTTGGTAATTGCCAAAGAGGGCTAGCACTTGCCAGCCTCCCTGCATCGCACCATGCACACGATATGTCCCAGCCTAGGCATGCTTTCCTTTGAGCATTGCCCTATTGCTTGGGGCTTGCTGCCTGGGAGAGACAGAAGTCTTGGGGTTTTCTATAATCAAATCCCCATTAAACCATCCCTCTAGGAAGATTAAGCAGAGATGTATATGTTGGAGGTGCATTTCATGCTGCTGTGAGCCAATAATTGTTGTTTGCGTGTTTGTTTGTTTTCTCATTTTCATGGTACCCTAAATGCACCCAGGAACTTCCACGTGTGGAATGATGTGTGGATGAAGCGTCCAGACTTGCCAGCTGGGTTCGACGGCTGGCAGGCTATCGATTCGACCCCTCAGGAGCAAAGTCAAGGTAGGAGCTGCCAGCAAGGCTCTTCTGTGATTCCTGAGGCAGGGAGCGATTTCATATGGAAATCAAGGTCAGCAAAGCCCAGAGCTCCCCCATGCCTCGCCAAGCACTCAGGCATGAGGTGCAAGGAAAAGTACAGTAGCACCGTTAATCACTGCAGGGATTATTGCCTAGTGCTCTGGACAACTCTGTGGAAATGTCTGCAGCTTTCCTGCCTAATGACACTTTCTATAAAGCTTTTCCAAGGAGAACATGAGCCTGATCATTTCTATATGAGAAGAAGTCCTGCCAAAATTGACCACTACCCTCCCTGCAGAGATGGGGGGAATCTAGAGGCAGGAAGGGGAGCACAACTCTCGGTAGGTCAGATACTGCCAAGAGGTGCAGCCAGGTGCCCAGGCTCAGTGAACTCCATCACAGTGACTTTGAAATCCTAAGATAATTGTGGAGAAAAAGAAAAGCAAACAAAGGCTCTTAGGGGACTGTTGCAGGATTCACCTTTGATACAAATACAGTTGGTCCTGAAAAAAAAAAAGAAAAAAAAAAACCAGCTATTGTAGAAATTAGTTTTTTTGGAGCTCATAACTGCATTGGAGGAGTATTAAGAGTCATCTACCATGGCAACAAGGTCTCACTTTTGGGGAGAGGGATTGGTAGCTGGAGGCTCTGCTCATCCTTGGAAAAGTGAATGACACTCAAGGTGCTTCCTAGGTATTTTCCGGTGTGGTCCGTCTCCACTGAAGGCTGTCCTAGAAGGGCATGTGTATGTGAACTTCGACAGCAAGTTTGTGTACGCGGAAGTGAATGCTGACAAAGTCTACTGGAAGGTGAAGAATGTGAACGGCCAGAATAAATACACCAAACTCGCTGTGATTACCAACGCCGCCGGCAAGCACATTAGCACCAAAGCCGTGGGGCAGAACAAGCGCGAAGACATCACCATGCAGTACAAGTACCCTGAAGGTGACTGCCCCCTCCCATAAAATAGTGCCGCAGAGGAGGCCTGTCCACTGTAGGTCATCCCACAGTGTTATGCTCAGGAGGGGAGCGCAGGGGCAGCTGCAGTGGCCCGGGCAGCTGTGCAGCCAGGAGGAGGCAGCTCTGTTCCTGGAGACCTCCGAGCCTGCAGTGACACCTATGGGCTGCTGACCTGGGAGAGGTGTGAGCAAGCCTGCGGGCAGTGAAAGAAATGGGCCGAGCAACAAGCCAAGCGTGGTCCAACTTGCTGTTGCTTCAATGCCCCCGCTTTAGTCTTTCCAATCCTCAGACCACATTAGGAAAAAAGTAATCCCCTCTCCTCAGCTCTCCCTGCCTCAGACCCAGACATGATGGACTGGAGTATGGGACCCTTCTCTGTGAGGAGTGGGACATTCACAGGCTAGAAAGCTTAAGAGCACCATCCTCTAAAAGTGTCTCCTCCAGGGAATTCCTCCAAACCTTCATCAATCCAAAAAGCCACCATTAGATCCAGTGGTAGTGTAAAACTACCTGAGTCTCCTGAGCTGAGACAGGAGGCAATTGGGGCCCAAAATCCTCTCTACGTAGCAGCAGGAGGATAAATAAAGTGAAGGTGACTCTAAGTGAGGACACTGAAATACAACTGCTTAACCAGGCTTTTCTTTCATCCAGGCTCACTAATGGAAAGAAGATCCATGCAGACAGCTACCACCTTCCTCTCAGG
Source organism: Crypturellus soui (assembly GCA_032275445.1). Lineage (NCBI taxonomy): Eukaryota > Metazoa > Chordata > Aves > Tinamiformes > Tinamidae > Crypturellus > Crypturellus soui. The sequence continues at coordinate 429,300 of JAUBNY010000793.1, forward strand.
AAGCGGATCTGGGTTACGCTATGCTTCAGCCATCGTTCCCAGGGCTAGGATGCGAGCGAATGTGACCCCTGGCCCTAGCGACCATGGTGAGGAGTCCCCCAAGCCCGAGGTCGAGCTTGAGATAACCAGCAAAAGTCCTTTGTATCCTGGCAATCCTATTGATCTGGACATCATAGTGAAGACCTTTGCTCCCAAGACCCAGACCATCAATCTTGCTGCCTCCTGCCAGCTGCAGTCCTATACTGGACAAATTAAGGCCAATATTGGATGCATCAAGGAGACCATCAAGCTTGAAAACAAATCTGGTAAGCACAGAGATCTCAGCTATATTCTATAGATTTTTCCTTGTGACAGTTCATGATTTTCCTGAAGACAAGGTGTAATGGCTCTGCTATATGTCTGACCATGGCTCTGTATAGCAGAAAGACAAGAAATTGTCTACTTGTTACTTACCTCTCTTGTGACGAGTACCTTTGAGAGCCTTAGTCATTGATTGGGATCCCTGTGCTGTGGCAGGGATCAAAGCATGGAAACAGCCCCTATGTCTAGGAATACCTAGAAATACCTCTCTCTGAATGGGCAGGCGTCTCACTGTGTGGGTGAGGTGTGCCTGTGTCTCGCTTGCAGGTATCGTGCACAGCGCAGCCCTAGGAGTGTTGCATAAGTGTAATCAGTCAGATCCCTCTGACAGGGTTTAGACAGGCTGAAAATGGCAGTCTCTTCTTTCTTGGCCTTGCTGCTGTAATGTTGATGAGCTGGTTGCAGTTTTGATGACTCCTCTGTAATTTTTGCAAAATCAAATTCTTTGTCCGGAAAAAAATTCCAGCCTCTGGGTGCAGGTGATGCCAAGAGCTGTTTGCTCTGGTCTACATCACTTACACTTTCTGATCCCCAGCACTGCGACTGAGGTTTGCTAAACAAGGGAATAGCAAGTGGCGGATAATTAGCAGCATTCACTCCTTCCAAGAATGAGTCACTTATGAAAAAAAAAAAAAAAATCTTTGCTGCTGGTGATTTCTGAGTGTTTTCACACATGTGGCTACTGAAATGCAGCAGGATAAGTTATGAATGGTTGGAGACTTGAAGCAAGGAGCAAGCAGCAGATTGTATAGCAGCCCTCCCTGTCTCCATGCAGGGCTTTCCCCAGGGTAGCGCGCTTGCCTGCGTGCACACAGATGCTGAATGTGCAGGCAGATGTTTCTCAGCCATCTCAGGGGCAGCTGGGGACATGCTGAGCTGTGCTGCAGAGATGCTGCACACAAGGCAGAGCGGGTCTTTGCTGAGGAGACAGCACAGGCCTTGCTGGTTCTTCACTGTGGTGGTGGCTCCTCATCCCACGTCCCACCAGCACCACCGGTGTTTGTGGTCAGATCTGGCTTTGCCACCCTGTTCTTTGGTGGATGATAGAGCCACACTGTCACTTTTTTCTTCCTGCAGAAGTGAAGGTCCCTCTGAAAATAGCGGCTGACAAATACATGGGGATGCTGACCTCAGTGGGAGATGAAGATGTCATCAAAGTCACTGTCATTGCTGAGATCGAGGGAACGGATAAAAAATTTGCCAAGGATATGTCACTGACCTTCCAGTACCCCCCCATCACTGTCGAGGTGAGGCAGCATCCTCCAAGTCAAGGGTGGAATGTCCTGTTATTTTAACACCAAGGTTTCCTACAAAGGTTTCCCAAAGCAGAACGCACACCCAGCTCAAAGCCTTGCCGGAGCAGCCGCATTCCATAGCAGGAATGGCAGGGTTTAGGGTGGCCACATCCTGGACATGGGGGCCTCCCAGGCAAACAGCTGTGTCCTGGGGTGTTCTGAGTTGCCTATGTTAAGCTTGGAAAGATCATGAAATAAAGACTTTGTTGTGGTACATGGAACAGGCTGGAAGAGCAGAATGGGAGAGGACAGTTTATATAGAGCCTGTCTTTGGCTCCAGGCCATATCACAGAAGGGAAAAAAGAGGTTGAGAAACCAGAAGAGAGCAAGGGAAACAGAAAGAGGGGCAGAGCACAACATGCAGGTGGAGAAGGGCCAGATGTTCACAGCTGTGCTGGTGGTGGCACGTGTCCATGTGGGATTATGCCATGCAGGGACCATGGGACCAGTGTCCTCTGTCTGAATGCTCCAAACCTGGTGGGGGATTTCATAGCAAAACAGCAGCAGGTCCAGCACCGATGGCCTCCATCACCTCCCTGACGCCGGCGTTCGTGCCCTTTCCCCCTTCCCTTGTCAGATGCCAGCAACGGCGAAAGTGGACGAGGAGTTCTCCTGCGCCTTCGTCTTCAAGAACACGCTGGGCATGGCCCTGCAAGACTGCAAGCTGTGCGTGGAGGGCCTGGGCATGTTTAAGCTGACTTCGTTTGATCAAGGGTAAGGCAAAGCCTGGAGTAATCCCAGGCCCATTATTAAATTAGTACATACCTTGTGAGCTTGACAGAGCTGTGCTTTTCTAATTCCTCCTAAAGGAGCAGAGAGGGGACCAGGAGGAAAATGTCCCTTTGAGTGTAGTATTTTTGCTTGTGGCTCACTCAGGCACAGGTTGGCACCTTTGGTGCGCTCAGAAATTGTGAGGGTTTTTCCACACTGTTTCCCACAGCCAACATGAAGGTGACGGCTCTTTTCAGATAAAAATTCAGTGTTTCAGCAGCACGGGGCAGGCGTGGGAGCTCTGTCCCCAGGGAGCGCTGGGACCATCAGCCAGAGCCAGCAGGGCTGAGATGCGCTTGGGTGCAGGACTGGGGAAACATCAGCACCAAACAGACCCGATGCCTATTTCTCCAAGTGAAATGATTAGAAAGCATTGAAATAGTTAAGTGAAATGATTAGAAGTTCATGCTGAGGCTCTGATTTTTTTCTTCTTCTCTTTAGGGACATTGAGCCTGGTAGGATCATTAAGTCTAGAATAATCTGCACTCCGAAGAGAGCAGGAGAGAAGAAAATAGTAGCCACGCTAGCCTCGATCCAGATCAAGGGGATATCTGTGGAGAAGGTCATCAGCATCACCGAGTAGGATCAGTGCCTCAGCGGGCTGTAGATGGTGACTTGCTAGATGCATAACACAGCTGTATGCCAATGACAGATTTTTCCTTCAATCAAGTTCCTTGATTGCTGGATAATAGTTACTAAAAGGAAAAAAATCCCATCAAGCAAAAGGAATTAAAGCGACTTAAATGGCAGAGCTGCTTTGATTGCAGTTAATGATGATTTAATAAAAGCTGTTAAAATCAGTGGTGTGATCCTGTTGCATGGCATCGTCACCACCCCGGGCCAGGCAGCGGGATGGGACACATACCAGGGCTGGCTTGTCCTTGCGAGGCGGTCCCAGTTGTGTGCAGGTTTGGCTGGTGACACCCGGGCGGCATTTCAGTGCTGGCAGCACCATGGTCCTGAGGGAGCCGGAGGTCACCCCAGGGCCTGGCCAGGCTGTGGTGCGACTGTGCAGAGCCCTTTCTTAATCTTTGAACAGCAAAATGACCAAAGCTGGAATGGTTTTCCCAAACACCAATTTTAATACATCTTCCTTCTCACCCCATTTTTTTTGTGAGGGACTGTGGGAATATTTGGAAGAGGTAACATCTTCAACACCATTACCAGAGGTTTCCTGGAAAATTAAAAAATATATATCATTTTCTCTCTTCCCCCTACTCCCTTAACGGCTGCGAGATGACACGTATGAACCCAACTATGGAGCATTTCTGGAGGACTTCCAGCAGGAGCTTCACGGGGCACCAGGCACGTGGGGGAGAGCAAATTCCTCCAGAGGGATAGAGCAAGCTCTTGTACAAACAAAACCCCTTTAATGCCTTGATCGGCAGCAATTACTTGAAAGTAACGTCATGGAAGTTTATGGAAAAGAAAAAAAACACCAGAAGCACAGTGCTGTACTCCTGTTCCTTAGTTATATGAGCCAGGGGATGGCCTGGAGCAAGAGGTGACTTTCTCCTCTTATGCCGTGAATTATTTGGGGACGTTACTGCCAATGTGGTCCCAAACGATTTCTGCAGTTCCTGTCCCTCTCAGTTGGCCACAAGTCTGCAAAGCACCAACTTAGCATCCAACAAAATGATTCAGGAGGTCCTGCCTCACCAACACCAAGGGTTGACTCCACACAGGCAGGGTGGAGGTAATCACTGCAGGATTTACTCTCCTTCGGCGTCTCCGTTTTTTCCAGGCCTCCACCATATATTTATTAAAAAGAGTCACTGAGCTACATGGGAGGAGACTGTGTCACATCCTGGAGTTGCAGTTAGGATAGCCAAAAATACACAAAAAGAAGCAAGCAAAAACCACAAAGTGGTTTGATGTTGGTTATTCACTGCTTTCATCCAGCTCAGGCTGCCCACATCCACCATGCAGTCTCCCATGCAAGCCTAGCCTGGACACTTCCAACAGAGAAACGGAGGACACTTATTCCCCACCCAGTGTCATCTCTCCTTTCAAACATCACCTGTAATCACAAGGCTGGTCCATCCACAACATGTCTCACCCCATTGCCCAGTTCCCAACAAGGAGGAGGTCTTTCCACAGCCCTTCTGCATCCGGCTCTTGCTCCACCTGTCCTCCCATGGCATGGCGGCCCCTGGAGCAGGGACACCCTTCCTCCACATCAAGCAGGCCCATGGGCCATACAGGGAGCGGCTGCCCAGAGGGGAGATGGAGCACACGGTTCTTGGGGGTGGAAGGATTCATTCTTTAATAAGTACAGTTGCAACTGAAGGCATAAAATGAGTTACAAGTAGCAAAATATATCTATATATTTGTAAGAGATGTAAATTCTTTTCTTGCATAGAAAGGCTGCTTTAGAAGACACTGGATATAAAGTACAGGAGTACTTTCCACAACTCTACCTTCAAAAACTCATACCAAAGCAGCAAGTTGATCTCAAGCACATTTCAAGTGGATCACATGTCTGGAAAGCTTCGCAATTCCTTCCTGGGAAGCACAACACAGTGGGGCAGAGAGTTACCCCGGGGTATCCCACACTCGCAGCACACCATGGTCACCCGTCCCTTACAGGCCAGACGAGACATGAGCCCATCACCAGGCCCTGGCCTCTTCAGGAACCCACAGCTCTGTGGACAACATGGAAATTCGTAGCAGCAATCAAGTAATCCGGTCCGAAGACTAAGGCACCATTTAACAAGCACATGGATGGAAGGAGTGAGAAGTGGTGAGTTTGGTTTCAGTTTTTGCAAGTCATGTTTGGTCTCAAGCTACCAGCCAGTAATTACAGAAAGAGGCTTATGCTCAACCTAGGAATAAAACAAGTTTTTTGCATCTCATGAAGCCTACTGCAGTTTGGGACTTTTCACCATGCTACACTGAGACAAGGGGAGCAGGAGATACCCTGTTGCTATCCCATTGGGAGTGAGGAGGAGAGGACAACCGAGGGACACCCCAGAGCAGGCAGTTTGCTAGGCCTGAGAAGTGATGGAGCCGGGGTGGCCCAGCTGGGCGAGGGGGGCACCAGCCCATGGGGCTGTATTCAGGTCCCTTCTATGCACCGTATGGGGACACAGTCCTTGTCTGTCTCCTATTTTGACTGTAATTTCTCCAAGGAGTGGAAAGTCCATTTCTTCACAGAAATGAAAATCACAACCTACAGATTCAGATGAGAGTTAAAAAAAAGGAAAAAAAAAAAAAGAAAAAAAACAGAGAGAGATCCCTTTGCTCTGAAGACGTTGACTTGCTTCCTGACAGAAGCTTTTTAAAACAGGTTTCTGGCCAACCACAGATAAACCTTTTCCCTTCTCTTGTCACTGCGAAGAAAGATAATCGGAGGCTGTTTTCCAATTTGGGGTGTTTTTTCCTGCTTGTGGGCCGTCATCAGGTTAGAAAACTAAAGAGTCCTCTAGGGGAAAGAGAGGGGAGAAGACGGGGGAAGGCTCGTTTTGCCTCCTAGACCCTGTAACACCTTTCACCTGCAAAACAGAGGCAGAGAACTTAGCTGGATGTGGAGGCAAAACCACAAAGCAGAATGAGGAAACATTAGCTAAAAGGGGAGTTTTAGGTTTCTAGGACAGTATGAAGTCCCTCAGCAGCTGCTCTTGCCCTGCTATGGAGCAAATGCATCCAAGCCCTCAGCTCCCAGTGACACAAGAGGACACCTCAGTTCCCCCCATGTACTGGGTGGTTTTTTCTTTAACTAAAACCTAAGTACAAATACGCAGTTCCTACAGATTTTTTCATCAGTTTTTCATTGTAAAAGTAGGCCATTTTCTAGCTAAGTCACTGGGCTCAGTTTACTAACAGCCCCTAGTCCCTTGACTGGAAAAGGACTGCAGTGCCAGAGGACCAGCCCCGTCCATCCCTTAGTGAGCTATGTGAATGTCACAACACGAATACATATTAAAATGCTGTTTTGGAAAAAATATATATATACAAATTCCATTTGGTATTGCTTCAACAATAACAACAATAATAGAAAAAGCTAAAGCTAGATCTTTCCCTGTTCCACCCCTTCTTCCCCTAAATCCTTTATTTTACTTCCCATAGAAAAAAAATCAACTTTGTTCTGTGTTTCCAGGTCAGGGCTGAACAAAATCAAACACAGCCTGTGATGGCAACCAGTAATATGTGATTTCATAGATCCTGCAAATTGTTCTGAAAATTAAGTTAAGGTGGAAGACAACATGAGAGAGAGAAAGAGAGAGAGAGAGACAAAGAGAGAGAGAGAGAGACAAAGAGAGAGAGAGAGAGAGAAAGGAAAGGAAGAAGGAAGGAAGGAAGGAAGGAAGGAAGGAAGGAAGGAAGGAAGGAAGGAAGGAAGGAAGGAACGAAGGAAGGAAGGAAGGAAGGAAGGAAGGAAGGAAAAGGAATATAGTCTAAGTCAAAACTACAGCAACATCTGGAATATGCAGAGCCTCTGTAACTTTTCAAAGGCAACAGGTAGTGCCATCTTTTTACGCAGTGATTACCACAATCTGAGCAATCCCCATCTTCCCTGTGCAACACATGTACTCTCTTTCACATTCAACTGTCATTAGCAAGGAGCTACTCCAAAGAGTTATGGCACCAGTAAGTGCAGTCACTGCTCATCATGAGTTGCTTGCAAAATTAGTCTAAGGACACCCTGAATAATGTCAAGTACTAGTAAGATAAGCAAAAAAAAAAAGAAAAAAAAAGAAAAAAAAAGAAAAAAAGGGTCCTACACAGCCCCAGGTGCATGAGTTATAATATCTGTAGGATATTTCAGAGCCTAAACAAGGGAACTGCACTCAGGTCTGAACTCCCCCAACTCTCGTAACCCAGAGACAGCATCCCTAAGAAGAGCTAAGAAGAGAAGGCCTTTTTTTCAAAAACACTTAAGAACTGGGCTAATCTGGCCATTTTTTTTAGTCCTCCAAAAGGTTACAGAAACAAAAGAGAAACAGGATGTCTGTGATTCACGTTTCTGGCAGCTGGAACCAACCTCTCCAACAATTATGCACTTTCCTTAAACACTACGATAGAAAAGCTTGATAAAGCAACTGAAAATGAGCTTATGAATCACGTCATCCATAAAGCTTTCGCTGGAGATTTGCATTGCTTCTGCTAGCGTCATACCCAACTTCTGGATAAATACTTCTGATTTCTTTTTCCCTCACCAAAAGTCGATTTAAAAATCCCCTAAATCTTCACCACGAAGTTATTAAAAAAACCTGAAAGTGTCTCTTGAAGTCTTGGCAGATGCTCTGCTTATTCACATAACACTTGGACTGCGGCGTCTTGAGCTAGAAATTGCTCAATTTCTTCTTGGGTCATAATCACAGATGCAGGGGCTGCTGCTGCTTCAGGTGAGGGTGGGTTTTTACAGTCTACGTTCGAAAAAGGATTGAACCAACCCAAGGAGAAAGCACCACCGAAGGCCACCTTCATTCCTTCCCAGCCGCTGATCCTTTCCCAAGTTGGCTTCTGATTTTTAAGACGCTCAATACCCTGCAAGAACAGAACAGTTTGGGGTTGTTTCACACTTAAACCAGGTGTTTGTGCAGCTGCTGCTGTAGTTTGTGCAAAACTGTGTTTCTACAGCTGGGCTGGTGCTCAAGGTTTAGCTAAGGACCAAGACAGAGAGCCTCTTCTACTCATCTTTCATAAACACCTCTAAAACGTGATGAGAGTCAGCGGCAATCCAAATCCCAATTCAGTTATTTCAGTATGAATTCCTCCTGATTTTTTGTGTTAAAAGGATGGCTGCGAAAAAGCCATCCCCTTTTGAACTTAGCACTCTTTTCCTGATGCTTTTTGAGTCCCACTGATCAGTAACAAGATATCAACTTAAAATGTCACCTTCTTTGCTCATTTCTGCAGTAGCTCAAGACACAAGCAAAATACTGCAGTGTTTCCCAGTCATCATGATTTACTGTAGCCAGGTGTAGGCTTGTCACTAGAAGTTGACACAAGAGCAAGTTAAGTTTGCTCCAACTAAGAGGCAAATATTGAAAAAGAAAAAAAAAATCAATTTCTGTCTCTTAAAGATAAACCAACATGCAAGCCTCATACCCACAGAGGTAAGAAGAAATATATATAGACTGAAGCAGAAACCTCAAACCAGAACTCAGCATTTTCTCTTGGCCTTGGTCAGTCAATTTTCTGATGCATTCCCTTTCTAAGAGCATCCCCTTACTAAAACAAACATTTTCATTTTACTTCAAATATCAGGTCCCTTGAGTTTTGGCAGTGACTTTTCCTGGTAGTCTCTTCCACATAGAAATATGGGACTAAGAACATTTTTAAGGTTACTGGTACCTGAAATAGACACAGCTTTTTTTACATGCATCTTTGGCATCACATAGGAGAGGAGTCAGATCTATAGCTGAGCATTATACACTCAAAGTAATGCAAATGATAAAGTAGAAACTCTGTTCTTAGCAAAGCAGGGACACTGGATCAAAGTTTTGAGACACTTGAGAAAAGGAAAAACAAGCATGTTCTGTTAAAATCATTTAAAACAGCAGTTTTATAACAGCAGGAAGAAAAATTATACTTCCTGTTATGTTTTAAATCTGCAGATTTTCTCTAATTACCCACAAGTAATTTGAAAACTTTGCAGGGAAAAATGAATACATACAGTAACTCAGCAGCATCCCAAATGCACTCGCAGTAGGTCTTATAAATAACAGACTTTAATATAACAGCAGTTCGGTTTTGCAATAATACTGAGTGAACATAAGCAGGCCCAGGAGGAAAAAAAACCCACAAAGAACAGCGAAATTAAATGCAAAGCTTTTGCAAACTCCATTCACACCACATTTCTCCTGCTGACTCCAGAGAAACACAGCAGCAGATTTGGAGAATGAGAAGTTACATGGGATCAAAACTCAAGTCTTCCAGGTTGGCAATTTGGAGACAGATCTGGCCCCCGAAGCACAGCGTTCACCTTGCAATGCCCCACGCAGAGAGCGGTCCTCGGGGGCTCATCCCAAGCTTTTGACCACGTCGATGCATTCCAGGGAAAACTCCAAGGAAAACCCCTTGTGCTGTGCCCAGCAGTGCCCGCACCCAAGGCCCCGGGCAGGGGGCAGCAGGCGGGTCCTACGGCTGCTTACGTCACAGGAACAATGCAGGCTCAGCTCTTCTTTAATAAAAACTAGAAAACATCCCGTATGTTTGAAGGAAACCATCCCCATGGCTGCAGCATTTGTTGTGTGAGGGAGGAAAATCAAGCAGCGCAGGGCGGGAGGAAAAGCACACCAAGGTTTAAACTCCCGCCAGGCAGCACGAGCTTGAAACCTTCCCTCATTCCGACATGTAATCCAATGCAGCCGGCGTTGCCATCTAGACTGGGAACGGGAATCCAGAGCCGATGCCGCTCGCCTCCCTCTCAACAGCAACCTGCTATGGAGGCGGTGAGCGAGGCTGGTGCGAGGCCGCTCGCGTGGGTTAGCACGCGGTTAGCCTGGGCAGGCCGGACTTCCCCTCTCCTCATCTCACCTCATCGATCCCTTCAGGGCGTGTGCTCAAAACAAGATGAAAATTTCCTTACAATTTTGTTACAATTCTTCTACAATTTTCTTAAAAATTGTATCCTGTGCTAATTTTGTCTACTTGCGCCACAGGGAAGATGGAGGAAGAGCAACTGTCTGTTTTACTTGAACATTACCTAAATAATCCTAGAGTTGACTTGCCCCGTTTCTTAGGCTCTTTTCCTCACCCTTGTGCACTGCGAGAGCACTGCGAGAGCACCCTTGTGCACTGCTTGGCCCATGGGGGCATCGGCCCCCCAGCTCTCCAGCGCTATGAGGTAGGGAAGGTTCCCTGGAGGGGTTGGACACTTCACACGCAAAAGCAAAGAGCAAACACAGCAAGCAGCATTGTAACGATGTGTGAATTAAAGCTAAGGCATAGCGAGTATTGCTATTTGAAACCATGATTAAGGCAGACTTTGACAGGAGACCTCCAGGCTTCACGAAACATTGGGCCTAGGAGTTCCTTAAAGTCATTCCTGGTTAAGTTCTCCGAAAGGTCCAAAGCCATGACCACGATGTAGGAACTGCCACTTGGATGCAGGATCTGTCACAACCTTTACCAAGTTGTTCCAACACCAAATGGTCAGTTGATCACCTTAACCCCACTCTGAAGCTTGTCCAGATTCGACCTCCACCTGTGCCTGCCTTAATGAGTGGGCAAAGCTGTTGGCCAGAGGTGGCTGCCTGCGACCAAGCTTGTCCTTCCGTCTCTCTCAGCCGTGCTAAAGAAGGTCAAGCACCTGAAATGAGGTAATGCTGTTCAAGGAAAAAACAAGGGACCCCACCCTTTTCTGTACAAAAATCAGCTATTTTTTGCACCAAATTGCACAACCAGACTGGTTGGTGCAATTAAGATGGAGAACCTCAGGGAACCAAGACACACAAAAACAGATACAAAAGGCAGACAATAATTGGTATTTTTACAAGCTGTGATAACATCATTTAAAACCAAAACAGCTTGGTTGAACATATCAATATTATATATATATATATATACATAATATATATATATCAATATATAACATTGCTTAGCAAGTTGAATTTGTTAGAAACGAGAAAAATTTAGTAATAATACTTTTTTTTCCAATAATGATCTGAACACCAGAACAAGGCAACATATCTTCCTCCAAAACATACAGGGGTTAAGAATAACTAAATAAAGCACAACTGGAACATGCATCAGTGGAATTTGCAACCAAAGGCATTTTTAGAGCTGTGAAACATATGGAAAGGTCCATTTGCTTAGGTGAATAAAGCAAAAATAAAAGTGATTTGATCTGTGTCATGACTGCTCGAGGGCCAGATGCTCCACTAGTTCTAGCTAGCAGCTGCACATGCACTGCCAGCTAAGCTCATGGTGTCCAAAGATCCAGCCCTTAGCTGTTAAACTGGTAGCATTATCTGAAGAAAACCATATCATACACGTATTAAAATCAGAGATACATATTTATTTACCATAGCTTATCACTATCAGCAGACCATAAAAATAAAATTTTTCCTTAACTTTTCTTCATCAGGAAACAAAAAATGTGTATGCAAAAGCCACATTTCCTTCGCAGCATCTTCCTAAGAGGCACAAGTGCAGATACGGTGACTCTTTATGTGCAGCCGTACAGCAGAGAGGCGACAACACATCCTTGCAGACCTAATCCCGAGCGAGCAGGAGACCTGGGGCTGTTCGATTTACACAGCTGAGGCAGGTATCGGCAGCCATGTCCATGTGGGGCACTCACACTGCTCATTAACAGAGTTGTACATCACTGATTAACTCATTTTTAACTTTAAAAGTTGAGTGCTAGAGCTAGTCAAACTTCATATGCTTCTACCAGCTTGTGTATAAAAGTGAAAGCTCAGAGCACGGTTTGGATTTTGCCAAAGTGAAGAAAGTAGGAACAAAACCTTCTTTTTTTTTTTTTTTTTGAAAAGTTTTATTGCATTTGTTTTCCATATGGAAGCATTGACAGATTGAAAAGATGCAGCATTCACATTACTTCCAAAGTGAGACGTCCAACAATTTCTCCTTCCCTGATTTCCCTCCCTTTCCCCATGGCTTTGATAAGTCTAAACAGATCATTTTCCAAAAATACCACTCTACCTGAAACCAAGGAAAGACAATATTCCCTGGGGCTCGTGGACACTGTGATTTTATACCTTTCCTTTGTTTACGATCTTTTTGCAAGCCCACGAGAGTCATGATGCAAAAATATAACAAAATTCCTACCTGAACACAAGGTTGTAATCAAGAATGGTTTATAACTTCACCAGTTTTTGGAATGCCTTCTGTCCCTCCCGCCTTCAAGAGCACATACTCCGTTACCCACACAGTTCATGACAGCATGCATGCTCCATGCCATCCGTATTTCCCAATTTAGATACATACATGTGTGCATACTTGTCACATAACACATGTATGCATAAATAAAAGATTTACAAATCTCTAAGCCAGGGCAATGCTAAGAATACACTCACCATGATACACCTACACACTCATCAATATTAGTTTTTATTTCATTCCATCTGCCTCTGGGCATTAATATTAGTTTTTTACATTAATAATTTTTGATCAGGCATTGCTCTAACAACTTGTTTACCAAGACAAACACACACAAACAGATATTCCTGCTATCCTAAACACCTGAAAATTAGATTTCTTTTTTGTTTGTTTGTTTTCCTGCAAGTGTAAGGCATTTAAAACCCAGAAGGTCATCTAAATCTGCCACAGTTACCCTAGGAGGGCAACAATTTTCTGCACACAAGGGAGGGAACAGACCAAAAAAAAAAAATGCCAGAAAGATGAAATCAGTTCTATGGCTGGAAAGAAAAAGGCCAGGTTGGGATGGAGGGGTGGAAAAAGTGGTTTTGGCAACATTTGTTTTAAATACTTCAACTGTACGTGATCACCAGGTCAACTGGCTCTCTTGCTGTGTTGCACTTTTGTCTTGCACCTTTTGGTAAGTGAAGTGTCTACTTCCCAGTTCAAGTTCATTTATGAAGGAGCAACGGGCTCCTTCAGGGAGTTCAAAGGTGTCTGTGTAGGACTTGGCACTCATTTGTCTTCCACAGAGCTCCTCGCAGTCAGGAGACAGCACGAGAATCGACTCAGAAGAGGTGGGTCACAGCAGAGAAAGAGGATCCCCTTCACATTAGTTATGCCATACAGAGAGCGGGTAGAAACAAAGGCCAGTAAAGTTAACGTGATTTAAAAAAAAAGAAGAAAAAAAAGGAAAAAAAAGACAAAAAAAGAAAGAAAGAAAGGAAGAAAAAAAAAAAAAAAGAAAGCAAAAGAAGCAGCAGCAGTTTCAGCCAGAGATATAGAATTATCTAAAGTTGTGGAATATAGGGCTTTTTTTTTCTCTCTGCAATTATTAGCCATTTCTCATAGACATAAAAAAAGTTTTTCTGCTTTTTGTTTTAAACATTCATGGAAAAATTATAACAGTAGTGCTGTAATATATTTCTAGTTTAGTGGAAATGCTGGTCAAGAAATCCTCAGACCACATACTGGTACGGGTCTGCTTTTCCTTGGTCTGGTGTTGCGAATGGGCTAAGCCATGCTATAGAGAACGGATGGCCAAATACTGCTTTCATGTTCATCCATTTTGTTTTTTTAGCCCATCTTCTCTCTTCCTTTTTCAACTGTTCTATTCCCTGAAAACAGAAATATCACATTTTCAGTCAAATAGTTAATTTTTGTAGTTCTGGATTTGGGGAAATGTCTACTCTCAGTTACCCCTTATCCAAAGAATGCAGTAAGAAAACAAAAATCTACCTCCTTTTTCTCTTCAATGTTTTATGCTAAAATAAAAATATTGAGGATAGCAAATATTCCCTGGAAATAAAACTACTCTCATTTTGTTCAAGCCTGGGAATTTCTTTTCAAACTTTTAAAGACCTGCCCTCCAATTACCACATCAATTAAAAAAAAAAGCCCATCAACTAAAACCAAACACAAAGAATGTGTTTTGATGGCTGAAAGAATTATGTGCTGACCAGATGGAAAAGTCTTAGAGGAGTCGTTATAAGCTTGCAGACAAAAAAAAAAAAAAAAAAAAAAACAAGATAATCTCTATAATGCTCCCAGATTCACCAAGCAAGTTCAGGAAGTGCCCATGGTTCAGTGTGGCTGAGTCTACCTAGTGCCTCTTCATGTTTCATTAAAATCACTGCCAAAACATGCATGGGCTGACAGCAGGGAGAAAGGGTTAAATACATCCACTGATTTAAGAGAAATCATGGGCATGGTTTAGTGAAGGTTAGAGGGAGAACAAAAACAAGCCATCAAGCAAATCAGCCGAAACATTCACTCACTTCAAACAAACAAACCATTAAAAAAAAAAAGTATCGTATCTAAAATCCATCAAGTCAACTGGGTTTTCCAGAAAAGCTACACTTAGCTGCCACAGGAACAAAATTAAGAGTGCAGTCACTGGAGAGCACTGCTCTTCACCAGGTAACAGCAGCAGACAGGCAATTCAGTTGTTTAACTTAGGATCTTTAGGAAGGCCTTTCCTGACCTGCATCTCTCTTCTGCGTTACACATCAAAGCACTGTAATTTATCCATGTCTCAAGTTCCTGATTCTCAGAGCTCGGCACAGTCAGCAAGAGATGCTTGGGAACGTCACCTGCAGGGGTGACAGCCGAACACTAGGGTTGTGGGTCTCCTCCAGGAGAAAGGGACCATCTCTGTGGGACGGCTTACACAGAATGGTGAGGTCTCCCCATGGCTGGAAGAGGGAGGTGAGCGAGGGCAAGGCACAGCCCTCTCTCTGAACAGGAGCTAAAACAGAAGAGATCACAGCGGGAGAAATTTCATCCGGGAATATTCCTCCACTCAAAATGCTTTGTTGCATCCCAGAAATAGCTAGCCCAATGCTAGCTAAAAATTAAAAGAAAGAGACGTCATGGACAACACAGAAACGTCCAAAGAACGTCCAAAATCCCTACCTCTTAGTATTAAAAAAAATAAAACAGATGAAAAATCACCATACAGACACATGTGGGGTGGGGCTATATTTCACTTTAATTTTAAGTTGTGACATAGGTGATGACCTATAAACCCACAAAAGACTCACTCGGGTACCTCACTGTAGGAAGCAGGTTCAAAATATATTGCCAAGCTCTCAAACACTGAAAGATTCAGATATGATTTCACAGATAGCGCTGTTGACTTATGTGATAACAAATAAACTCAAGCTTGGCAGGATTCTGTTGTTTTGTATTACATCGTACTTCTTCCCAGGAATCTTCCCAACAGAAAAAAAAAAAAAAATGGGGATCTGCACAGTGTCATCACCAGCCTCTTGCAGAAGCCCAGCATTAAAACAAGTACTGTGAAAAATCTGAGGAGCAATGGGCTCTTACACACCATGGTGCCAGTTCTAGCTCTCTTATGGCAACAAGGATACACATTCCAGCTTCAGCTGCCCATGCACAAACAAGTGAAGAGGAAGGAAAACTCATGGAAGAGGAAGGAGGCAAAGAGTCATCACTCTTGCACAATTGCTCCCTTCAACCTCTGCAGTTAATTGCAGTGTCTTGGCACGAGCTACCACAGATGTCTGAGCGTGCTTGGTGAAGGCCAGCAGTATTCACAGGTGGGAAAACATCACCAGGAACCATAGGCTCCATCTTAGCAAACGTGGGCAATTTCAGTGATATATGAAGGACTTCAGTGTTAAGTAACCTCTATTCTCCTGCCTTTCAGTTGGGGATAATGTGGGTTTGCAGCAGAATGTAGCCACCAAGTTATCATGCACCTAGATATTTTTTTCCCCACTTGGTAAGACTTTTTGAACTGTTTAACAAATGGCTAAAGCTGGACATTTCCCAGGCTTAGAGGGAAAAAACAATCTCTCCTCCACCTCACTGGAACCTCCCACTTGGCTGCCTAACTAGTAAAGTTGCAAACAGTGATATGAGGACATCTGCAGCAGGACTGAAAATGACACCAGCTTGACAGCATTCCAGAAAAGGAAAAATCTCCAATCCACGGGGACAAATACTCTACAGAGAGTGACCCTTTTACCAGTGCTACCTTATCAAAGTTACTGCCAACACAGCATCCCAGCCTAGAAATACAAATGTGCACACTGTAAGCTAAACTGTGCTTGCTCAGTTTGTTGAAGCTGTTTTTCCCCAGAGGATACACATACAAAACATCCCTGCACAGCGAGCTCCAGCCTTGTAACATTTCACTGTTTCTACAATTGGCCAAAGAGACAGGGTGAAAGGTAGAGTGATACACCCACCGTTTCATCAGTGCAGATGGAGTGTACTTGGGTCCCAAACATTACCGATGTGAAGATGAGAAATAGGAGAGCCTCAAAACACAGGAGGATAAGAAGAATCACTGTAGTTGGCGGTGAGAAGGAGCTGCATTCTGTGAAGAAAAAGCAGTGGAGTTGGAAGGGGAAAGACGGGATAATGCAGCAGCTGCAAAACATCTGCTCATCTACAAGCTTTCCCTACTCAAATTGTAAAAATAAACTAAAATGGGGACCATTCTCGAAAAGGTATAAGGGAATTTTTTACAATCCTGAAGATAGGCAACATGAAAAGATCACTCCTGCAACTGCAATATCTTCCATAATGATAAAGTCCATCAGCAATCAACCTGGTGGTCAGAAAGCAAGAAGATTGCTTCTGCACCATTATAAAAATAGAGCTTGCTTTCTTTTATAGCTCCTCTAAGTCACAACCCAAAGAAGTGTAAACTAAGCCAAATTCTTGGAGGGGGGGAGGGGTGCAGTTTCCCCTCATACGCTACCTATAATGCAAACTCATGGCAACCTTCAGTGAAAGCTGAAAATGTCTGTTCGTCCTTTAAAGGGCAAGCAGAAACAGGAAGATGGAAGAAAATGCTGAGTTGGTTCATTAGAATTTTTCCAGACTTCTCTGAAATCAATGGGTATCACTTAAAAAAGTATTTTGCCTTCTGTGAGAGATGTTAACCTTTAAGAGGCGTGCAATAACCAGGGGCCAACACCATCAGTACAGATCCAAAGCAGAAGCAAAGCCACATCCATCTCTGTTCTGCCACCTTAATCTGGGGCCAGTGGTAAAGTGCTTCAACCACACAGACCAGCCCCTGAAAAAAGGGGCAGAGGAAATGTCTTCCTTTGATATATCCCTTCCACAAGGCCCTGGTCACTGCATAATCAGTGACATTTGGCACCTGGCAAATTTCTGCAGAACAACTTTGTCAAAAGTCCAGTGCACATGGGTAAACGCATGCATCTTCTGTGGCATTATTTACCTAAACTTGTCATTATGACAAGCTGAATGACATAATTAAATTCCCATAAAAATTAAGCTCTTCCAAAAACAGCTGCAAGCAGCACACAGAGCCTCGCACACACATCCTTCAACAGCTAGCTGTCTGACTGACTGTCAAACCATACCTAGATGGTTTCCTATGTTGTATATCCTTTAAAAACAAACACGCAAAGAGAGAACAACTTTGTGAAAATGTACTTGATGGACACTGCAGAGCAGGGGCTGGTAGGGCTTTTTTGAGGTGGTGGTTGTTGTTTGTTTGTTTTTTTCATGGAGAGGAGTTTAATGGAGTTTGCTCTTGTGAGGATGGATTTTTGGATCTAAGCTAACATGTCGTCCTGGCAGTCTTGCAGGAATCATTCACGTCACCCTTTTTAATAAGGGCATACACATTCTTCTTATCTTGCTTTGGCATTCAGGAAATCAGTGCAGTATTTGTATAAACAGTAGATTACTGCACACATACTCTCTAGGAGTCTTTACGTCTCAGATACTACCTCGACAGCCTCAGGCTTAAGTTGAAACAAGACTTCTCTCTTCAGGACAGAGACACTAGCAGGTCAGACAGAATTATTAAATTCCAGGAGTGATTTTTAAAGTAGAACTAGCAAACAGAGCCCTGAGAACATCCCTCTGAAACCAGCATTAAAAGGGATTGCCTTAGAAGTAAAGCTCATTCTAAGATCTGCTTCATAAGCTAATCTGATATTTGGAAGAGATCCCTTGTTGGTACTCACTTGTCCAGTCTTCTTCAAAGCAATACAAGAAGTGAAATCCCACCATGATTAGAGCATGCAGGGAAATCAGTGCTATATACATCTGAAAAACAAAGGATGCAAAGAATGGCTAGCAGGCAAAGCTTAAAGTCAAAATGCTAAATCTTAAAGCATTTTAAAATAAAGCAGCCAGAAAATCTTAAGATTTTATTTATTTGTTTATTCTTATAAAAATATTTATTATTATTTTATTGTGTATGTATATATATACATAAACACACACACATATATATATATACTTACACACCACAAAAATAAAGCACCTTGGAGCTGGAAAATGCCCAAACTAGGTCCGCACACGTGTCTCACACTGGCATTCCTAGCAGCTTTCAGTGCTATTTTACAAGGGCAGAGGAAAGGGACTGCTTTACTGAAAGGTAGTGGGACTCGGAGCGCAAGCTTCTGTGACCCTTCCAGCAGTGCCTTCCCAGTGGCCTGCAGCTCTGCGACGTTCCCACCGGGCACAGCACAGCTGTTCCCAGCCAGGGACCAGCAACAGGCAGCCCAGGTACCGAGTTCGAGCTCCACTCCCGGTCCCACTGCCTGCACCGAGTGAAACAACAGCTCAGCTGTTTTTATCACAGTGAGCACTTCATCTGATTTCCAGAGCAAGTGAGAAATATGATTTCTTTTTTAAATAAATCTTTCTTCTGAGGCAGGCACTGACATGGAAATTTTTTGTCAAAATTTAACAGTCTGTATGTAACTGATTTTTTTAAAATTACGCTTTAGCTTTGTAACACAAGCTTTACATTACGCATAGTGCTGTATGTACTATCTACAATTTACAGACCCCAAACTAACAGGAAGAACCCCCTGAACCTATAGATTGCAATGAAAGAGAGTTAGCAGAGAGATCCCTGGGAAAGTAGGAAAGCAGGAAAACTATTTTGTTCCTCCTCAAGACCTCTACGTGCAGCCATACTTGCACCTCTCCAGGTCTTCCGAAGAGTAAGCAAAACCAACACCAGAAACCTTAATTTCATTTCTCTCAAAACAGGTATTAGCTTTAACAGAAACAAAACCCTTCTGATAGGATGGAAGCACCCACGTCCCTCTTTACAGAGTGAAAGGACCCCTGCTCGGAGGACAAGAAATGACATTCATTTTGTTCTGAAACCCAGAGCAAACACATTAGGAGTAAGCCTTTCCACTTACCCAAAGTTTTCCCCCTTGTTTTTAACTTGGTAATGCAAACATTCTTCTTTGAACCTACAAATTTCCCCAAAGATTTATAAATAAAACAGAACACCACTGATTCTTAGTCTTGCCATGTTCATGCTACTCCCACTGGGTATCTGCTCTTGCTTTGATGATACAGATTTCAATCATTCCATTAATATGCAGTATTGGAATTTGTGCTGCCATTTTCATACTCACTCTACTGATGCCACAGATAAGGTATAAAAAGTCAAATACCTCCCTGATATTTGAGTATGCAAATAAACTATTGGCAATTAGAAGGTGGATAATCCTTGCCAAAAAAAAGGATGGAGACTTCCTACTCCTGCTCACCAAAGCAGCAGCTACAGTTCTTATTTTACAGCCCCTGCCACAGGCATTCATGCAGCTATAGCATTTAGGAACCCTAGATATGGATCAGGGCGCTGCTGGACGTGACACAACACAAAATAGAACAAAAACATGGCCCATGACTCCAAGAGCCCAACGCAATAAAAACCTTCTTGCATTACGAAAGAACGTGGTAAATCAACTGGTAGCACAAACCTCACAAAACCCTGGCAAATACTTTTTATGAGACCTTTTCCCTTTTGCTGTGTACTGCATTCCCTAGCGAAGGAAACAGAAGTGTCCAGCACTTCCCTATGAAGTTTGATGTAACAGAAAAGAAGAGGCAGCCTGGAGAGACCCTTTGCAAGCCGTGCCCAGCATTGCCTTGCTGCCCACAGGACAACTGCAACCACCACTTGCAAAATACTTACTGTAAACAGTACAAAGTACTTCTGGTTATTCTCTCCTACACAGTTATTGACCCACGGGCAGTGATGGTCCATTTTCCGAATACATCTCTTGCAAACACTGAAAAAACACACATCTTTATAACACATTTTATTCCAGAATACAACAGGAGTTCACATGAGGTTTGGGAACACAGTGAAATGAAAGGAAAGAATGAGGGATGCAATTTGAACCTGAATAAATCCACTGGTCACTACATGAATATTTCTGGGTTGCTCACTTGACTGTTTCTGTTCACAATGCACCACATTACAGCAAATCACTGTTGTAAAAAATAAATACTGCCAAGCAAAACACATTAGTACAATATTTTCATCAGCAGTTAGACCAAAGCATAATTTGAAGAATACATTCAAGCAGATGTAATATGTATGTTTTAGCCCAGGTTTAACCTACTTGCTCTGTGAGTATGTTCACACATTAAAAAAAAAAAATAAAAAAAAATAAAAAAAATTAAAAAAAAACAAATCGAAAATTTTAAAACCATAATGGATAAATTTTATTGTTGCTAATAAATAAATCTAACTGGTAGCAGGTGCTCTCCAAAAAGAAAAATAAAGCATTAGAAAAGGATCTTGACATAAAGGTGAGGCACTTACTAGCATAAGCCAGCAGTGGGAGTCAGTCAGGAAGACAGTTCCACAATACACAGTCAAGGTAAAATTAGATGTTAAAGCACTTCACAAAATTCGACTAATAAAATAAAAATGCAAATCCCTGCCAGTGCGCAGACTTTGCAGGAGTCAAGCAATTAAGATATTACTACTTTGTCTAAACACCACACTCTCGGGTAGTTCTGCTTCAACTCACATCATAAAATAAATCTTTTTTCCTGCTGCATTCTCATTTGATGAGGGGGGGAAAAGTCAGTCTCCTGATACCACATTGCACAAACAAGTACAGAAACCAAATATGAAACCAAAAAAACACAAACCCCAAAACAAAAGGACCAAAAAGAAACAGTCATTCTGGAACAATTGTGGCTATATGGAAACAGAAAGCACTGAGGGCTCTGATAATTTTCAGGGGCCTTTTTCTTTGCAAAAATGATTTGACCTGAAGGGAAATAAACAACAACACCCAAACACTGGAGACTGGGAACACACTCAAACAAAAATCTAAGTGTGGTCCTGCGAGCACAGATGAATAAATAATAGAAAGCCTTTCTCAGAACCGCCTTGCATTCAATGTACATTGTGGGAGGAGATGCTCCCCAGGGATCCATGCCATGCCTGAAAAACAACACGAGCTGGGTAGCCTCAGTCCTGAAAGAAAGGCTGCTCCAGCAGGCCCAGCTCCTGGACACATGGCTGGATCCAGAGCCACTTCTCTTGAGGGGGTACAGGCATTAGCTGGCATAGCAAAAGTAAGTTATGTGCCTGATAATGCCATTGGACAAACATCAACTATTGCTATTAAAAAAAGTGCAGGGAAGAGACTGTGCAAAAGGGTCGGAATCCTCCCCATGGCCTAACTTACTTTGCACCTTTTTCAGCCTATCCACATCCTAGTTTAAAAGCCCAAGGAAGTGCAAGTGCCAAAGACCATTAAACTGCTCCTATCCCCCCGAGGGGCAACCGAAAGCAGCCAAGTGAAGGCCGCCTCTGTGAAAGCAGCTAAGGCAGAGTGGAGACTTTTCCTTACGTGCGCTTTCGACAAAAGTGGTTCGAGGCAGACAGTAAAGCCAACTGCTGGAAAGGAAAAGGAAACTGAGAATGGGAGGCAATAGGGATTGTTCATGTAACACCCACCTCTCTTCCCCAAATCTGGAAGGAGTGGTTTGCTGGGCATGGGGGACTTGCTTAATAACGTAGAAATGAAAAAGCCTCCTTGAGGTGCACAGCTAGCAAGACCTGTATGTATAGGTTCCATGTGCACAGTTTGCAGCATCAAAGACCAGCACCAAAAAAACAAAGATCCACACAGAAAAATCAACTGAAGATTCTCAAGAGCATCAGTGCTCAGTTTTCCAAATCTTAATGTCTATAAAATTATCTTGAAGCAAATAAAGAGATTCAGAGAGAGGAGGGTTTGAGTTTAGCTAAGGAGTCTTTTTCATTTACCTACACTGCGAGTCATCGGCAAGGCAGCATTTTAGATGCAAAGTTTCATTCATAATTGAAGAAGTGTCAGAGGGGATTTTACGGTATCATTAATAAGTGATAGGCACGATCGCATTGCTCCCGCTGACTAACCAAGTCCTGCTTTTGACTAAAAGAAACAAACAAAAAACCACCATTGGCAAACTGAAGCTCCAGAGAGACATTTGAAAAATGCAGACAGCAGAAGTTTGTTTAACTCAGTACCATGTACTCCCCTTCCAACAAGATCCATGTGTGAACCAACAGTAATGATACAAGCTCTCTCAGAGTGCATTGGGTTTTGAGTAGATATAAAAAAAGAGATGTTGCTGCAAACTCTTTAGCTACTTACTGGAAAGAAGATTCACTTGTTTCTAAAATTCTTTTCGGCCTTTAAAAGTAGGGCTTTTTGGTTTGGGGTTTTTTTTGTGTGCGTTTTTTTTTTTAAATGCACACTGCCTTTAGTGCTAAAAAGCTCCGTAACTCTCCACTAAGGTTGATCCTTTCAGGAAGGCAAAGGACATTCTGATCTGCCACAAGGCACACAGTTATATTACTTAACGAGAACATGAAGTGAGAACTTTTTTTAAATAAGTGCACCTATCACTGGAACTTTAGTTTAGAATTTAAATATCACTTCTAAATAGCATCTGCAATTAGACAAATGGGTCCTTGAGTAAGGAGTAAAAAACAAAATTAGAAAGGACCCTTTCCCTTTGAGAGAGATCCCATTTTATTGATTTCTATGTATTCTGGTATCTAATGTCTCCTTTTCAAGTTGTGGCTGCATGATGAAATGTGCTAAGACAAATTATAGAATGCCAGTTAAAACATTTTTCACTTCAGGGAAAAAAAAAAAAAAAAAACACACAGCAAAGTCACAAAAGTTTTCTTCCACTCACCTCAAATGCATTTGGCACTATCATTAACAGAATTTGGATGCCGAACTCTAAGTTTAACCACCATAGTCTTAGACCCCAATAATACACTAGATCAAGGCCCACTGGCTAATCCTGAGCTGGAGTGCGATGTGGTGCGGGCACTCAGAAAACACTTTACCTGCAGTGATGTGCTCTGTCTGGTTTAATGCTACAGCATTTGGGGCACTTGTAAACCACCTGTCCTGGCTTTAGCTGCAAGCTCTCAATGAACTCCTTTGTGGCGTTACCTTTGGGCACAGCACCCTGCAGAGAAAAACAAAGCAGGAGGTCAACCTGGGGACACAAGCAGTACCAAGAACTAAAGAGCTAACTCAAAACTATGAGAGGGGAGGGGGAAGACAGAGACAAAAACTTCCTAGAGCTCTGTTGACATTAGCGCAGGAAGATCCAGCAAATAAATTAAAATGAGGTGTTAATATATGGAATTAGGCAATAAAAACCTGATTTTCCATTCTTTTAATCAAAAGCAGCAATTAATTCTCACTTAAGAAATCAGTCTATTGTAATCCTATGGTAAAATTACCTTAGGAAAACTTATCCCTTTCTTGACATCTATCAACAGTTTACCATCCCAGTGCTTCTTATCACAAACTGGAGATCACAAATGTTTCATTCCAGGAGAAGCAGCAACTTTTGAAGCACCACTGCGTGCATTAAGAGTAGCTGATAAACATCTCATGTATTTAAAGCCATGCTTCTATCTGTGTATTTGTTATTTAAATGAAGGCTTAATGTTCAAACAGCACACACTTTCCAAGGATGTCCCCTCTCCCAAAATAAGACTAGGAAAATATTCTTAATCGAAATAAGACTAGAAAAATACTATCTAATGTACACTTTAAAATATGCATCTTTAAGTGAGCAATACACTTTTGCTACAGAATCATGAACTTTCAAAAGATACCAAGTCTACTGTTTCCAGCCTTTCTAGAGCTGCAATTAACTCACAAGAAATAAACACATTTTAAAAAGAAGTCATGAAACACGTTCTGCGAAGTCACTGGCACAAGTGCATCGACATAGAGGCAGGCTTTAACACCAAAATAAACAGATGTACCATTACAGACATATTTCTTAAGGAACCATCTCCTCTTGACAAACCTGTACAATCTCAAGAGCAACAAAAGAACTGAACATGAAACCATCATTTTAGAACTCACTTGAGTAGTCTTTGTTTTTTGTCTTTTTCCCTGTAAGAACTTCTCAACAGGGTTGAAAAATTTTAAAATTACCCAAGTCCAATTTCCAGAAATGCTACAACTCCTCTCCAATTGCTGCTCTCTCCCTTCAGCACACAGGGATGCTCGAGACCTTAGGGATTCATTTAGCAAGGACACGCAGGAAGCTGATTCCGCACAGCCTGATACAGGCTATCAGCTTCTGAAGGACTCAGGTTTTCACTTATCTGTAATAAGAACCCTATTTCTGTTGGCCTCAACAGTGCTTTCTTTGACATTCTGATCCTAGATGAAGCCCTGGCTCCCCATGTACCAGCATCCTTTTCATCCCAGACTCACAGGTCTACATTGCTGCATCCCATCCTGCCGCTCATCTTTCCCTCCTCTGTTTTGTTCAGCTGATTTCTTTATTAAAAAAAAAAGATACATATATCCCTACAAAGAATTGATCAAAATCCTACTGTCTGTCTCCATCCACACACACAAAAAAAAAGGCACTACACACTTGTAGCTAAAGTATCTTTTTCCTCCTTTTACTCTGCTTTGTCATTGTATCTGTTTCTCCTACACCGTGCTTGCCCAGCCAGCTCTTGAACATAGCTTCTGTTCCACGAGTTATAGTTAAATCTGCAAAATAATTCTGGAGACCCAAAGGTCTTGAAGCCACAAAACATATAATAATTAACAGCAACAACATTTCTGTCTCTTAGGATACAAGCTCTGTAGCAAAGGGCTGCAAGCCCATGTTCCTGGGTCCATCGACAGGAGTTACAGTGCCACAACTGCTGCTCACAGTTGTGCCAAGCAGCAGGCACGTGCAAGGAAAAGGTCTCTGCTTTAGGATATAGAGGGAAACTACCCCAAACGAAGACACCTCTGCAGCACTGTGGCTTCTGGAGGAGCTAGAAGCTAAGCAATAAAGACTGCACTGAAGTTTTGATGGCCTGCATGGATGTTCCAAGTAGAAAATGTTATTTGGAAGGAATATTTTGAGTAGTAAAGACTCATTGCCACACTCAACAGCAAGAAGCAGACTTGGGGGAAAGAAAGAGGGGAGGCTGAGCTTGTTTATTTCTCCCACTCACTAGGGGAGATGAATCCACCTTCCAGAGGTAGAGAAGAAAAAGAAACCATCCCAGGGCAGTCAGAAGGAGTGACATGGTAGGAAAACATGAATCCTCGCTAACTGAAAGACGAGGAAGCAACAAGCCCAATCTCTCATGAAAACATCTTATGGAAACTCAAAGCTGAGGGTGGGGGGAGTCTCACAACCCTTGAGCTTCCTGCCTGCGGAAGAACTTTTGGCTCGCCCATTCAGGAGCCTGGCACTCACCACAGAAACACAACCTCCCTTTGGTAAAGGAATGGCCCGATAAACTTGGTGATGTGACTGGTTTGAGAGATGTGACAAGGCTTTTCAAACCAACAAACGCTCCATCCCGTCCTGTTGAAGCAACATTTATGAAGGCTGACAATCAAAACCAGTTTTTCTAGCTTTCCAGTTTGTCAAGACATGACAAGCCCCAAACACAGATCTGCTATTGGTGATAAAACAGTGTCAGAGAGAAACATGCTCCTTCTCAGCGTGAAGAGCTGTTCACACAATGGGATCTAAAGCTCAGTCCCCAACTTCACACCTACCTTGAGTGGGATGACAAATGAGCACAGCCCATCAGTGGCCTCACTTGGAACACTGACCCACAAATATGAAATCTGCCACTCATTCAACCAACAAGTTACCCAACATGTAGCAGACGAAAAAAAACCCACCACTCAGCTCTTGCCAAGATATACAGAGAGAAATATACTTACTGGATCCGTCAGCATAGCACGGAAATGTGAAGCCAAAGCGAGGAAAGCCAACGTGTTGAACAGGGTGCCATTGATCACACTATAAACGTAATCCCGTGATGGAACCAACATGACGAGGAGGACTACAAAGTCGGCATAAAACACGAGCATCCAGGTCACGACAGCACACGCGATGCCACACCCATCTCGGATAAACCACATCGTTCCCAGGGAAGCGCGGCTCGGAGGCGGGACACACTTGTCAGGTTGGAGGTACTCAGGCTTCCTTTCAATGTCTCTGGAGCGGTGGACTGGAGAAATCATCATAGGCTATAATGTCCATACTTGCATCTGAGAAAGGATCAGAAAAAAGCGTTTCACTGCTTTGCACGAAATGCTAAGCTCCTTTCACAAAATCATGTGGAAAATTCTGAATCGCAGGAAAAGGTCAAAGAAAAAAGGAAAAAAAAAAGATAAATAATGAAGAAATAATGGATTTGGAAACCAGACTCTCATGCTTATCAGAACATTTCTTACTCAGAAGAATCGCCAAGCGCTTTTAAAACTGGCTTAATTATACATTAAATCCATGAGCTGGCTACCTCCACCCCTTGGCAGGAAAGGCAACAAGTGTTTCAAGAAGAACATGGAGATTAGGTAGGTGCCGAGAGGAACAGCCACAGCAGGGACTGGAGCAAGAACTGGATACTGGTGAGTGGGAGAGAGCTAAAGACCCGACATAGCTGTCAAGATCCCTGTTCTCGGGATCAGGCCTCAGGAAGGGAAGGGTCTCTCCTACAGACACTAGAAGTTTAACAAGCAGGAAATGTTTCCCTCTGCTTTTACCCATGGACTCACAGCTTTGGAGCAGTACTGCAAAACCAAGCCACTGAGGAGGTGCAGAAGCAGGAACTGGTGAGGAAACCGCCAGCACAGAGATCGTCTCAGGAATTCCTGGTCCTGTTTGGAGCATGTCTAAGTGACAGCTGTATCCCAGACTCACCTCCTCCTCTGTTTTTTATCCCTCTTAAGTCTTTTACTCTGCTTTCTTTCTCCTGCTACCTCTGCTACCTCTTCAGACACCTTGTCTACCCAGAGGGTAAGGTCTTGTCTCCGAGGCCACAGTGCTGCAGGCATGCAAAAAGCTCATTGTACTTCCAGTTTTCCACCAAGCTTTGTGCAACTAGGGGTAGGGAGGAATAAGAAAAGTGCCCATAAAACTCTGGCAAGAGATCAACAAGCCTGTGCTGTGAACTTGCCCCACTCTGGATGTTACAACACACCTGGAACATAACACTGGAAAAGCAGCTCTTTACGCACTTACCAACTTTGTCCAAGGACACTTCTTAGGGGAAAAAAAAAAAAAAAAAAGCCAAAATGCGTATTTACACAGTGCTCTAAATGCTCAAAAGCCAATCTTTATACTTAAAGACTATCCACCTTCTAGAGAATTGGATGCAGCAGTTCTGCTACCAGACACACTTTCCTCCATATGCCTAAACAGAAGGGTCTGACCTCCTCCTATTTCAACATGCAAGAACAGTTCATATTTCTGGGAGACACTGTGAAAATACAATGCATTTCTCTATTTTAATCCAGAGAGAGGGAGGCAATGGATATGCACTATTAACTAGATCTTCTGCCAAAGCAGTTCATGCTGTAGTTATCTTTGTGCTTAATTGTTCAAAATTGACACCTTTGCCCAGACAAAATGGATAAACTCTAGAGGAAGCATGCTGAGAAGAGCACGAAAATACCCAAGACCTTTAATCAATATTGCAGTTTCTCAAAATACTTACAACAAAGAGCAAGGCAAGAGCTCTACTTTCCTGCAATGAGTTACGCTGACCTAAGTGGAGATGCTGCTTCTCCTATCTAGGCAGCAAACGATTTGGTAGCCTGATTTCTGATTATTTCAAGAGGATCAAACTCATAAGAGGACAATTACTGTCTCGCAGCCAAAGGTTAAGGTCATTATTGAGCAGGATAATGAAACCCAGACACCAAAGGGATGACCCTGTGCACGGTACTGTAAGGGACACGTGAGACAGGTCCCTACATCTGCAAAGGGAGCTGCTACTGCCCAGCCCACAGAGAGGCAAAACCCCGGAGAGCAGAGCTGCTCCTGCACAGCACGGCAGAACCAGGCAAGCACCTGAAATCAAGCACCTGAGCACCACCTGCTCATCACAGATTTTTTTTTTTTCCCAGAATAACAGTGAATGATAAATTAAGAGAATTAAGGCACTTTCCTATATTTCTGCTTTTAACATTTAATATGCTGTCCGGCAAGACAGTTCAAGATGTTTTCTACAACTGAAAAAGTTGCCAAATTCCTCTTAAAGCACACCAGTATCTGTATTGACATAGGTAACATACAGAACAGAAAAACAAGACGAAAAATGTGCACACATGCATCTCATCTACTTGAAGAGAGGTGGGGGTGGTACCCCCTCTCCTAATTCATGAAATTCGCATACTACATTGTAATTTATTTTCTGCTTTAGCCATAGCTATAATTTCACTTTATGACTCCTGATATTTAGAGAAAGGTGCTCTATAATTTTCAGAAACAACTATTACCCGTACAGTCTGCTAGCTTAAGTCCATATCATTTCCCCAGTTTTTCATTATTTCTGTGAGGACACTTAGTTATTCACAGATTTATCCAGCTTAATGATGTTTTAGAGACTCATTTCTGCCTGCATCTCCCTAACACACACAAGTTAACAAACTAAACTTCATTAAATTACTTCATAATCTTATTAGGAATTATGCGGATTTGCCAGCATAAAATAAACAAGATTAAAGAATCATGCCTGATACAGATGTTTTAGTTGGCAGTAAGAACACAGTAAATTAAAATATAAGAAAAAAAAGAGAGTGAATGAGGTGTTTATATTCTAAAACTAAAGTTTTAGATTTGGCATCAGATGCAGTAACAAGTTGGAATAGTCCTGAATATAGACAGGATATTTTTACCTGGACTCTGTAAGCTTTACTTATATTAAAAGGTTTGGGTTTGTTTTCCAAAGCAAAGTATGGAAAAGCTCACATGAAAAAACACGTCCTATTTAACAGAGACATTACACAGACAAAAGGCATTGCGCTTTAAGTATCAGCAGGGACTGATGCCTAGGCAAATACCTATGATTAAAACTGTGGTTTTAGTCCTAACTAGCACACTGCCTACTGCCAGTCAAGCAAAAGCCCCCATCTCTTACAGAGGCGGGAAGTGGTTTCCCCTGTGACACATCCGGAGCTCTCTTGCAGGTGTTACGGGCGCAGATGGGAGCAAGAGCCTCAGGAGGTCCTGCACACAACTCTCTGCAAGTTTGGGGCGAATTTCCACGTGTGTGGAGCATGTGAAGCAGGTATGAATCAGTACAAAAACACCATTCATTCACCATTCATTATTTGGGAAACACATCTCTGTGGCTTGGTAACTTTTAAAATTCCTTGTTATATATAAAAACATCTGTTTGTTTACAGTGCCTGACCTGCTATTCTCATATAAGCAAATACCTCCACACACACAAAAAGGAGCTGGAGGGGTGGGAGGGCTGGGAATATCTTCACCTAGCTGATCTGCCTTTAAATCACAGTGCATGTGATTTAATTTATAACAGATAATTTGTAACTGCTGGAATACATCAGTCCCTCCTACTCTGCATATGTAAACACCAAGGGAAAAGGGCTTAAACACAGTGTAGGGCCAAAGGAGAGGCCACCACACATGTACGAGATACAGCAACCATAAGTGCATTGGTCTTAAGGACGTCTGAGAGCAAAGCCGTTTTCTTTTGTACCTGAAGGGCATCTGGCATTGCACAGACAGTTAAAAAACACATAACATACACATTAGGGATGTAAATAAATTAAAACTCATTTCCCACTGTAATGAATGTAATGAACACTTAAAACAAGCTTTTATACCCTATATAAATGGAGTAACTGTTTTCTGACATGAGCCATGTCAAAGATTACTTTTTTAAAACCACCTGCTTAGCAAATCCTGAAGAAAATATTAAGAATCAGTTACTAAATGAATTGGACCTTCACTCTCCTGGTAGCTGCAGGGTACTTCTGGTTTGGATGTTACAAAACTTAGACCAAACTTTGGCCCATCCCACTTATTTCCATGTAATTACTCATACTATTGTCAAGCACATGGATATGACGTGCAAAGCAACCATGTTACTATTTAGGCTTTGCAACCGTTTCCTCTTTTAGAGGTCTATTAGCATTCAACTTCAGGAAGAGCTTACATTTTAGCATATAAACTCAACAAACCTCACATTTTGGCAGTTATATTAAAACATTTTGAATAGAAGAACGAGGCCACGAACAAGTACTGTAACCTCTCAGGGGTTTCAGTTTACTTCTTATATCCTTCACAGAGATACTTTGGAAAACAATTTCTCATGCTCAGGACTACAGTTCATTCACAGTATGTTAATAGCTGACGAGTAAAAAGTTAACTTTAATATTGCTTACCAAGAGGAAACAAACTTACATTACCAGCCCGGTTATACTAGGGGCAGCTAAACTAGGTAAGGCAGATAGATATGTCTTAAAAAAAAAAAGGGGGGATATAGACTGTAACTTGAAGGGAGACCATTTTGAATTCCATTTCTATTTTCTATACATGTAAAGCATAACTGATTATAACATCACATATTCAATCTCCCTTTGCAACACAGATGGGAGAACATGTGCCGTTTTCTAATTAACAGGCTATGAACCAGTGCTGCTCCTGCCACTCTTTCATACAGCTCAAACCTAAAACAAACCTGTCAAAACTTGCCAGGGTAAGTTCTAGCAGGAATAACAAGGAAATATCAATATTCAGTATACATCTCCTAATGGTTTCTGCAAGGCCTGGAAAGCTTTATCTGATCAATGGGAACGAAATAACCCAGCTATGCTGAGAATTCCTGACAGCCTCCCGCAGACTGATCCAGATACCCATCAGCGCAGCGGTTTTCAGCCCAGTTTACAGAACCATGGAGCGTCAACGGGACACAACTAGCTGGACTGTGAAAAGCAGACAGAATAAAAAAAAAAAAAAAGAAAAAAAGAAAAAAGCCTATTAGCAGGTTTTATTTCCACTGGAATATTTTCAAGATTGAATTGAAAACTACCTCTCTCTGGCTAAAATGACAAAAGTAATAGGATCAGGCACACGGATCTTCTGACTGCACTGAGCAACCACCTGATGACCCACAGCAAAATGCCATGGGGCAGAGCAAGCATCACGAACTCTGCTCCCGCTGTCTCGGCGGCAGGACTAAACTGCGCATGGGCAGGGGCAGGTTCCCCCGGGCTGCAGCTGAGGCTCACAACATCTCAGGTTCTCCAGAAGCCTTCTGCAATTACCCTAGACTTGCAGTTCCCACACTGAAGAAAAGTGGCATAAAGAAAACACATCATTTTAAAGCATCACAAGGTTTAAAACCTTTTTTTTTTTTTTGAGGCTAAATGCACAAATTTGGAAAGCTGTTGTGGGGGTGAGGGACACAATGCTCAACAATAACCTCGTTACAATGTTTTCTGTACACAAGTGACTATATTACAACCCTGAGCTACATCCATGGTTTAGAAAACTGTTTACATTTCACATGGTTATTTCATTATTTTGATGGGGCCATGACCAAGAGCTCAATGAAAACACACACTTAAGAGGCGAGAGATTTTCATGGTTTTTATCGGAAGCACTTTGTTAGTGGTGAAGACTTAATTGCAGTTGTGCCTTTCCAAGGAATACATTGGAACTATTTCCTACCCTACTGTTAGTAGCACACAAGATCTCAGGAGTGATGGCGACAGCTTTCCTCACTGACGTCTGTTTCAGCTCTGTTTAACCAATGGAAAGCAATAAATTACAATGCAAAGGAATGGAGACATTTGATAAATTATTGCACCACCATCTACCAGCCTGAGCAGAGATCACACAATTACTGTCCAAGGTAGAGGAACACCGAACCAGGACAGATCAGGGATTCATTTGCCATCTAGGAAGAGGATACAAATCAAAAGGGTAGTAAAGACTAAGGGTGTAAGCCTAAGCTTAGTGAACTTAATATTTTGACCAAAGAACTGCAAAGACCTAAACTAGTTTAGAAAACTGTCATTAGGTATAAACCACCAGAAAACAACCATCGCTGTAACCTCTTAGCTGCTGTCAGGGTACTAAGAGCTTTGGTGGAATTCCGTTACTTCTTCCAGCTTCCTGATAGGCAAAATACACAGGAGCTACTCAATCTATGTAAGAAGAGAAATATCAATCCTGAAATTGAGAAAAAAACACTATTTTTTCAGCATTGATGGCTATTTGAATTAAGGACCAGAAACATGGAGCAATCTTGCAGAAAGGATCACGATGGTTTGCAGAAAGCAACAAATGGGGATGTCAGGCTTTTTCCCAGGAGCTGCAGGTCCTCTGGGCAGACACACAGCCTGCTGAGATAAGAAGAAGGAGGAGCCTTCCTGGTCTTCTTTCCAATTCCGATGCTGATTCAGGACTCGAAATAGCAAACCCATGGGTTAAGAGAATTTAAATTTTCAATTTGTATCAGCCTCAAAGAGGAATAAAACACGGAGGAGGAAGGTCTATCTATACAATTAATATTTAGTTCCTTACCTAGCAGACACACCTTTGCACTCACAAAGTCTAACCCAGAATCTGGCTTGATCTTCCCTGCTAAAGACCCCTCTCTAAGAGCATGAACAAGTCACACCATTTCTCTGTATTTCTTCCTCCACTTGCAGTCTAGATTTCTTCTGTATAATTTAGGGGGAGCTTTGCAGACAAGCATATAAAATGCCATAAGGTATTTCAGATTTTTAAATCTGACACTTGGACAGAGAACTTTATCAGATATAAGATACCTGGCATATATTAAAATAAGGTGTTGATGAAGCAGTAGGGAAAAAAAATACCACCTCTATCTATCCTGAAAAAAGTCTGAAGTAAAACTCATTATTGTCGCGATCCATCTTTGAGATGTTAAGTGTTAGCCTAGGATAAAGCTACATTGCTACTGCAGAGAACAAGAAAAACCTGCACATTCAAAGCTGTTGTATTATGCAGCTTTTAAAGACAATGTAAAAAATTTCCCATCTGGCAAACATAGTGTTCCTTGCTGTGGTCACTGCTGCAGTAGTAAGGACAAGCTGTCCTCCTGTCTCCATAAAAAATACACTGTGCACATCTGTGTGTGTTCATTTTGTTACTCTTTCAAATACTGAGGCTCGGGGCGCAGGGTAACTTCAGCACCAAATGTGCTATCTCCTGTGTCACACTGGACCCCAGCAATTCAAGCAGGCGCTGCAGAGAACACAGATGTGCCTCACTCTGCTACCTCCCTGCATCTCCAGGGACAGCCTTTGGTTCCTCTGCCTATGGAATGGTACTCCTGCCTTCCAGTCAGGTCATGTGAATGTTTGTCTTTTTTTTTTTTTCCCTTTTATATAAAGTGCACAGTACTTCATTTTCCCTTTATTCACCCATTGTTTCCATTCACTGTAACATCTGAACACTGCAGCCCTTTAGCTTCAGTCCCTTTCAGCTCCTGCTGTAAAACTTGCAGCTGAACTTCACACAGAAACCATTCATCAGGCTAGCAGCAATGCCACCACCAAGGGCCTTGTCTTTCGTCCTGCTCCAGCCTTCTGTTGCCCAGAGGGTGTTAAAGCTGGATCTTCCATGTCTTTATTTGCCTGCTAAGGTTCCCAAGCACTGATTCCCAGTATTTTTTCTAGCCAAACCCTGCTGCTACAGCCTTCTTTCTCTCATCCTTACTCCTCCACCCCCTAGCTGTTTTTCAGTCATTCCCTTCCTGCCCTTCTCCCCTAGGGTGACGGGTTGTGCATGGGCTGCATGCACCAGGGGGCAGCGAACGCCTGCACACAAGAGTGGCACTTCCTTGCTCGCTGCCCATCAATAGGGCCACATGTCACGCGCAGACCTGCTGTGCTGCAGCTCTAAGGAAGCTACAGGAAACTCCCCTCTGGTTGTCTGCACATCCTGGGAAATGTGGAGCTCTCCTGGCACCCCAGAGTTCTGCGTGAGCTGGCGGATGTCGTAGCCAAGCCACTCTCCATCATCTTTGAAAGATCCTGGAGAA
>JAUBNY010000793.1:465397-479822 GCA_032275445.1 Crypturellus soui
CCCGCCCGGCAGAGCGCGCGCGCACTCGGCACCGCCCCCGCGCGCCCACCGCCTCTTACGCTGCGCTCGGCCGGGGGGAGGGGGAGGAGGAGGAGGAGGAGGATGGCGAGGAAGGGCGGGCGGAGAGGGGGAAGCAGGAAACGCGCGGCGCCGCAGGTGTGACACACACACACGTATATTTATTTATATATATTTTATATATATGTATGTGTGTACTCACTGGGGCGAGCCCCAGGCAGGTGGTCCGCAACGTCCAAGCCAGGTCCCACAGCCCAGGGGAGTGCTCGGAGGCACTGCCAGGCAGCCTGGACTTAGTGGCCAGTAGCTGCGCCTGGCACTCCCCAGTTTAGGCCGCTGTTTCCAATGTCTGCAGCTTCACCGGGCTGGGGAATTCTTAGATTCCAGCTGCTTCACACGGAGGGATCTTCCTCCCTCCAATTTCAGCCAACATGTATCATGCTTTTACCATAACGGGGTAGGGAAAAAAGACATTGCTTTGCCCTTGTTAACAAATCTGGCAGCCTTTCTTTTTCTCTCCGATAACCTTCACTTTGATTTGGGTATTCAAATACATTAGGGGGCAGCAGTCTTTACATGAAGGGGATGCCTTTTACCATGCCTGAGAAAAAGAAACAGGATCTGGACTTCATTGGAAAACTGCTGTTTCCCCATGAACGTGAAAGACTTGCTAGCTGGGCATCTCCCTATGCAAGTATCCGACTCACTTCAGGCCGACTCCAAACACTTCAGACAAGAGTGATCCAGAGTAAAACTCCCCAAACGTGCTTCCCTGCTGGAGTGCAGCAATGGCTCCACACTCCCTGCTACAGCAGGTGCCACCAGGAACACTTCCCACATCTCACTGACCCAGGAGCCTGGGCAATGAGAGTGGGACCTGCGGGAACTCTTGCTTTGCACCATGCAAGGTCACCAGTCACCCTTGTAAGCTGTGGCTCTTCTTTACTCATGTGTTGAAAATAATTTAAAAATTATACACCAGAACCGTACCAAGAACATGAAGCTTACAGTATTAGTCACTTGCTGTTAGGAAACACTCAATGAAGGCTGTCAAAGAGCCTTAATTTTTGCATTAACATGTAATACAAGCTTTTAATTGTGCTTCCCATGCTACTTTCCCAGGGATATCTGGCACAGTAACAACAGCATTCTCCTAATGAGAACTTTTTTTTGTGTGCTATTCAAGTGCCAACCTGCAGTGATTGCTGCAGACCACTCAAAAATCTCTTTTCTGAGCCAAAAAACGTTTATTCTCTCATTTTTCTTAGGGTACTTATCACTGCGCAGACCATTCCCAAACACTCATGTGCTTCCACAGCTCCTCGGAGTAGCTGTTACCTTGGCAAAGGGCAGGCAGGGAACGATGAGCGAGCCCCTCGGGTCTGAATGAATTTCCCCTTCCCGGCCGAGATATTGCCCGAAGTGTTAGGTGGGCACCGTGTCCGCAGCAACGCCTGGGGCTGCCGCTCACTGCACCCCAGCGAGCCAGGCGCCTAAAGAAAGCCGGGAGAAACGCCCCCCGTTGCCTACTCGCCATGACAAGAGTTTGCGGAGGGATGGGGGGAAGGACCGCGCCACGACAGCCGGGGGAGGGTAGGAAAGGAGGGACGCGCACGGACCCCACACGAACAGGGATGGGAACCCGGACTGCCCAACGGCCGCCGGCGCATAGTACTGCGCATGCGCGGGGCCGCCCCGTCCCAACGGCCGCCGCGCGTCGAGGACTGCGGATGCGCGCGCGCTCCCTCCCTCTCATGTGGCCGTTGCCGGTAACGGCCGTGGCGGAAGTGCGCTATGGCGTCGGTGGTGCTGAGTGAGGCGGAGAAGCTCTACATCGTGCACGGCGTCCAGGTAGCGGCTCTCTCCCGCCGGGAAAGGGGGTCTGGCTGGGGAGGCTTCTCGCGGCAGCCCCCAAGCGTGAGGGGACTGGGCGCGCTGCGGGCGGTGCTCGGGCCGCTCTGGGAAGGAGCCCCAAATCGTTAGTCCTTGTCCTTAGGAGGACCTTCGTGTAGATGGCCGCGGCTGCGAGGACTACAGGTGTGCTGAGGTGGAAACAGATATTGTATCGAACACAAGCGGATCTGCGAGAGTGAAGCTGGTGGGTAATTATATTCGGCTGATGTAGGCCTCTGGGTTATGCGATTGCATTGTTAAGCTAAGCCAAAACTATGTGGGGGGAGGGTGTGCACCCACCTATCACTAGCTGAAACTATAGTCCCTTGGGGTATTAATGAAGAGATACATAATATACTTGTTGAGACTGGCTTCATTGATTTCAACTGGGTTTACCATAAAGTATATTTGGAAAGCCTTTCGTGTAAAATAATTTACAACTTAATCTTGGAAAAAATGAAATCACTATAAAACTAGTTACTTCTTTGTAGTTACTTCTTTTGGAATAGCACAAGGCTACTTCCAGCGTGTTTTGACTTGGAAGAAAATATCCTTTGCAATATTATAGTTTTTCTCCAGCTGTAAGTATACCCAGAATCAAAATAATAAAAGTTTGCAGATATTCAGTGTCTTTTTAACATAAAGAAGTTAACTTGTTCAGATTTAATGTTGTTCTCTTAAATTGCGTATTAAAAACTGAATGTGACTTTAAGCTCCCCATAGTGGAATGATTAGCAGAGATAACTGAGAGGTAAAATTGCCAAATGGCTGTAGGTGTCCGAATTAAGGAAGTGAATATGTTTCCCCTTGCATGATATGCCTTTTGTTTTAACAGGGACACACTGACATTTTGGTAGGTGTAAAAGCTGAAATGGGCACACCAAAGTTGGAGAAGCCAGATGAAGGCTACCTGGAATTCTTTGTTGACTGGTTAGTACACTAAAGGAGAAGGAAATAGATGTAATATTTGGAATAAATGGCTGATCAGACCTTTACCATGCTTTTCAATTTTATATCTGAGTTTTACCAGCCTGCTATTAGCATCTGAATAATAGAAACATGTTGTTTTAGTAGTGGAGGTGGTTCAGAAAACTTCTGCAATTTCCGCAGAATCAAAATGAGCAAAGCGGTAGGAGTTAAAGGGTGAACTAGGTTAAATAGAACCATGCTGAATTGTATAGCATCAGTACAGCAGGAGAAGATTAACAGCTTGATTATACATGTATTTAACTCAGTTTCATGGTTGTAATGGTAGCTGCAAATGGACTAGTAGTTGTCCTTAGTCTTTGTAGTGTTTGAATTATGAAGGAAGGTAGAAGAAAATTGAGAACTTCTGTTTTCAGGTTGCTTTGAGATAGCAAGTTGACACCTTATCATAGACTCCTTTCTGTCTGCAAGTGCAACATCTCTGTCTTGTAGACTTCCTAAAGCTCTCCTTTATGAAACAATGTGTTTTGAGGACCTGCTCGCAAATCCTCATCACTGACACATTAGTTGTTCTGCATGTGACTTTTCAAAATAAGTTTTCAACTCTGACACTAGACCAATACGCAAATCGTAAACATAAAGTATGAGAGCTATTAAGGACGCAAATATCTGGTAGTATTCCTCATCTAACTGATTATATCACTCTTGATGTTTGTCTTTTTCTCTGATCATGCAAACTGATCTAAGATGCCTCTGTACATTGCAAGATGCTGGTTCTCTGTGGAACCTGTGTTTTGTGAAGGGAAGGTTTTTACCTGTAAATCAATACTGGGTCTATGACTACTGCTAGAGAAACATTGGACAGGAAAAAACCCTTTTCAAATGCAGCCCTGTTGCGGAAGGGAATTTGGTTTGACTGTGTATTATAAAATTCTTTATGTCCTCCATTTTACTTTCTTGCTCCTGGTAGATTGGATATGAATGAAGTCAAAGGCAGCCCTGCTCCTCAGCTCAGCCTCGTACTAGTGTCATCCTGTTACTATGCCGGGAGCGTCTTTCATGTCTGGCATTCAGGTGGTAGGGCTGGTCAGTGGCTCAGTGGGGACAGCTTCGTACACAAAGAGGTAGCCTGTGGCATGAGGTCATTTCTGTGGTGCTACTTTCATATGTAAATGAATCCTAGTAGAACTTCACCTTGTTAATGTTAGGTTGTATTTTGTAGCTGGTAATCTCTGCTTCTCTTCATAAGGCGATGGTGGGAAGATGTGCAGTAATATTGTGCACCACAGATCTTGTCAGATGTATAGATGCGTAAAGCAGCCCCACATTCATTAACAACATAAAATAAAGCCTGAGTTTGGGAGAAGTGACTACCCTTGTATAAAGTTTATGTGACCAGGGAAAGATCATCCCTAGCTTCCAGAAAGATCCTGTAAATAAAATGTGATGTTGTCACAAACTTTGTTGCAAAGGAGGTGAGATGCTGACAGTGCAGTGCTAGTGCTTTCCCAAGCTGCCACTGGGTGGTAGTAACTGAGCAGAATTTGACGCTCTACATCCGATGTTGAAGTTATGCCTCAGAGATCATTCTGTTTCATGTTTCAGTTATGATTATTTACTTCACAAATGATAATGATTGGAACCACAGATGAGAACTGAACTGCTTTGAATGAAACGTATAGTCTGATAACAGCAAGAGTTTTGAAAGGAGAGATCTTTAGTGGAAGTATCCTCCTTTAGCAGTAGCCTAGGCTAGACAATGGGAAACTGAAACTGTTTGAAAATTTTTTTAGAGTTATATTCTCTTTGGGAGTAGAAATTTTGTGCTCCACTTGGCCACTACTATGCTCTTTGTACTCCATAAAACAAACTTTGGCATTTTTTTCTGTTAGTGTGCTAAGCAACTTTTTTTCTTTTTATTATTACTATTTTTAGGTTTAGTTTTACCCAGTGTAAATCACTAATATTCTATGAGCATAAATGGCAGTATTTACCATGTAGTTGTTTTAATATTACCTTGCCAACTTTTTTTTTTCTTTATTTCACTTTGAAAGGAACCTGATATATTAAAACAGTAATGGAATTAAGGAGCAGTAAAATCTGCAATGATATCCTGATGGAGTATTACTGACTGGCAAGCAAACTGGCTATATGTCTAAAACTACTGCATTTGATAATAATGTGGTATAGTCTGAGGTTTGCATAATTATTAAATTATTGTTCAGAGGCGTAATACTTGTGTAACCATATTTCAAACAGAACAGTTTAAACAGAGCAGTCTTGCTGATTTGCATATAATCTGTTTCCATTGTTCAGTGCTTGTTTAATACAAGCCAAAAGCCTGACTTAGCCATATTGCCAAAATTATTAGGATCATATCTAAATAATATTTACCTTATGAAATTGAAATCTAACCTTGCACAACTATAAATATTATTAGTAGTGTCACACTTTCAATAATCGTTAAGGTAGCAAATGTAATTTGGAAGCATAGATCAGAGCTTGAATGGCAGATTTTTTGTTTCCCTTTGTTCCCAACTCCCTACCACCATCACTGTATTTAGTTTGCCCCTTCTTTCAGCAGTCTGAACTAACTCTTAGAAAATCCAGGTATTCTTCCTGGCATTCTGAATCGGTTCTGCAAAAGAGAAAGTTAGGAGACCTACTGAGGGTAAGAATTTCCCTTACAGACTATGCAGTCTGGTTAATATGACTCATTTGATTGGTATAAGACATACATAGCTAATGTGGATTGTTGGTATTATGGGGAATGTTTGTTTTAGATGAAGGGCTATATTCCCACAGTTTGTTCCCTGCTGTGTGTTTTCATTCCCATGGAGTTCTTTTTGGAAGAGCAAGGGACAAAATATGCATGAGAAATTTGTGCTGGGTTGTGCCCAGCCAATGGAATTCAAGGTCTTTCTATTAGAGATGAACACATCAAACTACAAACTACTTCTTGGGAGATATGTGCTCTACACAGTCCTGTAAAGCAAGAGGTCAGGCTAGTTTGAGAGTAAGATCTGCAGGAGCTCTGTAAACTAGAGAGACTCAGAACACTTGTTTGTTATTTTGGTGTGTTTGTCTCTGGGCATTTCTATTCAACTTCATTGGTAATTGAGGGGATTTTTCTATTTTTTGTATAAACCTGTTATCTTCTATTGATTAGAAATTTGTTCTTAGCTCAGTACAGGGCCCTGGCACCCAAAGACTTTCTTGCATGGCTGCTTGTAAACAAAGTCCATTTTGTTGGAATTGGGGAAGTGAAGACTGCACACTTCTGTCCATTTTGTTTTATTTTCTTTTTATTTTTTTGAGGAGGTGAGGTGGGGGTGAAAATGTCATTTAGTTGGTTCTCTCTCTAAGCTGAATTAATAAAGATAATTAGAAGCTCTTGGCCAGTGGCTTGACAGCAGAGAATACACTCATTAACAAAATTGCCAATTAAGGTCAGGCAGTCATGTCACCTATCCTCTTGTCATGTTGTCGCATCTTCCTCTTCTTATCCAATCTATGTAATCTTCATAATGTAATATTCATTTTTTTTTTCCTTCTCCTTTGTGGGTATGCAGTGGGGAGGAAATGATGACATAACTGAAGATAGTGCTATAATCAAAAGTGTCTCAAATAATCTTTGAGACAACACTCAGTGAATTCTAACTCTGGAACTACTACTGATAGTAGAATTGAATATATCTATGTGCTGTTACCAACCTAGGTACTAACTAGCTGCATTATGATACTGTTATGCAGAATGGAGATAATTTCTTTACAGATGATGTGTTTATGCTTGTGTAAATAAATTCCTAGCTATTCTTAATATTTAGTAAATGTTCTGTGGGTAGCAGCTGCTTCAGAAGTAATTTTTTTTTCATTCTCTGTCTAGTTCTGCAAATGCTACTCCTGAATTTGAAGGCCGGGGAGGAGAAGAGCTTGGCACAGAGATAGCGAATACATTCTACAGAGTATTTAGCAGTGAGAACTGCATTGACTTGAAATCACTTTGTATTAATCCTAGAGAGCACTGCTGGGTTCTCTATGTTGATGTTTTGGTAAGTAAGGAAATAAAAAGGAAAAAAGACTTAAAGAAGTCTTTGAGGCACGACTAACTGAATTCACATAATCATGTGTATTGTCATTAAAAATGCTGCTCATATAATGTAACATCCTCTTGAGAATTTGCCTAAAAGAGTTACTTGCCACTTCTGGCATGTTCTTTTAGTCTTCTGGAGACTGTGTCTCCACTGCAGAGGTGAAGAACCACTCAACAGTCTAAACTTGCCTTAAATTAAAGGTTGGTTAGTTTAGACTGATGAAGAAGTTACCACTGAAGAAGGACAAATTGTTCCAAAGCTAGGCAGATTCCAAGAGTGACTGTCTCCTACTGAATGTTAAGTGAACAGATGTGTTAGGATAGCATACACTTTCCGTTATGTCTACCTCTTGATGCTGTTATCAGTCCTAGTCCTCATGCAATAAATGAGAAGCTTTTCTGACAAGCAGTTAGATTTGACGTAGACACTTTTTTGATAGAAGTTGAGAAGTTTTGTGCGAGTATGGAATGCATAAAAGAAACTGGGTTTTTTTTGTTATTAAAAAGATAAAAATTAAATTTTGTGCATGCAGCAGCTCAATTCCAGGCATATTTAAAACTTTTTATCACATGGATTTGAAATAGAAGTCTGGGAGTCGAAGACTCTCCTCTCCTGAGCTTTATTTCCAACTCTTATTGGTCCAAGACTGAATTCCCACTTATCGAATGTGTAAATGAAACTATGTCAAGGAATCCTACTTGGTGAAATCAGTTAATGTCTTTGAAATGGTTTGTAAAATGGTAAGCTGCATTGCCAAAAACATCAAATACAGGGTTTTATTAAACAGAAACGTTCAGACTGAGACCTACATAAACTTCAAAATGTGTCCATTAGACTTTTTAAAAAGTAGTAGCATTAGCCTAATTTTAGTGGAAATGGTACATACTGTGACTTAGTCTGCATACGAAAAGATTGAATATGCACCACTGCTGTGTGCTTTAACAGTTCCAGCCCCAGCTGATTGGAGCCTGGCATAGCTTAATAGGGAGCGAAGTGCTAGTTCTGAGAAATTATACTGTGGCCTCCGTTACTAGGTAGTTGGAAGCAGAGGTACAGAATATTAAGTGCTGTGTTTGTTTAGGCAGCGTATTGCCTCTGCAGTATAAACAAACAGTGTCATAAAGTTGACTGCAGAACTACTTGTGTACAGCCTTTGCATGAGGGAGTACTGCTAATTTAGAGCTCTTGGATTCTTGGACAAATTTGTTGGTCTCTACAGCTACAGAGCACGAGCCTTGGCCTTTAACACAGGTACTTGTATAAGAATTATGAACATGCCTGAAGTTTTTAGTCTTTTCTTTTAGTCTTGATTTATGTTTTGCTTTATTTAGAGTACCAGTAAACAAAATCTGTTCGTCAATTCTAGGACTCTAAATTTAGTGACACTTTTTAATGTAGCATTTTGCATGTGAGCCCATTAAAGAACTGCTGATGTAGTTAGAGTAAGACACTTAATATCTGACTCTCACTGTTTTTTTTCCCAGGTCTATGTATGCTAATGTTTTGAAATATTTGTACTATTTTGTTTTCTAAATAGAAGATTTATATTATATATACACATGGTTCAGAGTGTTTGTGCTGGATACAGATGCTTGATACCTACAGATTCTTCTTTTTCTGCCAAATACTTGCTCTGTTTTAATGTGGAAGTATGACACGTTTACTAATTAAAAATATTTTAAACTACTCTCCATTCTTAGAGGTAGAAAGCATGAGAGTCATTTGGATGACGTTTTCCAATCCAAACTACTAGAAATGGCTCACCTGAGTGCTTATGTGCATAATTAAGTTAAAAGGAAAATAGTCCTTAAATCTCTCTCGTAAGTCTAAGTACTGGTATCTTGTAGTTGCATAAAAAGATAATAGCTTTCATTTCTCTTACCCTAAAAGACAAAAACTCCACAATAGTGCTGTGAACCTGGTGTGTTCCAATTCTATGCATTTCAACTGTACAATTTCATGGAAGCATCCACATTCAGCTCCTATGTGTAAACAGAACCTAAGATATTCATTCTCAAAATAGAAAGCAATATACTCTAAACAATCAGGCAGCTTATAAGATAAAAACAACTAT
Organism: Crypturellus soui; assembly: GCA_032275445.1. Lineage (NCBI taxonomy): Eukaryota > Metazoa > Chordata > Aves > Tinamiformes > Tinamidae > Crypturellus > Crypturellus soui. Next base: position 474,404 of record JAUBNY010000793.1, read on the forward strand.
CAAATACTCTTTTAGTGGTCAGGATATTTGAAAGGTAATTTCATTGCATGTATTCATATGGGAGGTACTTAGAATGGAAAGAAGATAACTTAAGCTGTGTGCATGCTCAAAGGGGCTCTGGACTGGTATTCTGCAATATGCCTTGTGCTTTCAAAATGAATGTATTATCTTTTTTAATAATAAGAGGAGTCACTTTCCTGAGAGCAACTTGTGAATGTGGAGTATCTCATACTACAAAACTAGAATCTGTTATTATTTACTGTCTCCTTCCCTTCTTCTTCCCCCACACTCCCCATTTCATAGTTCCTGATTTCAGAAATAGCTTTGGGGAGTTTTGTCATGGTATGTTTGACACACATAGCATCTTGTTTACATAAATTGCCCCAGCAGTCTGCCATGCTGAGCAGGGAGAATTAAACTAGTGCAATCTCTCTCCATTCCTCCACCCCTTTACAGCACATTTTTTGTGTGTGTGAAGAGAATTGCTAGATTCTACTGAAATTTTAGTAGTTCCCTGCTGAGCACCCTTGAGAGGATTTGTGTTTTTTTTTTTTTTTCCCTATTCCCGAGTCTGAAAAAATATCTTAGAGAAACCTCTCCTTTTTGAGGAAAAACTTTATTTAATGAGATGCTTAGAATGTTGTTTTCTTTCTTTCTACTCTCAATATTTTTCATATCAGTAGATTAAAAATGAGTCTTCAAAAAAAACTCCTTTGCTTCCCACAGTTTGAATAGCTGTGTACCCTTTCTTCCCTTTATAAAAAAAATGGGGAGGGGGATCCCCAAATACCATGTGCTTCAGGCTAGAAGAGAGTGTTTGTTTGGTTTGGAGGAGTTGTATCATGCCCCTATAGGCACCACTGCAATATGGATAAGACTTCAGAATAGCAGCTTCAACATAACATAACCCTAGTAACAGTAAAGGCACATCCCATTTTTGTGTTTTAGTAACAAAGTTATTGTAGGTTTATTGCATTTTTGAGTAAAATTCAATAAATACTGAAAGGGACAAGTTAGCCTCTCTGTATCCAGCTGCAGCTTTCAAAGGAATAATTTGATCATCTTTGTATTCAGCTTTCTATCCCATTTTTTTCCTTCTACTTCTTCCACAATTTAGTCTGGTTTATTCCCATTAGAGGAGTTTATCTCGTTCTTAAATGGTCTTTGAAGAACAACCAGAGTTGCAAAACTTACTTTGCTCTCATGACAGAGAGCAGATGGATGTAACAGAGAAACACCTGTATATTCTTGCTGACACAGGCCTGAGTGCTTGCTGGGGCCTCATGCTTATAGGTGCAGAGGCAGCGTGGGGTGGGGCTTCTCAGAAGCCTTTTGCCTGGCTTCGGTCAGATACATTTCTGTATTATCTATCAGCTTGCAGAAGGTATTAATGGTTATGGGAGTCATGCCTTTACACAGGGTGCAGTGCTAGTTCTCTTCCTCTGGCTGTTCTCCTGATGCTAAAGTACAAGGAGGGAGAAGTAAGCTAGATTCCCCTCTTAGGCTTCATCCAAAAGATACAAGTCCACAAGTGGACCTTGAAATAGGATTTTCTTAGACCTTTTTAAACTACAAGAGAAACTTCCTGATGAATACTTTTCCAAAGAAGAATAGCAAATAAATCTGAATGTACCTCCAAACCCATACATTGTATAATCAACTTTCTTTATTAAATAATTCCATGCTGTACAGCTTGAGATTTTGCATTGTTACTTTGAGAACAGTGCCTTCTGTTGGACTTATCCAGGTGGTATTTGAAAAGATTTTTCTTTGAAATGAAGAATACCAAACTGATTTTCTTGATTCGATGTTGATAAATTTGTAGTCTACTTCACAGCCTTAGCCCAAGCAGACAGTCAACACTAGCAGTTTCACTTCAGTCTGTGTTCTGAAGCATTAGCACGGATACGTGCTCTACCTCACCTATTTTGCGTGAAGCTGGCACATGGTTTTCATAGATTTTTAAACACAACTTTTAAAAATATGTATGTTTTCTGCTTATTAATTTTATTCCTTTTCAAGTAAGTTTAAGTAAATAAAAGTTTTGATTTGTAGGCCCTATCCATTCCTTCTTTCAAACTTTTTTTTTTTTTTTTTACTCCCCAGTTACTGGAATGCGGTGGGAACCTTTTTGATGCGATCTCTCTGGCGGTGAAGGCAGCTCTCTTCAACACAAAGTAAAGCACAGATCTTCTTTCATTTGGGTGGAAGTGGCATAGAGAAAATGAAAGCAGTGTTTTCTGTGAGCTAAGCATCTTTAATTTCTTTTTAAAAAAAGTCAGAAGCAACTCGCATTCAGATGCATGGCAGTTTGTTTGCATGAATATTACATGAACTAAAGAAGTTTATCCAGTTTCTGATAATCTTCACCATTAGTTATATGCTCAGTCTCTGTTAACTGCTGTTCCTGTAGCTGAGTCCTTGCCCCCCAAAAGCTTATGTTGGCCATAAGATTCATTGCAAGTTGATGCCTTGTGGTCAGAAAGTCATCCTATCTACAGATATGTAATGGTCCTGAACAAGAAGCCCTCTGTCAGTACAACTACCAGTGTATAACTATAATTTCCCACTTGTGATATTCTTTTACTGTTAGTCCACAGTTCTTTCTGAAGCTAAGGGCAGAAAATGGTGATTGGAGTTTGTGGGAAGGAGGAAGTGATGTGCCTTTAGAATGCCTGAGGTTCGTGTGTTTTGGTTCAGGGAATGGAAGAACGAAATGAAGTAGGATCACTGAAGTGCTCTGTGTCCATTTCGAGAATAGCATCCACTAAAATATTTTTTCTGATGTTTTTATCTTCACTATAGATGAAAAGGAGTTCAGAGTTTCACATCATCTTTGAGAAAGCAGCTAGTTAAGGGCTCTGAGAAATCTTATGTAGCAAAAATACAAGCTGCAGGTTAGGCAGTTACAAGCCCGGATTTTATGTTGTTCTACAGCTCAAAGTCAGAGCTCTGCCGAAGTCCATGACATAGTTCTGACTTTCTCATTAGGGAATCAGTATACAGAACTGGAGCTGGAAAGCAACATACTGGAAAGAAGAGAAAAATACACTTTTGAAGACACAGGCAGTATGTCAGGTTATAGGCATTTAAATAAATGAGGAGGGATCCCTCTGAGACTAAAACTTGTGTAAGTTGCTGAGAAACTTCCCATATTAGTCAGAAATTCAGCTGACTCTATGAAAGTGAAAAGCTTATGTCGTCATCCACTATCCTCACTTTGCTTTAGTATCTGCTGAATTTCCTCTGGATTAATACAAGGTTGTTTAGAGTAGCTGTCTACTCTTCCTAAAATATTACTGTCCATTTAAGACTTCACAGAATAATTACATTCTAAAGATTTATAATCAATTTAAAAATCACTTCAGATTAAGTGCTTTGAACTTAGCTTGACATCTCTATCTTTTTTTTTTTTTTTTTTTTCAGAGTCCTACTTGCTTTTCATAGTTTGTTTACAACCAGGGTTTTTTTACAAGGGTTTTCAAAACAGAACCAGGAGCAGGGAGTTCAGGCTGCTATGAGATTGTGCTTTATTTTTCCTTGGAGTCCTAACTTTTTAGTTTTAGTGTTCAAATGGGCATTTGAAAAGCTCATCTTCATTAACTTTGCATTAAAATCTTGCTCTTACCATTTTACAATATCCAAGGAGACACTCTTCCTTAGAGCTAAATAAATGCACTTCAGGAACTTTACATAGGAATTACGGGATTTAAATCCATTGTATTTCTGCCCTGACTCATTGTGTCCCATTCAGACCTGGAGCAATTAAAATATGATTGTTTTAGGGGGAGTATTTAATCTTTAGAACATCTTGAACAATGGACAATTTTAAAAACTGAATTAAAACTGTGTCTGAGAGGTAGCAGATACCAAAATTTATTCTTAACTATGTGTCTCCAAGGAATTTAAAGCTGCATTTATCTGTGATCAAAGCCTAAATATACAGATAGCTTCAGTTCCAGGACTTAACATTAAACTCAGGCCTGTGGGATGTGCTTAACTGAGGAGATAGAGGTCAAAAGCTACCTAGTTTTTAACAGCATATCCTTAAAATGTGGTGCTCTTTTGTTGGATGGCAGGATGAGGATGGAGCTGATGCTTACTTACAGAAGTACAATGGGTGTCGCAGGTAGGAAAGCTGGGTCTCCAGAGCAGTGTTTAAGTGCTGCTGCACAAACTTCTGCACCCGTTAGTTGTGGAGTTCAAGTGTGCAGAGTAAACATGTACAGCTAACTTTTGTCCTTAAGATAATTTTTCACAAACCATGAAGAGAAATGTCAGGTTTCCTGGAAATGCTCCTTATGCTACAAACACCATCAGCTTTTCCCAGTAGGATCCTTTGGTTTAGGGTATATGTCCCCCACCTTTTCTGTGCCCTCGGGACATTTGTATCTGATCAGGTATCTTTCTGCCTGTGCAGTAATTCTGATCCATATGTCTTCTGTTCTTTGCTAAAACAGCCTCTTGTGGGGATTTTTCAGGTATTAATTCTGGCAACTTAGGATGCTCCTTCTGATTGTTGCAGAGCATATGTTGCTCTGGTATCAAACATACGATATTTCTTCATCTTTCAGTTTTAACACTGCTTTGGCTCATATTTTTTTGCCTAGGCTGTTGTTCAGTGCTGTCCATTGGCCCTTGTAGCTTGAGGGTTAGTCACCTTGAGATTTTACTCCAACAATTTTAATGGGATATTTTAGTTTAAGACTAGGTTTTGTATTTCTTCTGAGTTCTACATACATAGTTCTACAACGCATTTTGGATGTCCTTTCATTGAGAAGTTTATGATGTAGTTGTTGTTCTTACAGAAAGCTTATAGCTTGGTTTGGGCCCACAGCATGCAGAGAATTTGTCTTTCTCCCTAAGCAAGATTAGCTGTTGTGAAGTGCTTGCCTCAAGGACTCTTAACTATGGGTAGCTGAAATACTTTTTCAGGGAATAACAAAAAATCCATTTCCTTTGGTGCACATAAAGCTCATTAAATCACTCCCAATATTCCCCTCTCTCAGGAAAGGTCTGGTTGAGAATGTGTAAAAGAATGTAACCTCTAGAGTCTAGTTATATGACACAATTCTACTGTAAAAGTACTAATACAGAAAGATTTTGTGGTTGCCTTCCACAGTGTTACTGATGAAGTTGGCTTTCCAGGGATGTCTTGAAGTATTTTATGTTCTCAAGTGCAAATGTGTAAAAGTGGGAGAAGTTTAGTTGAGCTCTGTGTGTGAATTTACTGGCCAGTAAAGCAGAGTGTTTGGTCTTCCTATCCGTTTTGCCAGTGGGTACAATACTCTTCCTGGTGGGCACTTGGGTTTCTCTGTAGCTGTGACAGCTTGGGGGTGGGAAAGGCCAAGTGCACGGTCCTGCACCTGGGGAGAAATAACCCCAGACACCAGTACAGGCTGGGGACCGACGTGCTGGA
>JAUBNY010000793.1:479922-491112 GCA_032275445.1 Crypturellus soui
AGGTGGCCCTGCGTGTGCAGGGGGGTTGGACTAGATGACCTCTAGAGGTCCCTTCCAACCTTAGGCATTCTATGATCCTATGATTGGCAAGTGACCATTTAGAATATAATGGGATACAAGATCCTGGAGTTCTTGGCTTCTTGAAATACCATCTACTGCTAAATTCTTGTGTGTGTTTCTATTCCTTATGCTAAGAAAACTGTATCAAATCTCATGTAGACCTGGCTGTAACGTGCAGGGTATTCACCACTGAGAAGAAGCCTGTGTAGCTCATAGTAAGAGATCTTGACCCTCACAATAGACAAAAAAGGGTCTCTGGTTTCTCCCTGGGTTTTTATCCTCAGTACTTGTTTTTGTTTGTTTAGCTCTAGAGTAGTAGAGATTTAAGATGATTTCAGGAATAACAGTATCCTGCTAATCTTCCCAACCTGCTAGAGAGAGGGAATTTTACTAGTGTCATCTTTGTACTTTCCCTCAGTCTGTGTAGTTGGTGTCATCCCTCCTGAGCAGCTTTGCTGCTTTTTATCGGTGCTGGTGTCGTGGCTTTGCCAAGCAATGTCATTGCTGTAGTGCAGACAGCTTCACTCCTGTCTGCAAGCTGGGGAACCGCAGTATGATTCCATTTTGATTATATCTGCTATTTGCTAAGGAAGCCTATGCAGAAATATTTATAATTGCAATGTATAAGCTCCGAAAGGCAGCACTGAATCTTGATTTGCTCCCATATGACATAGTGCAGAATTCAGTTTAAAATCTAATGCTTTGAATGATGCATATCAATGATCTTATTCTAAATATTTTCTCACTCAATGTTTACATGGACTCAGGGGGTTAATTATTAATACTTCCATAAGATTCCAGGTAATTTTTTTCTTCTAACATTTCACCTTCTTTAGAGAAAAGGACACTTCTTGGAGTTGAGACTTACTTACAGGATCCCTGTATTCATTTTCTGTTCTGAGAGTGATTTTTCTTTTTTTTTTTTTTTTTGCATGTACTTTTATTTCTATAGAATACCAAAAGTGCGTGTTTTGGAGATTGAAGAAGGTTCTAAAGAGATTGAGCTCTCTGATGACCCTTACGATTGTATTCGACTCAGCGTGGATGAGGTGCCCTGCATCATCACGCTGAGCAAAGTAAGCTGGACACAGCTAGACCTTCTGCCTGGAGACTTCAGCCCACATGAGCTTCAGCTGCTCTGTGTTTTTCTTTAGAGTAAACTGTGAATTGCAGAAATGGGAGGTGTCCCGCATGTATACATCCTGGATGTATTTGTTCAGCCTTGATGCTGTTTTGATTAGAAAGAGCTTTATCTGAATAAGTGTTTTCCTTATTCTGACTTGCAGATTTTCACTTTATGCATTCTTAAAATCCCTTTTTGCCAGCAGAATTGTTTGTATGCATTCATCCTCATTGCTCAACAGGCACAGCAGCAGATACTTCAGTAAATTACGACAAATGAGCATGGTTATGAGCGTTGAGCAATCTCTCTGGAGTCACAGAATGGACATTATTGCTGGGGACACAGCTCTGTTTTTATGGGCGTATTACCGCCTTTTCTTTTCAAACTAGTGCCATGCTTAGCTTGCTTCAGTTACATATGTGCATCCAGGCTGGGCTCAGAAGCTGCTTTTAAGGGCTGTGCTGTCTGTAGATTGAGCCTCTTGCCAGCACCAAGAATCACATGATGTTGCAGTGCAGGCTGGAGATCAACTAGCAGAGCTGCCACTGCCAACTTCTCCAAAAGAGCTTAGACAACTGCAAACTAACGTGTAACCTTGTCACTAACTTGCAGATTGGGTATAGGCATGTGGTGGATGCCACCCTTGAGGAAGAAGCCTGTTCTTTGGCCAGCCTGCTTATTTCTGTGACCAGCAAAGGTGCTCTCACTTGTATGAAGAAAGTGGGGAAAGGCAGCCTTGATCCAGAGAGTATCTTTGAAATGATGGAGGTGGGTTTTGAGCAGTTTCTGTCTTGGATGATACTGAGCGAACTGGAACTTGAGTCCATGGAAGGCTGCAATAAAGCCTTCAAAGCACCAGCAATTCTGCTATTATTAGTGCACAAAGAGACTTATTTAAGGTCTCAGGTAGTTCCTTTGAAAAAGAATCTCATATGAATGGAAGTTATTTAAAACTTTTCATATGCCTAAAATGTGTGGCTTACATTAATGCATGCAATTTTCATTTGCTGTGGTTAATTACCTCACAGCTGTAAAGCATAGGTTGATAAACTTTAAGACATTTTTATAGAATGTTTGTTCCCTTTTTTTTTCCCCTGAAAAGCAGAGAAGATAGGGAAAAGTCCCTGTAGAACTAGAGATGGTACTTCAAGGTGCTAGTATATTACATTCTGTTGTAACACAATTCATTTTTTCTTGTGATAAGCTTACTGTTCTCATTTTACTATTGTTTTTCGTTGCTTCTTTATTGAGTTTTTGATTTGCTCCTACCCCATGAAAATACTGTTATCTGACTGTTGTTCACATCCACATCAGAATTCAATTTTAAACATTTCTTCTGTTCTCAAAGGCTGTTCTCAAAGCTCTGAGATCCAGTATAAATTCTCATGCCTGACCTTGGCCTTAAGCAGTAGACAGAAATGAGTTTTGAACTTTGAGTCAGAACAAAAATTATATAGTTAAAACTGTCTGTTTTCTAGAGATCCCAAACTAATATCAGCATAGCTCTAGTGTGGAATGCAGAAATTGGAGCCAAGCTTGAAAACAACTAGTTTCAAATGAAATTTTGTGTTGAGTAGATAAGGCACTTATCTGTTTCATGATGTAAATCCATAGTGCTGATCTTGATGTTATCCATGGGCTATTTTGCATCTAGTGAAGTTGCCCCCACTTAACATCTGGGTAAATGCAGTGGAAGTTCATGTTCAATCTGGCATCCTAAAGAAACCAACAGTGTCCAATACTTGTGTCTGCCTGATGTCTTTTTAGTCTAAGTAAATGTCTAACTAAATTCTAACTAAATGTCATACAGGAGTTGAGGTTTAGGTTGTACAGCTGCTATGAAGAGATGGATGTTTATGTCAGATACAGGTTTGTGGTGGAAGCTCACTCCCATATAGATTATCTGATAACTAAATGAAGAAAAAATCAGGAGCCACTACTTTGCTCATCCATCTCACTCCACACTGAACTCTAACTAGGAAACAAAATTCTATAGTTCCAGAATTCAGCTGGCTCGTTTTGTGTGCTGGGTAATCTGAATGTGGTCTTGTATCTGATGTGAGTTTAACTTGCACCTCGAGCAATCCAGTGGTGCTCGAATCTGGCATTAATGATCACAGAGATCCTTTCAGAGGAAGGGGACCACTCCTTTATGCACACCTTCTTTTCAAAAATTAATTTAAGATGAGACTTCCAGTATTATTTTTCTTAATTAAAGCATGTTTTTCTTATACCAGCTGGTGTATATTAATCATTAAGGGGAAAATATTTGTCAAAGGAAGTGTTCCATTTGAGTTATCTTCCTGTTAACGAGCATGCCTCAGACTTGTTTTGCTTTCTTTGTTTTGCAGACAGGAAGGAGAGTAGGCAAATCATTGCACACATCCCTACAGAAGGTTTTAGATGAAGAGGAGAGTTTGGGAACCACACGACAAAAAGTTGGATTTCTAGGATGAATTTTTATTAAATGTTCAAAGCTTTTCTAATTTGATTGTGACATCTTGTCTGTTTGTATATGGGAAAAGGATATTTTTGTTCCAGTAGCTACATCCTTCCAGCTAAGAGGCCTCTAAAATGTTGCAAAGGCCTGAGGAAAGCTACATTGAAGTGTGAATAAGCAAATCTGTGGTGCTTTCCACCTGGATGGGTGTCTGCACATAAGCATTACCACAACAGCAATAGACGCAATTCCTGGGAATTGGCTGGTGTAGCCTCTGGGTGTGGGGATGTCGTCAGTGCACAGCACAAATCAGGTTTGGGGCCTTTATGGATTTTATTTTTTTTTTTAATTTTTGTTTCCCAGTCACATAATTCTTCCTGCTGGGGTAAGAAAACGGTGTCTGGCAGAAGTCTTCCTTCAGAGTTTCTTATCTCTCTTTGAACAAAATGCAGTTTAAGTTTTACTATAAACACAACATGGTCCCAAGTTTCCAATTTCTATTTTAAACCAAGGTTTCTTTACTAGCAGAGCCCTGCATAGCCCTGTGTTACTGCATAGTAACATAGCTGAAATCTCATCGTCTCTAGGGAGACAGGCATAGCTAATTTAGGAGGGAAAATAAATGAATTGTGAAAAATTCAGTAATTCAGCTGGAAAAGCGCAGCTGCTGTCAGGAATGATCTTTGCATCCTGTGCTGAGGCCAGAGCTGCACATCAGTGCTGTCCTTCTCCAGGCCTGTCCTCCTGAATCCTAATGTGTAGTAACACGGTGACTGAATGCAGGTGTCTGTAAAGCAAGACAGTTGTATAGCTTAGAATAAGAGGGGTGCCCATGTCTTTCTGTGACATTTTCATAAAGGCACATTTCAAATGGATTTCATCCAAAGCTAGGAAAAGGGAGAAGGCTGCCATTTTGAGACCATTCCCAGGCCTTCAAAGCAATAGGTGTCTTGCATCAATTGGCAGGTGCAGCTGCGAGCCAGAGCTCTTCCTCCTGTGGGGCAGGAAGAAACGGCGAATGGGAAGTCTGAAGAAACAGCTATTTTTCAAGAATTTGAATAAACATTAAGGCAAAAGCTCTGTAGTAATCCAGGAGTCACTTAGCTCTTACTCAAGCTGACTTTTCAATTTTCTACTGCCAGATTAGTAACATTCTGTTGAATGGAAGGTGGGGACTGCTGGGGAGAAGGGGAAGGTTCTCTGCAAAAGACCTGCAGATCTAGGACAAAACATGGTACAACTTTAAAATCATGATAAAATATATGGTATCCTTCAGATCACAAGCAGTCCTTACCATGGAGCTAACATTCAAGGTGCCCTTAATGTCACTGTGTACCTGGCACCTATGGGTAGCCACTATGTTAAACTATATGATGAAGTCATATTAAAAATAAATAAAACTGAGTCCATAAAATTTGCATATGATATCTGTTTCAAGGGGATTTTTTCAAAATGATTTTTTTTTCTTTGTGGAGAAGAAGTGACAATGAATATATATAATTATTTTTAAACTGCTACACAGTAAGTTTTCTTGGGGTAAAGACTAGCTTACTAGACTCTTACAATAGCTGTGGTCTGGTCCTTGCTGGGCAAAGCTACTTGTAAGAGTGTAGAAGAAAAAAAAAAAAAGGAAGAAAAAACATTTACTGTAACTCAGATTTATGATAGGCATTTTTTTTGTTTCATCATGTATTGTTTAATTTGCCAGAAGATAATTAACCTAAATGAGGGCTGGTCATAAGCTACAGCTGTTCTCTGAACTGTTGCCCGATTTACTGTAGTTCTGTGTTTGGGTACTCAAAAGCTTCCCAGCACTACCTCTTGGGTGAACGTTGTAACATGTTGAGTACTAATCAGTGTGGTTCTGCGTAGCCTTCCAGCTGAATGAAAGAGCTCCAGCCGTTTCTGTAAGTTACTGATGATACTGTTGGCTCTGTGGCCACCAGGTTTCATGGCCCCTCTCCTTAATAAAGTATTACGAGAGCTGGGGGGGAAGAACCTTGCCCTGTTTTCAAGGGCATTATTTGACATCACAGAGGAAGTGAATGTGCATCCATTCCCTCTATGTTTCTTACTAGGGACGGGAAGTATTTAGCCTGCCTGGGCTCTGGGCCTAATGCTCAGGTACCTGAAAAGAGAACGGTTGGCACGTGAGTGACTGCCTGCACTGGGCGCAGGGAAGCCTGTGGAGCAACTCTGCCTGCAGAAACGGTTGCCCCAGGCGCAGAATAGGGGGGACTAAAAACTTCCCCAATCAGCAGGAGAGATGTCAGTGTGTGCTGCCACACTGCAGATGTCAGCAGTGCCCTTCCCTCTGGGGTCTGTATGACCTGGGGGCTTAAAGGACCTCCTGAAGGTCCTTTTCCTGCCACATTCTGACTGGGGCTGTTTCTACCCCTGAGCTGTAAGGAGTGGGCCAAGCCAGAAGCCCTGCACAGCTTCCAGGGGGTCTCAGCAGCCCCTGGGGATTCACTGCCACCAACTCATCTCCTCAGAGAATAAACAGAGCTCTGACAGGGAGAAAAGGGCCTATAGCTGTCCCTGATGACACATCTGGAAGCAGCCTTTGAGGCTGTGGTTCTCAGGCGTGTCAAGGACTGGGCTGCCTGTTTTTATTTCTGTTTAACCCCTCCCCTCCATCCCCAAACAAAAATAGCAGTAAGAGATTTTTAATACAGGCTTCAACCAAGACGGCTCCTGTTCCCAGTTGGGCCGGTGGAAAGTTCCATGTGTTGGTGTGCAGATATTGCCACGTTTTCATTGACTCGAGTCCAGTAGAGCTAAGAGGAAACATCTGTGGAGCAGGATAGCTCAGTGTTTGTCCCAGAAATTTTTAATTGCTTCTGTTGGGAGCGTCGAGTGGCTAAAAGTTGTGCATTAGAGCTGAGGAGTCCAGCAGCTCCTCCTGGGCTTTTACTTGTGTTGACATTTATCCTTTTATTTTTCTTCTGTGTATCCCAGCCTAGAGTGTTCTTTGACAACTACAGCTTCCTTGAAGCAGAAGAGGGCCATGTTGTAGGTCCTGGGGTCTGTGGTTTGCTTTCCCAGGCCTCCAGATCGGTGTTTGTGCTGAAGGTGACACTCAGTGAGCCAGGGAGCTGGTGTAGGAAGCAAAGGGGAATGCTTGTTCTGGATGGGACTTGAGGCAAAGGGGAAGAGAGAGGCTCCACGTCACCCACATTAAAATTTTGTTTCAGCATAGCTGTTCTGCAAGCAGGTTTATACCTTCTGCTCCTAGGGAGCAGTAACCCCATGCACGCCAGGACAGGCTGGGGGCTGACCTGCTGGGGAACAACTCTGAGGAGAAGGACCTGGGGGTGCTCGTGGACAACACGTTGACCATGAGTCAGCAATGACCCCCTGTGGCCAAGAAGGCTGCTGGTCTCCTGGGGTGTGTTGGGCAGAGTGATGTCAGCGGGTTGAGGGCGGAGATCCTCCCCCTCAGCTCAGCCCTGGGCACATGCTCCAGGTGTGCCACGTGCTCTAGGTGACTCTGCTTGAGCAGGAGGTTTGGACTAGATCTCCAGAGGTCCCTTCCAACCTCAACCGTTCTGTAACTCCATCATTCAGCATCTTGATTTGATAGATAGTATCTCAGGGAGTTTCTGCATTTTCTCTGTAGTAAGGCAAGTAGGAATTATGTGGGACTTACACCACCATTTAGGGCTGCCTCCAGTTTTTCTATAAAACTTCAGTAGATGCCACCTTTATTTTTTCATCAGCGGGATTTCTTCTAAGTTCTGCACGATGCCATGCAGGTGATAAACTACCACTGGTCCCCAGAGCGGGGGCAAGAAGTGCAAGTCTGTGGCTGGTGAGACCTAACAGGAGAGAGCTCTGGTTCCTACACCTGAGCCTTGTAGGCTATTTTTTTTTGTAAAATTAGAACTTTAATCCCCATGCCTCAGTCTTTCTCTTGGTCAAGCCCAGGACTCCTAGGCAGTAGGGTGTGCACTCCCAGGCCTGAGTTCATTCACTGAATACTTGCTGCTTACTGAAGGAAAAGCGGATTTTCAGCTTCTGACTTTCTAAACCAAAGTCTCTTCACAATGACCAAGTGGGCAGTGAGTGAGATCCTGGGCTACAGTTAGGCATAACCCCATGGAAATTCCAGAACCGGCTGGCATATGGGCTTACTTCTCATATAAAGCTATATTGTCTATAGGATCAAATAACAGGGAAGCAGGTCTACCGCTGAGCCTCCTCAGCATAGCTTGAGATGGTCAACTGTGTTTTGCTTGCCATTGCTGTGCTCCACAGCATGGCAGCATGTGTCTGAAGTCACTAACAAAGGCTAAGCAAGGTCTCTGTGGAGAATGGCAGCTGGCACCCATGTCCTGCACGCTCAGGGCATGCCTGGCTCCAGAGAGCGAGGTAACGGGAGCCCGTGACATCGCAGAAATTATTATTCCTTCTAGGCCAGTGTTCTGAGATGACATCACCCCAGTTTAAATGTCAGCCCACAGATTAGGGATCTAAGTCACAGACGTCTTGTTTTCAAGGCGTCAGCATCTCTTGCTGGTTTCAGGGACCTGCAAACAGAGAAAAGGAAAGCGAGGCACTTAGGTACCCATCTTCTCACAGACAGACTAGTGCCTACTACCTCTGTTGTTTTATTATTATTAATAATAGTAATTATTATTAATAATAATAATAAACCAAGTTTCTAGCTATCCAGTAACAAGGGCTTTTTTTCTGCCCCTGTAAAACAATGCTAGAATCTCAGCTGGGCTACCATTAATGACTCTTCACTAATGCTTTTAAGCACAACTTCATAGACTAGAACACTTTAATAGGGCGAGGTTATCCCAAGGGCTCTAAACATTTCTATTTGTCGTCCTGTTCATCCTGTTTGCAAGGTTAGGATAAGATCAGCAATGCAGGCTCCTGAGAGTTTTCATGTCACACCAGCGGTAGATCAGATTTGATTTCTCCAATTTAGACACAAAAGCTCACGGTTACTGATACCCCACATCTGATAATTTGAGAGAGGAAAAAAGAAACGAAATCTTGGTCATTTTGTGATTCGCGGAGACGTTCTTCCACCCACTTGACATTGCAGGGGCCAACGTTTCTGGAGAGGGGCCAGTTGTGCATGGGTGCTGGGCATGCTCAGCCACCCAAGCGGGGCAGGCCCTCCCTTCCAAGGGACATCCCTTCTCTCACCAAACATTCTCCTGCGGCGTTTTGGCAAATGGTAAGTTTTGATAGAGCCATGCTCGGCAGCCCTATGGGTTCAAAAGTCATGATTTAAGCCTTCTTAGGTCTTCTGAAGTTTCTCTCCATTGCTCTTGCAGGGATCAGCTTTAACCCAACGGAGCTTCTCAGGAGCCTGCAACACACTGGGAGGGCAGTAAAAAGCAGTTTTCTCCCAGCTATCTGGACACGCAAGCTTTTCTCTGTACCAAAACAAGTGAAGTTTGTAAGGCTTATGTTGAAATTCTCTTGCAATCCCTTAATTCAGCTACCACATCTCTGTGAAAGGAAACCAATCACTCAAATATGAGAAAGATATAGTAAGATCCTAATCTGGCAGTACTGCCATCTGCTTGACAGTGCTAAAATACTGACTTCTATTTCAACAGTAACTTTCACTAATCCTGAGACAGTTTCTTGCAGCCTGGCGGACCCACACAGTTAGGAATTTCTACAGAGTTTTAGTATTAGATCTTGACATTTGGCTGCATTTTTCCACTGTCTGGTCAGACTTTTAGGAGGATTTAAATGGCAGGCACATGAAAGAAAAGCAGCGAAGGAGACAGATTTACCCCCAGCCCGCAGGAGTCTGGATGCTCCAAGCAGAAGGGGGCCGAGTCCTTCGGTGCAGCTCCTTTTGAAAACAGGAGGATTTTGAGAGGCAGCTCGTACCTGAACACGAGCTTTCCACATTTGTCTGAGATCCGGTTTAAAGTCCACCAACCTCCTTTGACACAGATTCCTCCATCCTGTGGCCTCTGCAGCGTCATGGGATAGGGAAGCATTCATGTTTTCTGCAGGATGCAATGAGAAAGTCCCTCCCTAGGCTCAGAGCCGTTTTCCTAGTTGTGTTGGCACTGGGTATAACGTTTTGGCAAAGGGCTGACTCCTTCATTTTCCCCAGCATTGTCCTCATGAAAAACACCCATTTCCTCAACTGTTATTGTGCTCCATCTGGATCAGCCTCAAAAACAATGACCCAGAAATTCAGCTCTTTCCATTTATATCTGTTGTGATGTTTATGCTGGTGGACATAAAGTGCAAGTTCACTGAAACTCTGTGAACACTATTATCTAGTCCACCCTTCTACTTTCTAGCCATGGTACAGAGGCTGCCTCTCATTTCTTGGCTTGGCAATACCTACTCATTTCCTAGGAGCTGAACCGAAATAGTCTCTGATCTCGCTGCCCATTTCCTTGCCTAGCCGGGCACAAAATTACAGCTCAGCAGCCATGCCAGAAGGATCCAGTTTCCCTCCACCGTCTTACTCCAGCCACTGTTTTGCTAACTGAAATCCTTCCAAATTCAGCATCACAGGCTATTTCTTGGGTTTCCCAAAGCCACGTAAACTTTTCTGACTGCTTTCGTTCCCCTCCAGCCCGCTGTTCGTTCTTCCCTGCAGCCCTGGGACCATCTCCCTAAGCTTATTTTCTTTTGCCCTCTTTCATCTTAGATGATAGGAGTTAGGGTCTGTCTGGCTAGCAGACTGGTCAGGAAATAAGCAAAGTAAAGTACTTTTACTTCACTGGGAAGTGAAATTCATAATTCCACAGGTTTAAACAAACATGGACACAAGCAGGTTCCTTGGCATATTATAATCTTCTTCCTTCTCCCTAATCCCTCCATAAATAAGATGTCTTTTTCTTTCCCCATGAGGTAGTGCCTTCTCCAGCCCCTTTTTGGTGTCTCTCCCACTCCATGAGTAGTTTCTGTGTGTTTTCCCTGAATGGCTATAGGCATCAGAAGAAACGCTTAACTGTTGTTTTTGAGCTCTGAGGTTTGCTACTTCTATTTCAGCCCTGCATGGAAGGGGTTGTGTGCCCAAAACCTCACCTACTTTTTCCAGTTATATTACTCCATCTAATAAAAAGCATCGCTCCTATCCAGGAGGTGAGGATTACCTTACCCCTCTGTCCTCCTACATCTTTCTTGCATAATAAGTGTGAATCATTCGGAGCTCAAAAGCATTATATCTAGCCAAGGAGGCAGCTTTCTTTCAGAAAAACACTGATATCCATGAGATTTAACTTGAACTCCAGTCTCCGGACACAGCAAAAGCCCAGACAGGGAGAGTATGGGCACAGGCCTTGTGCTCCTTTACAGAAACATCCTGATTCTGGACGCAGGCCTGGGCATTACAGCAGCACCTCATCGGGGTCCTCCTGGCGCCTTCCTGCATGTCTATCAGCTACTAGGATGTCCAGGTTTGAGGGTTTTTTTCGGTCTATTTAAGACAGAATTGGGGCATATCTTTTCAAATATGCATCACAACCAGATGCAAGCTTTAAAGTTTCTTTTACTCTTTCTTTCTTTCTTTCTTTCTTTCTTTCTTTCTTTCTTTCTTTCTTTCTTTCTTTCTTTCTTTCTTTCT
>JAUBNY010000793.1:495451-519751 GCA_032275445.1 Crypturellus soui
TCTCTTCTCTTCTCTTCTCTTCTCTTCTCTTCTCTTCTCTTCTCTTCTCTTCTCTTCTCTTCTCTTCTCTTCTTTTCATAATTATTGCTTATACTGGATCTGTTTCAAAGCAAAAGCCATGTTTGGAAATGAAAAAGTCAAAACACAGCATTTTGAAAACACAGCATTTTGAAAACACTGAAATCCCTAGTTCATTTCACCCTTTTTTTTGTTGTTGTTGTTGTTGTTGTTTGTTTTTCTTTTTCTTTTCCTCCCTCCAGTTGCTCCCTGGTGATTTTCCCAGGCAGGAGCCCAGCACAGCCCTGCTGAACGTGCGGCCGGGCAGGCAGCCAACTTCCCGCAGCCAGAGATGTGAGGCTCCCGCAGCTCCAGGGGCAAGGGGGAGCAGCGGCGGGCAATGGTGCGAGACCCGGGGCACTCTCACTTGGGGTCCCGAGTCCTTCCTCCCTCCTCTGCAAGGCCTTGGGGAAAATCTTGTTATTCCTACTGTGATGGTGCCAGGCTTTAATATTCCCCCAGAGGAAGAAATCAAGAAGGAGGCAGCTAGAGCATGAGAGACTACAGCACAGAGCTACCAAGAGGCTCTTGAAGCTCAGACCCCAATTTCCAGTCCCTATGGCCTGCACTGTGCCCACACACATGCTCTGGGGCTATATATCTCTCCTGCCATAATACCACAGACACAGCCAGGTCCTCCTTTAGATCAAGGAGGACATTTCAAAAAAATGCCTCCAAAGTGATATAAAACAGCTGTAGGTGTGTACAAGCTCCTCTACTCCAGGGAATAGACTGGAACAGGAAATAACTTTTCTGGCTGGAACATTTATGGAAATGCCTAATATTAAAAGTAACGCTGGTGGCAGGTGAGGTTTGATGAGAGAAATCACAAGCCAGAGCTCTATTCACCTAGCTGAAGAGCAGAAACCTGTTTGGACAGAACAAATCAGAGACTGTCTGGCCAGCCAAGGGCTAAGCAACCCAAACCCAGATTTCAAAGATAATTAAATCATCAAAATAGTGCACAGAAGGAATCATTTATAATCTAGTATATAATTAGAACACAGGAAAACTAGAGAGAACTCCCTTTGTAGGCATCAAGTATATTATTTATGAAGCTTTCATAACTAACTGAACACTGTGACCCATCTCCTTTGGTTAGTCCCTTCTTCATCTTGCTTCTGCTGATATTTAACTTTGCTTCAGCCAGGATTTTCTCCAGCTCCCATGGACAAGATTGGCAACCTTCCCACTGACTTCATTAGGAGCCAAATCAAGCTGCAATAGCCTTGATCATAGATTAGGGAGAGGAAAAAAGAGAGAGAAAAAAAGCAGCACACGGACAAGAATTTCTGTCAAAAAAAGAGAAAAGTCAATGTTTGTTGACATAGTTGTGGTACTTATTTTTTTTAGTTGAAAAGCAAGTTAGCCACTGAAAAAGTTACCAGAAAAAAAATTAACTCTTCTATGAAAATACATCATTTCATTGTTCTAGGGAGTGAGTTTTATGTGCTACTTGTCAGCATGTCAAATGTAAAGGCTCAGTTCTGCACTTACAGCTGCCTGGCAGAGGGTTGCTCACTTCATTAAGGCAGTCCCATCCTGTATCACTTAAGATGTGATCTGCTTAAGATCAGCCTTTGGAAGCATCACTTAAACCTGTTGTTTTGTGCAATTTTCAGTATGACAGATGTGAGCTTTTACTACAATTTTCATGGATTTCATCACATTCCCTACTTAAATCATACCTCACTTGTCATTTTGAAGTTTGGGGATTGTGATGAGAAAGTGGAGGAATGTTTCACCAGGCAACACCAAGTGCCTGGTGGAGCTCGCTGCTGCTGGAACATCTCATTGCTAAGGATTTGGAGGCAAGGTGGGAAAGGCCATGGAAGAAGGCACTTTGCACCTGGGCAGCTATCAAGGACATCTCTGATGTCCTTGATGAGCTCACAGGTATCCTCTAGCACAGGAATCTTCCTATCAATCCAACAGGAACAACCTGAGAAGCTGCTCCAGCAAGATTCATTAGTGACATCTTTCTACGGCCTTTGGATATTATTTAAACCTAAAAGACACTCATCCCATTCCATTAGGGAAACCTCTAGAGAAGCCACAGAAAAAAATATTGCATTAATTAGCTATTTCCCCACAAAATGCTTTCATCAAAGGCACCAAAATAATAACAGTGCCTCAGTATTGACTGAACCCATTAAAGTTAATGGAGCAATAGTCAAAGCAGCTGAATACCCTCCTCCTAGTGTGCTTGGTCCTTTCGCATTCTTGGCACACTATCATCTTCTTGATTCTTGGTTTTCTTGATTGTCCAAGCTGTTTCTGGTTCCCTCAGTTAATAGCTCAGCTCATCATTTCCTTGATCTTCAAGGAAACCTGCCCTACTGCTTTCATGTGAAAAGTGTCCCATTTTCTGCCATCCCATGGGAACTACCAGATGTCAAGCTAGGTAAGGGAGTATCATCGAAGGAGCAGAGGGGCAAGTATAATGAATGGAAGTTCCTTAATGTCAAATTTCCCATCACATCCAAGGCATAATGGTTCTTTTGTTCTTATGCAGAAGAAATTATAGTCCTGTTTAGTAGCTGATGAGAGGCTGTGCTAAGCTGCAGATCATGATGGCATGTTCAGTGACACAAGATAGTTTCAACCAACAGCACAAGGGTGCTCAGGACACACTGAACAGACCTGCGTGCTAAGGGTAGAATCACCTGCATGGTTGAAAACAGCCAGAGGAAATCCTGAAGGAAATGCCAGGAAGTTTCTGCTCTGTTTCCAGGAAGGTGGTCTCTTACTGAAGCTTACCAAAGGCTAGGGGCCAAATGTGATTGCCCTCAAAAGACTACTTCTTCCAAGGAGCTGGTTGATGGGACATTTTGCAAAACGTGCAGACAAGTTCTCCAGCTTTGAAGCCCTTTCTCTGGAGTCGCGTCTTTCCTAACAGGCAGACTGCATTGGCCTCGACATAGGACATGCCTGTGACCCGTGTGGTACGTGATAGAGCAGATGTTCCAGATGAGCACTTCTGCCATTGAACAGACAGCCTGCCTCTGTCCCCATGCACTGCTGGCCCCAGGTGCCCTTGATGGCAAATATCACCTCTTGGTGGGAAGTCCTCCTCCCATTGGAGCAAGCTCACCTATAACATGTGTCCCTCAAAGTGGCACTGGTATCTTTCAGTGGCCTCTCTGTCTGTCTCTGCCAAAATCTGACTGTTTTCTTCCATTAAACTATTACTGATATCTTCTGGTTAACACCTATGAGTTACAGGGCAGACTTGTCCATGCTCATTTTCACTGGTGCAGCTGCCTCTCCCTGTCCCATCAAAGCCCCCTTTACTCCACCCAGTGGTCCCTGAGCTAGACTTGGTGCCTGGCCCATGGGCCCTAGGATGAAAAGGGTGCAGCGAGGGAGTTTGTGGGGTACCATGGAGCACCTGGTGCAGCCACCAAGCACAGCGGGAAGGAAAGGACCAAGGCCTGGGCTCTTGGTACCTCCATCTGTGGTGTTGTGTCGGGGGCAATTACTGTGGGCACTTTCTCCTACCAGGCAGGTATCTCCACCAAATCACATGTGGGAGCTATGGCTACTCACAGCTCAGTGAAGAGTAGGCTTAAGATGCGGTATGTAAGAAAAGCTCAGTTAAGTACAAAAAGGTCATCTCCCACTGCCCAAAGACACTAAGGGCAGTATCAAGCTCCAGCTGCAGCTACACGGTCTCATCTGCGCTCAAACACAAGGCACAGCCTCACTGACACACGAGTTCATCACCCTGACAATTTATTGCAGCAACAAATATCTCTGCACAAAAAAATCCTCCCAGCCCTGGAAAACTTCCAGCAGAGGCAAACCATGAGTGCACGGGTCAGCATGGGGACACGAACCAGCTCCTCCGCTCTCTCTCTGGAATCCCTGCTGAAAGCAATGCCCAGTTTGAAGTTTCACCCCCAATATTTAAAGAAGTCCTCAGTGGATCTGACCTTAGCTTATGGCAAGCTGAGCTCCACACCATGGAAATATTTCTGATCCTAACACTGCAGAAGACATTGCGAATTGGTCTTGCCAGCGCAATGCTACTTCAGAGTGGCTGTGACTGCGCCCGCTGGGGTAACGCTGCCGTCACCGTGCGCTCTCCCCATCCGAGACACCTCGCTCTGCTGGAAACATCCTTGTCCCGTGCACTGCAAGAGCAGCCGTGTCACTCACCCTGAGCCCACACGGCAGGGACTGTTGTGGTCTCGCCCCACATGTAGACCCTTCACTCAGCAGGTCATGAATGAGGCTTTGCTGGCCACATGAGAGAGAAGCTAAGTAAAGAAGGGGAAAAATGAGAGAAAATGAGTAAAAATGAAGAGTGATGTTGAGGGGGCATCGTTGATGTACGAGTTCTGCTCTGCGGTCAGCCTTTCCCCAGGCTTCCTCCTTGAAAGGAAGGCTTGGGTCTGTACGTCCTAGGAGAAAGCTCTTCCAAAGCCTTTGACTTTATGTTAAAAGCAAGTAGCTTAAAAATAAATAAATAAATAAATAAATAAATAAATAAATAAGTACTCTGAGATCTCTTTGTTTTCCCACTAGCAATGACAGAGATGGAAAAAAAAATAACAAAACTCAAACTTTAGCAATAAGTTACAGCCAACCTGGCAGCTTTCAGCACTTAAAAAAAAAAAATCGTATTCAGCAACAGCAGCCTAAAATTCTCCGCAAAGCACCGGCACATGGCTGGACGTGAACTTGGCATCTCTCTGCCCCAGGCGCGTGGCCTCGCTGTGGGCTCCATGGAGGACCTCTCTGGGCCCATGTGCCAGGCCCCCAAACCCATCCTGGGGACGTGGGGATGGCGTGACCCGCACGGATGGATTGGGAGCTGCGCAGAGACTGGACAGAGCCTCTTCCGCGCATGTTTTCTCAGAGGCAGGCGGGCGGGCGGCAGGAAGAGCGGCCCCGCGGGAGCAGGCGGCCGCTGGTTGTGCTCATCCCATGTCTCTCCCAACAGATGGCGTGAGCGTCAAAATGATTGAGGAGCTGAAGGCCATGATGGAAAACATCTCCCAGGAGGTTGCCTTGCTGAAGGAAAAGCAAGCACTTCAGACAGGTAAAGGGCTTGCCAACATCTGCTCTGCTCTGGGAGAGGAGACGCTTATAAAGCCCTTTGGCAAGAGGCATTTTACAAGCGCTCCATGGGGCGGTGAGATGGGAGCGCAGGGCCGAGGGGGGTGTCGTGCAGAGCTTCCGAGCAGATGAAGCCTCTCTGGTGGTTAATGACAAGAGCTGGGCAGCATATGTCCCCATCCCTCATGCGCTGGTCCTTCTCCCCTGTACAGCTGCTGATATTTCTGTGACACGAAGCCAGATGTTCATTTTCCCTCCTGAATCAGAGGGGCAGGTTGTTGCGTACTGATGGTTGTGCACTTTCAATCAAATGTACCTCTTTGCTATCTGCTTTTGCCCAAGCCCAAGGAAAGGGGTGAGGTTGCCTGACCTGTTATATATATTTCAATTTTGCCCAGAGAAACACCCCTATGTGCAGCGTGAGGATGGTCCCAAGACGGTCCCTGGACACGCTCCATGGCTGCTCAGTGTGGAGCACCATAGGCCAGGGGGCTGCAGAGCATGATGCAGTGGAAATGCAGGTTAAGGAGCACTTTCTAAAAGAAGAGGAACACAAGCACAACAAGGCTTTAGATCCGAGCTTGGATTCCTTGAGATTTAACTGGTTTGGATGCAAAGGCATTCTGTAATTAGCTGTTGTTTGGAAGAAGTACCCTGAGCTCTTGGGGTTGGAAGCTTACCAAAAAAATTGCTATTCTTACCAATAAAATCAAATAGAAGTAGACGTTTCCCCTGAAGACCTCAAGCAATGCAAGCACAACACTTCCAGTCAAACCCTACAAAAAAGAGCTTTTCCATGTGTGCATAATTAAGATGGTTAAATTATATTTATATGTTTTTTCCAAAATTTTTCAACACCCAGCAGAGATGACAAAAAAAATCTTGCCTCCAAAGGAATTTGTCTGAGAAAGTTTAAGAGCAGCTGGCAAATAGAAAAGTCGGAGAAGGGGAATGTGAACCACATTGCGGCTTTGCTCTGGGGATGCAAAAGCACAGGACAGTGACACAGACACCCCAGAGGTCCATTTTTGCTGACTGCTGACCAATAGAGAGGTCCTATCCCTACAGCCACACCATATGGCTTACCCTGAAGAGGAGAGAGAGGGCCCCTAGGGATGTTCAGACTGTTGGAAACAGCGCTAGGAACACTAGGAGAAATGAACCTTGTAATTTAACTGCCATGTGTGGTTTTTAAAACAGATCCCTTTTCCTTTTGTCTCGTTTCTTTCATAGTTTGTCTGAAAGGCACCAAAATCCACCTAAAATGCTTTCTTGCATTTACTGAGGCCAAGACATACCACGAGGCCAGCGAAAACTGCATCTCTCAGGGTGGCACCCTCAGCACCCCCCAAAATGGGGAGGAGAACGACGCGCTCTACGACTACATGCGGAAGAGCATTGGCTCCGAGGTGGAGATCTGGCTTGGCCTCAACGACCTGGCGACCGAGGGCAAGTGGGTCGACATGACGGGCACCGGCATCCGCTACAAGAACTGGGAGACTGAAATCACCACCCAGCCAGATGGCGGCAAGTCGGAAAACTGCGCGGCCTTGTCGGGGGCGGCGATTGGAAAGTGGTTTGACAAGAGGTGCAAAGAGCAACTGCCCTATGTCTGCCAGTTCATGATCGTGTAACACCCGGGGCTCCTCCTGCTGGCCAGCTTATTCTGCTTGGCAACAGGATTATAAAGCTATAGTATGTGTATGTGTACATATGCACACATGCACGCACACACACACTCACACACTCAGCTAGAATCACTTCTGGCAAAGAAAGTTGTCGTGGCTTGGCAAGGGATTAGAGAGCAGCTCTAAGCTCTAAGGTTAGACCTTAGCTGCATTGCATGTGGTTGCACGCAGCTCTGCTAGCGGCTGCACCGTTCTTCCTAAGGCATGATTTATAGATATATTTTTTTACACAGGAAATTTATTAGGATGGCTTGGTTGTTTCAGCAAAGAACTAGTGCAACGCCCCAGCTTTGCAAACCAGCCAGTTTGGCGGTCTGGGCCGGCTGCTCTGCAGTTTCTGTTCTTGCTGAATTTTGTTGAAGACTAGCAAAGCTAGTCTGTGCCTTCACCTCCTGTTTTGCTCTCTTGTAAACACTGAGAGCAGTGGGAGCTGGGCACGAGGTGCGTGGAACCACGTGTTAGTCCTGCGTAGCACTCGGATGTGCTCCCTTCATCTTCCTGATCCTCCCAGGGAAGATCCCATCTCCAAAAATAGGGATAGCTTCTTCTGCTTTACAGAGTAAAGAGTTGGAATTGGGCCTACTGCCTCAGTACCCTGCAACTGCATAGGTGGTCACACGAATCCAGTGACTTGTATAAATGAGTTAGCATTAGACGAGCTGCTTTGCTGAGTGTCCTTTTCAGAAGCACTTACCATTTTGTTGGCTCATTTCTTGTTAGTGGTGAATGTTCCACTGATTTCAGTGAGAGCTACTACCCCCAGTGCCAGGTCTTTCAAAAATCCCATCAGAAAATTTATTTATGCTCCAGCAGCAGGAGGGAAGCTGTGAGTCTTTTATAGTTTACTCAGTCAAATATATTCTAGGAAATAGAAGATGACAGTACTAGGTAAATATCAGAATTTTATAGATGCCATTATAGATGAGGCCGTCCTATCAAAGACAACTGTCCATTGGAAACAAATCCCTATAAAACTGATTTTTGCCACTTTAGGAATCATAGGATCTGTTTTAATGATAGTAACTCAGTTGAAATGTACCAGTCCTTGTTGATCAGAGCCCAGTTCTCAGCTAAAATAATTGCTCCAAGCTCCATTTGGGCTGCTGAAGTCAGATCTGGCCTCAGTATGCAATTCCTGAGAAAAGGGTGGATGCCAAAAGATGTAAATGAGCAGCAGTGATGGGAGAAAAAAAAAGTTGCAGGCCACTGTGAGAGTTTAATGAGGCTTTATTCACATTAATTTGCCTACTGTTGGCCAAAACCCATTTGTGGCTTGTCGAGTGCCAGTGCTTGCTGATAAGCCATCTGGTGTAGATTAGACGGTCCTTGGGCTGCCAGGTAGAGGGTGTCAGGATGTACCACCTGCTCTTGGGAAGGCCGCAGGAGAATTATTTCAGTGGGCCTCCGGGTTTAAAAGCAGCATCTCCCCAAATGCCGAGCGGGAGAGCCAAGTCGGAGGGATGGAAACACACACGCAGCGCCTACTGCCAAACTCTCCGCTGTTCAACTGATCATAAAATAAAAATATATATAGCTTGCTGAAAGAATAAAGTTGAGTTCATTTGATTGGACTGTTTCCTTCTCACACTCCTTAGATTTTATTTCAGTGGTGCCAGGGTCCTGTCAGAGGAGCAGAGACCACAGAAGCAGAGGGGAAAAGCAGAAAGCCAGCATTTCCTGCTCTGTGATATAGTTTCCCTGTTATTACCAAACCATTCACATGCCATGTGAGAGAGACAGGCCAGGAACAGAAAAATAAACACAGAAAAAAAAATATTTCCTTCCCCTTTGCTCCTGAGAAATTTCACTCCAAAACAGGAGCGGGCTCTGCAGACAGGTCCGCCCTGGCCCCGAGGAGTCTTGCCGCATGTTTGGTAGCAGCAGCCAAGTGCACTCTGACAGCGGCCCTCGCACTCCCAGGGCCAGAGCCATTTCCCAGGTTGCCTCCCAGCTCCTCTGTGAAGTGCACAGCTATGGCTACTGCGTCCAGCCCCTTAGGACGTGGTGATGACCTCCTCCTCCTCCTCAGCATCCCATGGAGGAGAGGAGATCACCCTTCTCCTTAGCGTAAGATCACACGTCTTCTTAGGAGAGAACGCTCAACACCAGTCTGGAAGGCTTCAGCTGCTACCAAACTCCATGTGAATTCAGCTCCCTTTGCACGAGTGGCCACCCTCACGCTGAGCTTCACTACCCATCCCAGTCTGGCAGGTTTACAGGCTCAAGGTTTCAGCCTGCTGTTACGGTCTGGGAAGACCTGAGTCAGGTAGATTCTTTGTTACATCCAGAGTGAGATTTAGACACAAACGAGGTCAAATGCCACCAATCAAGGAAATCTGCTGAGCACCTGTACAAACAAAATATTCATGTGTGGTGCTAGAAAAATCGCAGTAGGAAAGAAGGAAATCTAGCAGGCAGTCAGGATAGGATTGCAAGCGAGAGCCAGCCCCATGGATCCAGCAGCAGCCCGTTGGTCCGTGGTCTTTGTACACGTCGGTGGTGGGGGGTCTCCAGATTGCCATCTATTATTCGATTGCCCAGTCTTTTATAGGGTATCCAGGAAGGTCGCTTCCTGAACAATGGCATTCTGGCATTCCTGCCTCGGCAGGTTGGGGTGGTTCACATCCCCCAACACAGCACAGCCATTCCTTGACCCTGTCTGAAAACTGTTTTGAGTCCTTACCTGTTCACAGCTGCTGAACTCGATTTTTGCAGTGAATTCAGCAGAAAGGCAAACAACCTTGGAGACAGTCGGCTTGAGATACACGCCAGCTTCACTTGGTCCCAGCATACATGTCCAGCTGCCCACGGCTGAGAAACCTTCTGGTTTTTGGAGACATACCTGAACACAAAGCAGCTAAGCCCAGTCTTGCTGGTCAGTCTGATCAGTCATACTGATTATAAAGCACAAGGTCTTAGAAATTGAATATGTGGTAAGAGAAATGAGCAGAGGTCTTGCAAGGGAACCCAGGAGCAAAAGAGGGGCAACGTGGCAGCCACAGTCCTGACTGCCCCATGCTTTGGGTGGACCCATCACCGTGGGGCCACCACCTCACATCCACCCTGCAGCAGCAAACTCTGAACACTGGATTGCAAATATTTCCTCTGTTCTTGCTCCAGCTCCTCCTATCGTGGTGATTTTTTTAGTATAGGCTACCACAGACTGTGTTAATGTCTGCAATAGCCGAGTGAGGCAGAAATGGAGGGTGGAGGAGAAGAGAGGCAGCAGAAAGGCCCTGTGTCATTTCTGCAGCAAGAGCAGACCCTTGTGCTCATGGCAAACCCCACAATGAAACAATTTTGAACTGGGAGCCCGGGCCACCTCCAGATGTGCCCTGTCTGCAAAGGGCTGGGACCAGCATCAACTTTTTGATCTTCATTAACTTTGTTTGGCACTCATGGCAAGCCAGAGAGAAACATCTGCCTTTCACAAAGTGCTTGGCATTTGGTTGGCATCACAACCGCCAAAGGTGATAACGTCTGCAGCGTGGACAAGCACAAAGAAAACTCAGCTATTCCACAAGAAAAGAGAAATGTGGAAGTGATCATACTGAAACCACCAGGCTGCGGTGCCTGAAGTCTTAAATGGGCCTCACCACTAAAACAGATGGGTACTGCCTCAGATCTTGTGCCACTGATTACACTGCTCAGCTGTCTGTAGCTCCTGCAGAGCAGTGGAAAAATGAAGCATGAGAGTCATGTATGTTTATCTAAACAGGAAAAAAGGGACTAGGGGAGATTGTCAGGCAGTGTTAAGCCACTCTGCCCACAGCTGACTTTAGTCAAGAAAGGCTGATTTGCACCACTGACTGCCCTGACCCTAATTCACCAAGGTCCTTAAAGGCAGGTAAAGGATCCATTGGTTAAAAGTGGAATGGTTAACCACAAAACGGTTAATAGCACTCTTAAATACCCCACCGAGCAAGAGCCAAGAGTCAATAACCCATTAGTAATGAACATTAACGCCCAGGCCAGGAGCCAGATGGCTTCTGGCTTCAGCCAGTGCAGGGGCCAGGGATTAGTGCAAAAGTGGGCAAGAAATGTGGGAGTCACAGCAAAGCTTTGGGTCCTGAAACTCAATGCTTTTGCAGGATTCCTTACCAGCCCAGGAAAGCCCAGAACAGTGAGCTCAGTGACATGGAGGAAGGCCACAGTCTCCCATGGGAAGGCAAAATGATGTTGAGAATGAGCATCCAACCTCAAGCACAAGCTCCCTGTATCGGTTCATCCCTCGGGCCCGGGTTAGTCCCTATCTCTTACCATATCAGGTGTCATCTCTCCCCATGATCTTCTCAAGAAACAGCTCCCACAGGCTGCAGTCCCCTCCTGTCCCAAGGGGAAAGTGCTTCCCTGACTGTAGCATAACATCACCCACAGGATGCCCTGGCAACTCTCCAAAGAGAAGGAGCATCTGCCCCCTGCACCACTAAGGCTCATTCTTGCTTCAGGCTTTGCTACTTGCTCCAGCTCCTAGTTAAGCACCGACCAGCCCGTTCAATGTAGATGAGGGCCCCTGCAGCAGGGCCTGATTCCTCCCTCAGGTAAGGCGATGGATGTGCCTATGTCTGTGCATACCCATGTGGGCAGGCAGCGTTAACACAGAGTCTTGAACCACAGAACACAGCAAGAGCCACAGAAAACATTTGCTTCCACTTAAGTCATGCTAAAAGCTAACCCTGAGCCTACTAATGAGAGAGAAAAACAAAACAAATCACTTGGCAACCTTACAGACGGGTAACAAAAAAGCATGTTTCAAGTAGCTATGCTTAGAAAAGGCTGCTTTGGAAGCACTACATCTCATAAAAGTAAACCTAATAGGGAGAATAAAGCCGGCCCCACATGCAGAAATACCTGGACGCCAGCTTAGGTTCCCACTGCGTTAACAGGAACACTTGGTATCGTTCCAACACCCATCAGCGGTGAATCACAGGGATCTCAAAGCGAGGTGTCCGTCCTGCAGCATTGCACTGTCCTTGGAGATACCCAGAGGTGGCTGGATGTGGTCCCGGACAACCCACTCTAAGTGACCTTGCTGGAGCAGGGCAGTCAGACAGGACGATCTCCAGAGGTGCCCTCCAGCCTCAGCAGCCCCGAGCAGACACAGGCACCAAGCAGAGGTTTGTACCTACCCACCTCTTCCGCTTCTAGAGTCACAGGAGAGGAATGAAAGGTCCAGGGACACGCTCGTGACCCGATAAATGAGCTGTCACATTGAGAATCTTCCTATACAGAAAGGCTATCAGGCAAGCTGAGAAAACTTGGTCTTATGAGACGTCACTTTTTAGATTGCAAAGCACTAGAGTTTTAGACGACCCTTTTCAGAGCTTTGCCAAGAGTGATTACAAGAGCTGGAAGTGGATACAGCGATTCAGCCCAAAGCAAACTGAAAAAAGTCCACCAGAACACACAAAAAAAGGAAACAAAGTAGGTAGATCCAGCTGCGATACAGCAAAATCATGGTGATATATTGCTTTACAGTTAAAGCAGCACTGTCCATGGGCAGATTTAGTTTCCTCTGGATTCACACACAGCCTGGATGCCATCTCCATCACTGGGACTGCCTGAATCCAAATCCAACTGCCTGGTTCTCCAAGTACAGAGGATCCAGACTTCATGCTGTAAGAGATGCTGCAGGTCCTACCGTGCTGCAAACCAGCCTGGAAAACACTCCAGGAAGCTCTTGGCTTTTATACTTTATTCTATAATATGTCAGAATAGAAAGCCAAAACCTCAGGAGGGGAGACTTTAAAAGAGTCAGATTTTAGGAAAAGCTCCAGAAATAGCCTCACTGCTTATAAACACAGTTAAACAATTGGGTCTGTTGAACAGCGTAGACTTGGAGCGAATGATGTGGGTGGGGTGCTGTGTACCAACCGTCTGAGCGGTATTTTTCTGCACAGCCAAGAAATGAAATATGCTCCAAAAAATGAAGTAGAGCAACTACCAGCACTTCTCACCCTAAATTAAAATACAGACACAAAGGAGACGGATGCACACAAAGTGAGTAATAAGAGTGTATCACGACAGAAAAATAACCCAAACTGAAAACATGGTATTAGGGGAAATAAAGTGCAGGTATAAAATGCGGAAAGCTTCAAAACAAAAATCATTACTGAGAATTCCTCTTTCTCTGGACAAACATTTCTATGTCAGTCTAAACAAGCAGTCTATTTTTAAGCCTCCTGGAATTGCAGATGTCCAGAGACGAATCCAAAACCACCTCAGGCCTGTGGCCTTTACCAATTGCTGAATGCACGTCAAAATAAATAAATGAGTAAAAGAGCATATACAGCTCACTGTACAAAACGACACTGAGTGGTGCACAGGTGCAAAGACACAGCCTTTCCCCATGCAGCAAACAGGGGACCTGAAGGACCCTGGAGATCTATAGAAAATCATGAACTTGAATTTCAGGAGCTGACTACATCAAGGGCAAGACAGTTTTCTTGCTCCTGCTCTGTGGCGGGAGGCATCCCTATCCTGCTAGGACATCTTGGGACATCTGCCAGCCTGTTTCTTTCTTTACCTATTCTTGCTTTGTAGAGCAAGCTGGTCACTGCTGAAAACCCTGCAGCAGAGACTGTGTGCAGAGGTTGGAGGCAGAGCCCAGGAAAGGGCTGGGGGTCCCGAGATGTCAGCTCGTGATGATCCTTCCTCTCACCCATCCTCTGAGATAGGGACCTGAAGAACCAGTTTCAGCCCATGGAACTAGGCAAAACATTTCCTGGTCTCCTCCCTCCTTCTCAGTGCCCTGCAGTCAGACACCTGGGGTATTAAAGTCGGTTGTTTCAGGCAAAGGGACTTAAAGCTGCATTTATATATATATACACATATATATATATATATACACATATATGTATATATACAATAGCTTCCCAGGCTGTTTACCAGCTCTCCTTCCACAGGAATTGCATCACATCAAATCTTATCTGTATGTGTCATATTTTGCAGCTTCCACTACTTCCTCAGCGGCAGCTCGGTGGCGCGTTGCAAGCTGTGCTATTCAGCGTAGCGCTGAGGTGTATGACAGCGGAGCAGGAATTGCAGATAACAGGAATTACATGTCTAGAGCCTCAAGCAACCCTTCCTCCAAGAGCTAAGCCCTCTGTAAAATTCAGGTCCCCACAGGTAGGGAAAACGGGCCAGGACACCAGCAGCTGGTGGCTCCCTTGTCCCTCCAGCCCAACCCATGCAGGAGCTCCAGGCCAAAAAAACACAAATGCTCCTTGTGCATTTGTGGGGCAATCTGTGTGCTCTGGGGGTACAGCCTGAGAAGCTGCTTTAAAGGCCCAGATAAGAGAAGGCTCCTCCGTGTTCGGTGCTAACTCAGCGCACACGCAAGGAGCGGGTCCGGAGGGCGGGCACAACGTTCCACGGCCACCGGCGCCATCCTGTGGAGGCTCCCTCCTCTTCTCTGCGTGGGCTCTGTTGGCAACGCAGAAGGCGCTCGAGTACTATGAGCGTGACTGCTCGGGGACTCTAGGCCAAATCCTGCACAATTGGGTGTAGGCTGTACCTACACACAAATTAAGACATATTAAGTCCAGGCTTGTAAAAAAAAAACAGGAAGACACAAAAATTAAGCTTGCCCGGAAACCTGATTCACCACCCCTCTTGCCCTTCTTGCATTATACCATCCCGTGTTAGCAAGAGCAGCAACTGCGTAACAGGCTTAGTTTGCGTTGCTGCTGTCATGCACGCAGCAGAACAGCAGTGCTACCACAGCAGCAATTTTGTGGAAGAAGCTGAAATGCAGTTACCCAGACACAAGCATTGTGAGCATTAGCGGGAGAGTGCCACCTCCCTCCCGTGCTGTGACCTAATCTGAACCAACACCTTGGCCAAAATTCACCCAGTGGCTGCAGCTCAGACCCCGATTTGGGAGCCAGCAGTAGGGGAATGTGTCAGCCAGGGACCTGGTTGGGTAACGTGGCCATAGCCCCACGGGGTGGCTCCCAGGGCCAGCATGGGCACACGGTGCCTGTTCCCATCACACTGCTGCAAAAGAGGGCCAGGACTTACAGATGGCTGCACGACTGCAGCTACTCACTGCAAAAAGTCATTAATCACAAAGCGGACAAGCAATTCTCCATGAAACTATATAACCTATAACAGGTTCTTAGGAGAACAGATCTTCTATTTTGGTCTATGGTGACAGAAAACTACAAGTCATCCCCATTGCATCACTTAAGGCACGAAATAGGGAGGCATTTTTGCTACTGCAAACATTAGTGAAGCAATTACAGGTTTTGTGAAGCTTACCTTGGAAAGAGGTTACATGATTCATAGCACCATTAATGGGCCTGGGTTATTGTACCGCATGTTTCCAAATTAGGTGGCCAAATGGGTATTACTCATAGAGGACATTATTCACATAAAGAGAAGTGAGGGTATTCAGAATGATTTCTGCCTCTCTTACCCATATTCATGTTTTCCCAAAGAACTCTGCAGCTACTTGAAATTAAAGGTAAGCTATTACTTCAAGCACTGGCATCTCGTTCAACTCTTAAGTGGATTTCTGCCAGCAAAACGTGGAAGGCCACTGTTGACAATCTGATCCCTCTGCCAGAGGGAAGGGAAGGACTCAGCAAAGACATTAAATTCAGTTAAATTGAGCAGGTTTAGGTGTAGCTGGGGTAAGAAATATGCTGTAGCCAGAGGTTAAGATTATTTCACTTTAGCATTTCTATCTGAGCATAAATCTCACAGAGAACAAATTTTACCAGAGAAGTGGTTTCGGTTGACTTCCAGTTTGAATTCAGCTGACTGGGGAATGTGGGAGGAGAGGAAGAGAACATGTGAAACTATGGGACAGAAGAAGAGGAACATAATGGGAGCTGATGACAAAATTTTGCTTCTCAGTCAGTAATCAAGTGCTTGGAGAAACTCAACATTCAGTTCAATGTCTCCAAGTTCAGTTATCTTATTTCCAGCTATAACAAAACCTTGAGCAATCTGTGTTTAGAAGTTCCCAGAAGTAGTATAAGAAAACCTAAGATGTGTAGGAGTTTAATCTACAGAAGTGATCAGCCAAAAATCTAAAATGAAAATAAATAAATATATTGGAAATGTCAAACATCTGAAAATGAACTACGACAAGAGAGAAAAAAATTCTCCTGGGATATGAATAGGCACACGAACCTATGACTTCCCTTGAGCTGGTTTAAGATGCTTTTCATCATTAACCCAAAGAATAGAAAATTTTAATAGAAAAGGTAATGGTTTGCTACCTCTTTCTTTTTTTTTTTCTTTTTTTTTTTGGCTGTTCTAAATGTCTAAATTAGTTACAAATTGCTAATTCAGCAATTACATAGAAGATTTCATCATGCCTTTGCTCACTTTTTAAAGTTTGCCACTCACTAAAAAAAGAGCCAACCCTACTCACATTAACTTAAGGAAATGAATGAAAGGACAAGGCACAAACATTTTTAGTCTTTTGAACAGATAAAAAGTTAAGCTCTGAAAGTAATTACCAAATATCTAAACAGGCTTGATTTTATATGCAGCAGAACAGTTTTAATTTACTCTGCAAATGCAAAATCTATAAAGATTCAAACTCTTGGGTTCGCACAAATCCTTTTTTTTCTTATACAAGAACATTCCTGCATCTATCTTTCAGCTCTTTATCTTGGAGAAGATCAGAAGTTGCATTATTTTTCTACGTAGCAGAACTTCAAAAATTTCTAAATATCTATGACATAATAATGTAGTGGTGGATGTGGCAGGTCTTCCAAGTTGAAGGCCTCGTGCAGTCCTGCCCTGCAGCAAAAGTGTGCAGTCTGGAAGGAACAAAATTAAACATTTCTGTTTAAGCTGTACAGCGATCATGTTCATCTAGACACAAATGACTATCTAGCTTCATGTCAACTCTTTGTTATGGAGCAACATTTATGCATAGAAAAGAAAATACTTTCTGCATCCTTTCCCCTTCTGCATCCCTTTCCTTTCTGATCAAAGGGAAAATACTGCAGTGGGCAGTAGCAAAGGTTCCCTAGATCCTAAGATGACCTTCAGGCAAAAACAAGGGGATCCTGAGAGAACCCAAAGCACCTGCTATTTCAGTCAGAAAGATATCAGCCTAAAATGAAAATTTAATCTCAACTCCCACAGTATTTACCCAAACAAGTCTTTACTGAAGGATGTAGCATTTCATACCTTAGCAAGCAGCTAGGACAGAGCTTGCAGTGGTCTTGAATAATATTCTGTAATTAGTACCCATCCCTCCAGAGGCCCTAGATAAATATCAGGAAAAAGGTTAATCATAGTCATTGCTACAGCAGTGACAAAAGCCTCGAGCAGAGCTCCGACATCCCCATCCATCAGAAGGCCTAAGGCCAGTCAGAACTTCATGCAATTTGCTTTCCAAAGGGAAGAAGTCGCACCCAGCAGCAGAGGCACTGCCTTAGCTACGTGATGGACACATGCCAGGCAGAACCTATCTTGGTTGGAAAACGGTTTTGGGGTCCAGCAACAGGGCCTCCTGCGGCCCAAGGCCATCCCTAGCTTCCAGCTCCTTCTGTGGAGGGGCCGTGATTGCACACGCATGGGGATAAAAGCTAACACGTAGCCCTTACTAGGAAGGTCAGCAGAAAGGTCCAAGCTGTCACGGACTCCCTGCTGTATTCTAAAGCCATTTTGGTAGCTTTTACAAGCTTTTCTTTTTGTTTCTTGTGTTTCAAACCTAACAAATCTCACAACAAACCCTTCCAGAAGATACCAAAGGCATCCAGAGGGCCTGTAGCTGTCTTCAGCTTGCAGCGGCAGCAGGCCCGGTCCCTCTCTCACTCCCTTCCCCATTTTCCTTGCTGGGATAGGCAGGAAGGTGCTCTTGGAAGAGGCACGGGGCACTCGCCTCTGCTCCTCTGGCAGGTCCCCGCTCACTTTGTCGGGTATTTGCATCTGTGTGCGTCACACAGATATTTTCCTTGGAAAGTAACTTCAAAGTTTAATGTTGTTCTGAAGCAATATTAATAATAATAAAAATGGCACTGGAAAATGTGTCTTACATTGAACACTGCTTTGGTAGCTTTTAAAGAATGCATTCTGAAATCAAATTATTCCTGCAATAAAAAAAAAAAGTGTTTTGCCACAAAGACAAAATATTGCCAGAGCTTTCCCCCAGCTTTCTCCCCTGCCCAGAGTGAAACCTTTCAGAGAAACAATGCTTTTTTTTGGATGTTATCTCAAAACGACAGTGGATTGTTACCCCATTAAAGCATCTAGGACAGGATGCACCATGATAGTCCTCTTCTACATTTGCAAGTGACCATAGGGGCTGTTGTTCCAGGATAATTTTGACAAGTGTCCAAAGACATTAAAGCTTTCCTCCTTTGCTGTTTCTTGTACATGGTTGGTTGACCATTCTCTAATAAGACAGATGGATGCAGACCCAGCTACAAAAACAACTTTTATTACATTAGGGCAGCTGCTAATTGCACCCCGTCGCCGTGCCTCATTTAGAGCAACACACCACCAGGCTAGAAGGCTGCAGTCCCTGCAACCGGCCTGTCCCTTCCTTCCGGGTGGATTGCTTGCTCACAGCAGAGCTCCTCTGCTTCACAGAACAGTTGGGAAGCTGTGCTTTAGCAGAAACCAAACCCTCACTAAACTGAACATAGAAAACTATTAATGCTAAAGAAACAGATCTCTAGAAATCCTTAAGTTCCCAACTTCAGTGGGTTTTGGGGGCCAGTTTTGTTCCCACCTTTTTCTGTTCACTACAGCCTGCCTCTAGACACAGGCTGGTGCAGATGCACACACAGCTGAGGTCATTCAGCCTTTTGTTTCCTGTCCGCCCTTCCCCTCAACCTCCAAACATTCATACATTAACAATAATTGACAGATCTACAGGTATCTCAGGGTACAGTTTCTCCATAGTAGCATGAGTTTTTTTCCTTTGGTCAAGCAGCTGAGATCTAAATGCAGTTCCAGGTGTCAACAACCCTTCTCATTTCTTAATGGTGCTCTGCAACCCGCCCTCTAATCCAAAAAATAGTAACTTGACTCTTGGTTTATCTTGAGATTGCTTAAAATAAACATTTTGTGAGCGTTTTGCTACATAAGGATTTTCAGGTATTAAGCCTAAGAAGCAAGAAATAGTACCCCTCCAAGCTTCAACACTCAGGAACAGAGTCTCTGTTTTTCTTTGCTCTTTAAAATAAAATTAGTCCAACCACAAGGTTATGAAATGTCCTCCTTCTATGGACACCTCTCTTATGATTAATTGAAATTAGAAATTTTTATCTTTAAAGACCATTGCATAGGAACTGCTCCAGGACATCATCTTATTTGGGATCCAAACAATTGTCTTCATTTAGATTCCTATTAACCAGCAGTTTCTGAGGAGGAACCAAGACCAAGCTGTATCTGACCAATTCAGTTCAAGATGCATTCCCCCAGAATCACCAAAACCCTAAAAAGTAGTGGGGATTTCAAGCACTGCTTTGAGTGTATGAAATTTGCTTCAAAATTATAAAAGAATCAAGGAAGAAAGCAGCTACACACACACAGATTTCCTGCATGTTATTTTAGAAACAAAACAAGGGCTTCATACATTTTCATAAAGTTCCCTTCTGGCCTGAAAGACTAGCAATAAAGTGTACTTTTGTGCTAATATCCCTGAAAAGAAATTAATCTGGAATTCAATTTTGTATGTCAGTTGGGCTTAAGTACAAACAGGATGTTCTTACCAGGAAGCTGCAGGACCAATCACTATCACATAGAAAGCTCTAGTTATTTTACATTGCTTCTCCCCAAACTAAATACATTCCCTTAAAAGCAGCAATTAACAGTATATTGTTGTCTGTGCTTCAAGCAAACCATGGCACATACAGCCTGCAGTACAGTCTCACCATAAACAAGGTCCTCCAGATACACATTCCTGTTGCCCAGGATGCCACCACTGCTATAGTCAGACCCCAAAATACTCAAGGATGACCCTGTATTCCAAGGGTTCTCATAAAATCTGTGCAAGTTTTCCCAGCATGATGTCTGCAGAGTTGGACACGTATACATTAGTTGATGGAATTTTCCCCTCTTTTCATCTAAAAGGAGACTTGTTCTGGAAGTCCTACAGGAAGCTTCCTCACTTTACAGGATTTCTCAATGCCAATAGTGCATTGTAAAGCACCAGATCTTTACTGGATTCCTCTGATCACTCCAGGCTTTGCTGTTTTAATGTAGGAACCTAAATTCAAAAGCTGGTCGGACTGCAGAGATCACTCATTCGGAAATGCTTGAGGGATCATTTCAAGATGGTCACAAGATACTCCGGTTCACAATATTTAACTGCAACCACATAACACGCACATGAGAAAAATATCCAGTAATCACTCCAGCTCATGGTATGGTTACATTTTATTTAAAAAAAAAAAAAGATTAAGTCAAAACTTTCAATGAAAAATGAAACAGATTTAGTTTAAACCCTTTTCCAAATATGCTCAAGTAAGCACAGTTAAAGTCAATCTCAGATAGGAAACAACTGTAAACTAAGGTTTATGTTGTCATATCAAAAGTTGAATTAAATAAACAATCAGCAAGCATCACATCTTTCCTTCAAAAACCAAGAGGCTGTGAGCAAAAACATGAACTCTATTACATTCTCTTCAGTTAGAAAGAACACAAACCAAAAGGTTTGGCAGAAAAACTGCAGGAATTGAGCTAGAGGATGAGATAGCTTGGAATTTCTCTAACAAATTTCTCATTCTTTTTCAAGAAAAGAGAAGAGAAATATTGACCAGATGAAGGCACGACTGGACTACCCTGAAAAAAGGTATTGTGGCAAATCAGTTACCTGAGAAAAACAGTCATCAGTATTGCAGAGATCAAGTTTTCAAATGACATTAAAATACTCCAATACATTTTGAAATATGTGATCCCAATGCCTAACACACATTTGTATATTACAGTGCTAAATGAAGTAAAAAAAAAAAAAATACACAAAACAGTTAAAAGGCACTTTTAGCTGGCACAGGCCTTACTATACTACAAGCTAAGTCTGATACAATATACAGCTTGGAACCCGTATAGCAATCAGTGTGATAATGGTATGTACTATTACACATGCAGAATTGAGTACATAGTCAAGTTACAATGCCAGCTTAGTTAACACAGGGAGAAATCCATACTTTTTGATGTAAACAGCAATATTTCTAGTAAAGACATTTTCATTTTAGACATTTATTGTATCTGTTTAACATTATTGTAAGCAGGATATACAATATCATCTATAAATTATAAGGCATTATGTAGTATTAGTCAAGAAACAGTGAGGGTAAGACATTCAGAGAGAACTTCCCAGGTTGCCTAATGCTACACAAAACTGCAGGTATCCGCACTAACTGCACACCTAGACAGGCCAGATGTTTGTATGTAAGAGGCAATTTAATTCACCTTTAGTCCACTGTTGCATAGACACAGAAACCGAGAGACATTCCAACCAAAGCACTTAAGTGAACCATATTATTATCCTGTTTTTAAGAAGTGTTTTTTAAAAAATACCAGGTGATGAAGAAGGATAAGACAAGAAATCAAGAGTTGATCTCTGTCTTTGTTTCAACATGGTTGTTGATGCCACCACCTTCATTTCAACATAGTTGTTAAAGTCACTATATGTATATGCACATATATATAGGCAAGATATATACTTATATATCTTGCATGGCAGAGAAATTATCTGCTGAAAAGGGAATTTATTTTCCTTGCTTTTTTTTTATCCATTGTTTAATAAACGAGCATCTCTAATAGGACAAGTGCAAAGCATTACTACATAGCTAGATCACCACATCATTTTTTTTTTCCATTGCATCCTCACTCTTACCTGGAGTCAAAAGGGGCAAGCTATTAGTAAAACATGAGCACTACAGGCATTGGAACAGAAGTGCAAATTGTTTTAGGCTTTCAAAACTCTTTCTATAAAAAAGCAAAGCAAACAGCATTTGGTATAGGCCCACACGGTGCTATAGAAGTATTTTAACAGCAGTTTGAAAATAAGGAAAAACACTCATAACTTCTGAACTAGAAGAGCACAAGCTCAAGTATTCACAATGATTTAACATAAACAGGACTCTTTTGGGCAGCATAAAGGAACTTTCACTACCTTTGCATGGCTACCAGCATGCTAAATGTGCTGCATTTTCCAAGAGGAAGTGATGGAAATGGCATTAGGCATTCCCTCCTGTGCTCAGACACTGGGAAACAGAGCCAACATTTGTGAAAACTGAAGCTGCTTTGAATGTGGCCTTCAAGAAGTCATCACCCTACACACAGGACAAATCACTTGTGAGAGGAGGAAATCCTGGACAAAATACTTTTGCCCTGTTTATTGCCGCAGTTTTAACCTGGTATCATTAGGAATCCATTTTCATGATACGTTGATAATCAAAAAACAAAACAAAAAGGAGCATACCTTTGCTATCTCCTTCACAACTGAAAGCATGTATGTTCCTGGAGAACATCTACTGCTTTTGAGTTTGCTAGATAGTCACTCTAAAATTGGAGCCTACCAGCAGCTGAAGTTAAAACAACAAAAACAATATAAAAATAACACACTTAAAAAATAATACTCCTTTTTTTTTTCCTCCTCTAGATTCTTGTCCATACAGGCCATTAGTAATTCCTTAAGAAGCTGCTATACCCAGTACAGAATTACTCCTCTGAACCATCCTGTTCCTTATTTTCCAGCAAGGATGTGCTCGTATCTCCATTACTCTTTTCATTTGCATCTCCATTCTTCTCCGGTTCCCCCAGTTTCTGGTGAGCAAACGTGTAAGCATTGTGGTCTGTTTCTGTCAGAGGTGGAGGTTCCTCTACGCTACGAGAGAGTTTAATTTCTTTTCTGAAAGACAGAGGAGGTGGAGAAGGTGGCAAGCTACCAACAGGGCCATCGAAAGGGCGGTACACATCAACTTCTGGGGTAACGGAACCATTGGATTCCTTCAGCAAGTGCCCATAGACCATGGCATCATCAATTACTGCATAGACGTGAGACTCATTGTTCTTCCTCCCTTTCTTAAATAAGCCTTGTTTTCCAGGCATCTGGGTATTCACATTAGCATTGTACACTCCCACCATAGGATTCTGGCTTTTCTTCTTCCTGCTACAAAGTTGAAAGCAACACATCAGAAAGAATGCATGGCTGGTGCATGTAAACCAGATAATGACAGCTTCTATTTACCCATTGCAGCTTCTCGGTATTAGACAGTCTACCTGAACTGAAGACTACACTTACATTCTTAGGAATAATCTCCCTTGAGTCTAGACATGCTTCCAAATACAGCACTTTTTTAACAAAACAGAAAATAACTCTTCAGTATTCAGTTTCATATTTCTGTTCTACTGCCTTTGGAGTTGGCAAGATTAACTCCAGCAATCTTCCAACCACGCTGGGCACCGACTCTCTTAAAACCCACAGATATCAACTGGACCTAACTGACATCAGATGCTCATAAAACGAGGCTGACTGTTGATTGGGACAAGTAAGCTGAAAACACTTCTGAAAGTCAAAGTACCTTTTGATGTTCATGGTATGACCATCACAAAATGGAAAGCATGAAGGCCGAGCTGAAGATGAAACTCACATATCCAAAGCCCTTCCTGAGTGGCTGAGCTGCACGCTTACAAGGCTCTAGTCATCATACTGGGTAATTTTGGTCCTGCTTTATAGCTCCAGGATGCAATCACCCAGCCAGCACTGAGCACACGTGTATCAGAAACCCCAAGTTGTCAATGGCTTTACACACTCCTTGCATAAGTAATGTTACATATGTTTTACTTTGCACAACGTAGTTCTTTCCCAAAGGGCTCATCTGTCTTTAAAAAGTGCTCCTATTTGGTTTGCAAACCCCTGAATAAATTGCTACAGGCTGTCTTGAAGAAAAATAGCTGTTCGTGTATCTGACTTTTCTTCGTGCCATTCTACAGGCAAGTAATAAAGAAGTTCTCACTTTGGTCTATCCTGAGAAAGTAAAATTCCTCTGACCATGAGGAATAAAACAGGATATACTCTTTAGAAAAAATTCTAATTTAGAATCAATTTGGGGACTTTGACTCAAGGTAATGATATATAAACATTGCTGATTTCCAGAAACCAGTAAAGTAAGTTTAAAATTTGTTTGAACAATCTTGCATAGTCACAGCAGAACGGCCACATTTACTGCAATTTCACAGAAGCTATTGATTAAATCCAACCAATACCTCAACCAGAAGCCCGCATTATTGCAAAAGCTCACTGTTAAAGCCAAGCATCTGGGAGTAAAGCAGCATTCTTGTCACTTTAACTCCCAGTACACTGCTTATCTTACGCTTCCAACCC
Organism: Crypturellus soui; assembly: GCA_032275445.1. NCBI lineage: Eukaryota > Metazoa > Chordata > Aves > Tinamiformes > Tinamidae > Crypturellus > Crypturellus soui. The sequence continues at coordinate 519,572 of JAUBNY010000793.1, forward strand.
TTGTCGTAATGACAACAGCAACATATCTATTAACATTGGAAATAAGGAGGGTCCAGTAACTCTCCAGAAATATCTTATTGAACTGCAGTCACAGATACTGAATTATAGAATCATAGAATCATAGAATGCCTAAGGTTGGAAGGGACCTCTAGAGGTCATCTAGTCCAACCCCCCTGCACA
>JAUBNY010000793.1:519851-534311 GCA_032275445.1 Crypturellus soui
CTTAAGTTCCCGTGGAACTTTTTATGCTTTAATTTGTGGCCATTTCCTCTGGTTCTGTCAGTGACCACCAGTGAAAACTTGTGAACTTACTTCTTCTTAACGCAGCACACGATGAGTCCAATAGCCACAAGAAGTCCAGTCCCAGATACCACAGCAATTATCACTGCTAGATCTACAAACAGATAATAATGTACAGCAACACTGAGTAAAATGTAGAAAATATTGAGTTGTCTTCTAAAATCCACTTGGGTTTGAATGTTTTCAAGATTTCTAGGAGCACCAACTGTGTGCAAAGCAGGAGTTCTCAGACCGTGCTCATCTAGGGGTGCACAAGCCACCTGAAAGCAGTTTATGGCCAAAGACATGCTGCTTATTGTTTGAGGAGAAACTCCCGCTACTAGAGGAGGAACACAGCTAAATAAAAATTAAAATAAAAAAATAAAGTGCTACAGGCCTTTTGTGTAAGAATTCAATAGTTAAACTCACCTCCCACGTCCCGCGTGCCTCTAACTGGATAGGCAAAATATAAGAGAGTGGGGAGAGACAGACCAAGATGCAGTAAAGAAAGTAGTTACATCTCACTAACCTCCCATGAGTACCATTTTCTTCTGTGCGGCATAAATGAAAACTCCAAGCCAACAAAACTAGAAATCATAAAACTCATTGGGAGATTGCACATGTGAGCAGAGAGAGAAATGCTGCTTGTTTGAAAGATGCAGTTAAAAAAAAAAAAAAAAAAAATCACCTCACACAACCATCATACCCACACAGAAAACAAATAGGAAAAAAAAAAAAAAAGCAACAACCTCACTAACTGATACTGTTCCTGTTCCTGGTCTAGTCTACATACAGACCGCAGCAGACTTCCAAAGATGACAACAGAACTGCTCACATACTTAGATTACTGGCAAGTTGGAAGCAAATTACATAGTTTGAGCAAAGTCTACTCTAAAACGAACAAACAAAAAAAGACTTTTCAAATAATGCAGGGAGATGAAAGGACAGGAAAAATACAGATTTTGTCATTGGCAGTTGGGCTGTTCCCCACTAAATGGTCAGATCTGCCCAAAGGAGTTATTTCATATTCACATGAACGCTGAAACTAATGGAACTGCAAACCCTAGGTGAAGACTACATGCAGGAAGAAGTTTGCATAATCAAATCCCAAGTCATTCACTAGAGGGCACTTGAGAGGGCAAAACATCACTTGCTGTGATCTCCCATTTAAAAACAAATAACCTTACATATCAAAATCCTTCTCCCTCTTATTCAACTTCAAAGATATGTGAAAAAAACATCTTTCTTCCCCTGCTATGAAAGCATTCATCCAGACCTCAGAGAGGCTTTGTCTAATAAAACACACAAAGATCCCAAGGTATGCAGCAGAACATCATACATTATTGTTCTTGCAAATGGAAAGAAAGGAATCAAATAGAAAACCAGCTACCATAACCTTATGTAACTCACCTATCTTTTTTTCAGCCAAAATCACCCAGAACTGCAAGGCGAAATGTGTCTTATCCACAGGTTTACAGTTGGAGATGTTTACCCAGAAGTTGTGGTACATTTGCAGGGGCTTAGGCAGAGCTTCATCCTCCCGGCGCACAGTTTCTTCTGCCCCGAGTCGCTGTTCCTGGATGTTGACATAAGCACGGCCTGTCTCACAGGAGACGCCCACACGATCCTTTGAGAATCCCAGGCGAGCAACCTGTTTGCTGGGCACCGTGATGTACCACGACACAGAGACGTATGGAGGCAGACCGTGCGGCCAGTTGGGAGTCTGTAAGTAAAGTTTAGCTCTTGGGTCTGGTTTCACAGTGAATGTACATTCATCTGCAGCAAAGAAAAGGAACATAGGAACGAGAATTGACCTTTCAGCATATTAAATTATCTTCTCCATAACAAAAATGCATCACTTACACCTGTAGCCAGCCAATTTATACAGTCCATGGCATCTCAGCACCAGCAATATGAGTCACCTGCCACCTCTTTCACATCAGTAATTTTCATAGTTAGCACAGATGTACCTGCAGAATTTCCCACAATCACCTACCTACCTTCTGGATTACAAGGTATTTTTCACCAGAATTAGAAGAAAAAGAAAACAGAAAAACCACACTCATTTCTTTTTATTCATGTACATATTAAGAAATGTATTGAAAGATACAACAATGGAGAAAGGTGTACTAAAAAGCCATCTTACCTTTAATATGTTGCACAAAAGACATTTTGAGATCCTGACGATTAGACTCATTGAGGAATCCTTTACCAAATGTTTTTAAAGATATGGTAACATTGTTCCTCATCTGAATCTTTTCAATAGATCCTCCAGGACAGAATACACCAACATTTAAATCTCTCTCTGGCGTGGAACTAACGATGCTGTAACTGTAGCTTGTGTTACACCTCTGCTCTTGGACATGTTGCTGAAGTTTCAAGGTCAGAGACATAATTTCTACATTGATCTGCTCTGGAGCCAAGAGCTTCCAAATAAACCTATGCAATCGAACTGGCAACTGGGTAATAATCTTGGGCACTGAAAGTCCATAGATCTTCCCTTGGCACCGCCAAAAATCAACACAACCTGCAATCACAAGTCACACAGCTTTATTTTCCTTGCAAAGGAAATATGTAGGAAAACCAAGCATTATCAGAGTACGCACAGAGAGTTCTGCCACTTGTGTGTGTCAAACTCGCATAAACATTTACCAGAGAAGGAACACATTCATCTGAAGGCATTGTCATAGACTTTTCTTTCCCTACTTTGTGACAGTTACTAAAATAAGTATTACCCATTCAAGAGTTTTCCTTAAAATGCTGCAAGACAAAAAACTACAAGCATAAACATATGCAATGCATCCTTATTCAATGCATTATTTTTGCTGTATCAGTTATCTATTGGGACACTGTTACAGACCAGTTAAGGAATGCGTTTAAAGTCCAGATATATAATTTAAAATTCTCCTCTACAAGTATTTGAAAGCATATGGGAAAAATCTATGCCAAGCAGACATGCAAATGGCATAAGATGGCAGCCACGATCCTACATTTTAATGGGCAGGTTTATGGCTCTTCTGTTTCCAGATTTTTTTTTATAGTTTTTAGCAAGAATATCCTTAATCACGTGCTATTGTTTCCTCTCTAACTATACTGTTTCTCTTTTAAAGGTACAATAAAGCAGTGAAGAACATGGTCCAATTTCCAGCCATGCTCTATTTAAAGCGGAAGCAAAAGACCAGGCTTGACTGATCATCAGGGCAAAGCACGCAAAAGCATTCTCAAGTAAACAGTGTAAAAGCACTCTTGCCATACTTATTTTTTTTTCAGCTGTGATCCTCAGGCGAGCCACGTCTTTGCACAGAAAGGAAATCTTGTAGATGGCACCAGACACTAAAGTCAGAGCCCGGTCACAGGTTCGAGGATCCTTACAGATCAGGCATACTGGCTCTGACATGAGTGGACTCCGGCTGGGCCACCCTTCTGAGTGTATCGTTATAGTCATATCCCATTCCTTGCTTAGATCAACCAAATAGGTGACATCTGCAACAGAAAACATAAATATTTCAGAGCAACTACTAGCAAAAACTGAATAGTGAAGTGAAGCTTCTCCTTCTTTTCTCATATTTAATGAGTGGATGTTACAGCTACTTTTATACTAGCTAAGAAAACATTATTTACTTATTTTGATCAGTGTAATACAAACCCAGGAGATATCCTGTTTTTCTAATATAATTTTGAAGACCTTTTGCATACACACCCCATTTCACTATCTCTTTTCACCTAAAACAAGATAACACATATACTGGTCCCTTTTGAACAGATTAGGCTATAATACGCAAGGAACTCATCACGGGGTTCAGATCTCTACATTAAATTTGTTTTCCCTAGGAGGCGTTTTGTATTTCTTTTAAAGTCAGTTCTATTGATTCTGTAACAGTTGATTGGAGAAAGGAATTTCTCAGTTCTCAAATTCTCTATTTATTGCAAGATTTCTATCTCAGATAACTTTCTGTTGCTTGTTTTATTATTACTATTATTATTATTTATTTATTTGTTAATCGCCTGACTGAAAGTGCCTTGATACATCACCACAATTCCTGGGAAAGTGATGGAACAGATAATCCTGGAAACCATTTCTAGAGGTATGAAGGACAAGGTGATTGGGAGTAGCCGGTATGCATTCAAGAAGAGGAAGACACGTTTAACTAACCTGACAACCTTTTAGAAGAAGGCTGCCAGAGTGGATGAGAGGAGGGCAGTGGTTCTGTTTACCTTGTCTTTAGTTAAGACTTCGGTGCTGCCCCATAATACCCTCCCAGACTGCTGAAGTATGGCCTGGCGGAGGGAACACTCAGGTAGACTGGAAACTGGCTAAACTTCTGGGCTCAAAGTGCTGTGATCAGAACCACCAAGTTCTTTCAAGTTCTTTTTTTTTTTTTTTTTTTTTTTTTTTTTTTTCCCCAGGGAAAACTGTTATATCCCAGGAGTCGATCCTGGGGCCAAAACCGCTTGGTCACTAGTGACAAGGAGGAAGGGACAGAGTATATCCTCAGCAAGTCTGCACAACAGCGAGAAGAAGGCGACACACCAGAAGGTTGTGCCACCACACAGAGAGACCTCGCCAGGCTGTGGACAAGGCCACAGAGGAGCCCCATCAAGTTCAACAAAGGAAAGTGCAGAGCCAGGCTGGGGGCTGACTTGCTGGAGAGCAGCGTTGCACAAAATAACCTGCAGATGCTGGCGGACACTCTAGCTGACCACGAGCCAACACAGCTCCGCAGCGGAGGCAGCCAGCAGCATCCTGGGCTGCGCCAGGCGCTGTGTGTGCAGCAGGTCCAAGGAGGTGGAGTGTGAGGAGTGCTGTGCTCCTGCTGGGCTCCCCAGGACATCAGAGACCTGGAGCTACCAGAGCAAGTGTAGCAAAAGGCCGCAGGAAAACATCTAAGGTTATGGCAGTAGCCTTGCTCATGAAGTTTAGCCATCAAGTGGAAAGAAAAGTAACAGATACACCCAGCATTTTATGCAGTTAAGGAAGCACACGTCTCTGATGCATTGAGAGATGACTGCAAATTAAAAAAAAATATACACACAAAAAAAACAAAAAAGAAAACCAACCACACACACACACACTCTTTATGCCTTCAGTTTCTTTTTTTCAGCCATGGAGCTCAATGGCATAATCAAAAAATGAATAAAATCTCCTTCTCCTGCATGGGAAACTACAAACATGAAAAAGCAAGAGATCAGGCAGAAATCTTCAAATCAGAGCTCCAGTCAGTCACAGAACCTAGATTTTCCGCTGCATAAAATTGTTCCCAGCAGCTAAACACAGATCATACCAGATAAAGGGTTGATTTTTTTACTGTCACGAGCTATATTTTCCCCTTATTTAATGACAAGCACCACAACAGCTATGGAATGCCCAAATGTTTGGGAAGCTTTAAGAATATGCAGATATCAATTCATTTTTCAAAAGAATTATGTTTAACTTTCACACTAGAGACAGCATATATGTATTTTTTCCCTTCAGCACAAGTTTCAATACTTGCCTGAAGCACATTTCAATCTTTGATGGAAATTTTATAACTAAAAATCACAAATGAAAACCTCTAAAATCCCTAAGGAAGTCACTGTTCTCTTAAGTCCATGTGATTTATTACTTTCATTTCATTAAATAAAAGACAATTTGCTATTTATTCATTTAAAAATAGATTACCATCTTGTCTGTTGACTATTATATATTAAAATTCCTCTTTGCTTGCCAGAGTAGGAGGAGAAGAAAGCTGATTAAGCAAATACAATGTATTCTCTCTGTCTGCTTCCAAGATGCAACATACAATAAACGTAAGCAAACATGATTTGGTTAACAAGGTTTTCCTCTGAGGATTTACAAGGATTTGTAGTTCACAATTTGCAGTTCACAGACTGGGCAAGAGCTGTGGATGAGACTACTGAAGTCACACATCCAGAATCAGCCTGTAGCATCTCAAGGCACAGGTCATGCAAGCCCAGAACATCTGCCCTATGAGGAAAGACCTGATCAGTGTCTGTAAGTACCTCAAGGGAGGCAGTGAGGAGGATGGGGCTGGCCTCTTTCAGTGGTGGCCACTGACAGAACTAGAGGAAATGGCCACAAACTGAAGCACCAGAAGTTCCACAGGAACTTAAGGAAAAATTTCTTAACAGTGAGGGTGACAGAGCAGTGGAACAGGCTGCCAAGAGAGATTGTGGAGTCTTCTTCTCTGCAGATCTTCAAAACTCACTTGGACACAGTCCTGTGCCTCTAGGTGACCCTGCGTGTGCAGGGGGGTTGGACTAGATGACCTCTAGAGGTCCCTTCCAACCTTAAGCATTCTATGACTCATTCCCTCAAAGTCTCTACTGAGCAGCTCCTGCTGCAGTGGTAGCCTGAGTACAGACTTCCATCATGTCTGCCTACATTGAGAGGGGCAACTTGGTTACTCTTCCCTACCAGGAACTCAAACACCTAAAAAGCTAGAGGATAAATCACTTCACACCTCTTTACCTAGCTAGTCTTCCTAGGCCTTTCATTCCTGTATTTAGATAGGTGCAGAGCCATTACAAGTCACTGCAGAGGTCTTTTTTTCCAGGGATGCACTTTACCCAGGACTATTAACCCACACTTACTTGAAGTCTTGCAGCGTTCCCAGCTTAGGAAACAAGTGTGTCACTTCTTACGTCAAAAAGATGTTGTGTACGTGTAGAAGATCTACACACCTCAGACTAATTCTGTTCGTGTTTACAGATAGCACAATTTCCCCTATGCTTATCCTCTAATAGCACATGTGGCCGTCAGACATTGGGAGTTAAAACAAAGCCTCTGTACTCCAGCAAGCCCATCCCCTTTTTCAAACATCCAAACTTCACAAGTCTATGGCACTTTTTTTATCTAACAACTCACAGCATCTGTGAGTCTTTTCTAGGGTGCTTTGCAAATGAGTTCTCTGCTAAGTCACCTGTGGCAGAAGAGCACACTGTCTACCAGCAATACTGAGCTCAGTCAGCACCTCAACTGGCATCCTCCGTTCTGAGCTTAAGATATAATGATTAAAATCCATCAAAGATATAGCCCATTTCATCTTGCACTTTATTTGAGCAAGAGGTTAAACATTTTAACCAGTGCTAAGTATTAAATGTTGAAGAATGTGGTAAGCCAGGCTGAGTTTGGGGGTTGGAAATTAAAATCTAGCCTTTTTTAGTGTAGTAAGCAGTAGCAAGAAATCACAAGAACATTTGAATAGGTAAGGGATTGTTATTGAAGTATCCTGCTAACATAAAAGTTACACTAGAATTTGTTCAGGTTGCTCACATAAAAATCAGAGGAAGGAAGATATAAAAAAAAAAAAAAGAAAGTAAAGAAAGATCCTGTATTGATGTCACTAGCAGCATAAAGAGAAACAATTCTAAATGTCTCCCATTTCACCAGTCCATATTCTGGATTTTGACTAGGCATGACAGTAGGTTTCACCTTGCTAAACATAACTGTTAATGTCCAGGACATAAACCCAGGTAGGTTATTCACATTTTAAGAGCGGTCTTTAAAAATGTTGAATCTTACAGCTGAAAATAAAATTATCTGAATAAGCTTGAACTTGATTTCTATATTGGAAAACATGCAGTGATGTGTAAGCATTTCCAGTCGAGCAGTTACGATTCTTAAACCATAACTGGATCAAATCCTCACACCAGGAAAATATTCTCAAGAAAAAGCTACCTACAGCTTAGAGACTTTTTTTATACAGCATGCAAGATTCAAGTCCACAGGTGCTGAATAGGTTTTTCAACTCTAAAATGTGTATACTAGAAAAGGAAAGGAACCTTCCTTTACAGGACACAGTATAAAGCCTACAGTGGAGGTCTGATCCTGCCTTGCAGTTTCAGCATCACCGCTGCCCTCACTGGCACCTGGCACAGAGATCCAGGCTGCTCAGGGTTGCCTGGCAACCCTCTTCCTTCAACTTCAGGAAGGTGCAAAGTGGAACAAATACATATTTTTAATGTATATGTAATTAAATGCAAACACACTTCTCTTTCGTGTGGTTCCCAGCCTAGATGTTTATCAACAAAAGCAGTAGAGGTGATTGATATCTGTAAAACAGCGTGCAAAACAACAGGCATAAGGAGATATGAGGGGCAAACAGCTACTTACTCTCATCAATCTGAGGGTGCTGAACGACGACTTGGAAAAGCAAACGGAGAATACCGGGGTTCTGGGCATCCTGGTCACAGCCCTGCAGGGACAGGTTGAAACTCCCAGCAATATTGGCAGGCTGTATGTCATTCAGCTTAAACACCTCTGGATTGCTCACAGAGCCAGGTATGTAGTACTCCACCCTCTCCTCTTTCCTTTCACAGTTGGAGAGACTGTAGTTGTGGAAAAACACACTTGCTCTCATGTTGGACGGAACAACAAACTGCCATGTCATGAGCTCGTCCTCCGGAAAGCCCAGGGGATAGTTGGGGGACATGAGTGTGACTGAAGACTCCTCCTTCAAAGTGGATTCAATAATGCATAACCCTATGACAAGGGAAAAAAAAAAAAAAACCACACACACACAAAACAAGCGGTAATTAAAGATATCTTACAGGAAGACACAACAACACTGTAGTGGTAGGAGTTTTTGTTGTTTTGTTTTAGATTGTGGGATCATTCACATCAGTTACAGGATAGATTATTGAACTAAAACACACTCAGACTTACACACACAACTCAGTTGATGTTATTGCCTTTGGGTACAGAAAAGGTAAGGACTATGCTAAGGCTGTATTTTCAGATTAGTGGATTTACTTTCCAAGCACATGAACAGATAAAACTGTATTTTTGGAAATGACAGATCCTGCTTCTGGTTCTGACCTTGCAAGAGCCAACATCCAATGTGGCAATGGCTTCTGCTAGCACTGCTTCACAGGACTCCATGGGACAGTAAGAACGTGAGCTTTTACATCAGTGTGGAGTCTCAGAGGTCAAACTAGAGCACATCAGCAAAGAGCCTCAAATACACACGATAAAATATTACTGGAAACCACACAGACCACGTAACTCATTTTGTGCACAAAGGGGGCAATGCTACTTTAAGACTGCAAGAATGAAATATATGACGGGTGCCCCTCTTCCTTTCTTGACTGTTTCAGCAGTGCTACATGAGGAGAGGCAGCCTCGAAAAAAGTTGAGGAAGCTTTGCTTAAAAATAAAGCAAACTACACATTGCAAGTAGCAAACAGCTCTCTTAACTCCTTCTAATTATCCTGCCAATTTGAAAGGTTTTAAAATCACAAACCAGACATGTTTCTTTTAAGAAGTTTACAGAGAATGAAAATGAGTATGCACCAAAAGCAGCAACAATTTTCATAATCATTAGGTTAAGTAATAGAGCTATATTTTGACCCTAGGAGAGCAACAGATACCAAACTTAAGACACCCACAAAAACAAAAAAGCATTTTAGAAAACAGGAAGGAGAATAAAATTAGGGATAGCAATGCAGAAACTCAAAACTGCAAGCAAGTCAGTGGGACAGGGAAGTGGCAGTTCTCGATGCTTCTGTGCACATAGTAATAAGATGGTGCCAGTATGGGGAGACAGATAAGTGGGAGCATACACAATAAAATCAAAGCAAGGTGCATGCAGGCATGACCTGAGAGATATCTAGTTCCTGCAGGTTAGCTAAAAACAAAGATTTAGAGAATTCTGCCGTAACCTGCATGAAACAATTATATCAAAAAGAACAATTGAGAAAAAGTTATTTGGTACTTACTTTTGATGGAAGATCTATTTGCTATGTTAAAGCCCGAGGTGATGAGAGATGAGTTCCATGGGAGATACAAAGCCATGATGAGCCCTCCTTGCAGTTTGACCCGAGACACTGAACCACCTCTGCAGAATGTGCCAATGTTGACCGTGGCAGTATCGATGCAGCTGCTGATATTGTAACTAACAAAATCTGGACATGTGCCTCCTGGCTCAATCTGTCTTAGCCATGGGGTGGCAAATTTCAGTTCGAGCCCAGCCTTTGTACTAGCTTTCACATTCCAGATGAAAGTTCTGTTAAGACGAGGTAGTCCTGGTGGGTAAAGGTGGACATCTCCAGAAGGACATGGACCTGACACACAGTCTAAATGCAGAGAGAGAACAGTCATGATACACTGTCAAAGACCATCAAGTAAAGGAGAAGTTTGCTACTTTCCCTTTTGTTGCTATTTCTACAGTTATTAGATTGCAGTTAATGTCTCTCCTTCTACATTCATAAAAAGACATTGCAGTAGTGTGGTCAAATGCTATCTTTAAACAGAACTCCTATCCCATAAGATGGTCAGGATAAGTGTAATGTACAGGAGCTACTGTCTGCAGGATTCCTGCCTTTCTTGCAGAAGTCAGAAAAGGTATTAGTGAATAGCATAATGAACTGAAAGAACAGAAGGTCCTGATTTCACCCCATTTTAGGGAGAGAATTTTGATGTGATGCCAATCAAATCTTCCCACTGCTTGTCATGAACTCTAACTTCACTTTCTTGATGCCGTGACAGATAACTCAGGCCCAGAATGTGCTGAAGTGATGAGTAATCACAGCTGTCACTAAGTATTTTGGAGAGAACCCAGGGACATTTCCATAGAAAAATCCAGATAAGCAGTATTCCAGAGAGGACAGCCAAAATAAGCAACCTTTGATGTATTCCTAGTTTCCCATTTATAAAGACAAAGTAAATACCTCAACTGTGATAGATCAAATATCATATTACTATTTGCATGAACTATGTAAATAAAACTCCAAAACTTTAAGAGAACTATCTACAGATCAGAGTTTAAATGCAACCTCAAACAATGAGGATACAGCCAAAGCCACATAAAGTCTGTGACATTGCTGATAAATCGCACGTGTTCATGTCATTAAAGAGTATGTTGCCACACTTGAACATATCAGGGGTAACATTCAACTTACATGAATATTTATTTCTAACTTTCAAAATCTTCAAGTTCTTTGCTTTAATAATATTCAATTAATATAAGGCAACATGTATTGCTTCAACATTTCTGTTGCCCTCTCAGACTGAATCTAGATGTTTAATGTATAGCATGGTTGATATGTCATTAAAAATGTTCAGAGCCTTTTGACAGGAAACAAGTTAGCTTTGGTAGGTTCATAATCTGGGACAGAAGTGAAGTCAGAAAGCAACAGATGTAACAAGCAATCATTTAATTGTTTCTGAAACCAATGAGTTGAAAGAATTTTGCACTTTTATAAACTGCAGAATGAAAATTAACTTATGTAACTTCAGTACTTCAGGTTATTTATCAAAATTCAAAGACTTCTTCTTACCCACAATTAGAGGAGATAAATTACTACAGTAACAGGGACTCCTTTCCCTACCACCACCACAAAAACGCAACACCACCACCACTAAGGTATGTGGTTTTACTAGAGAAAGCTGTCATGGAAGTGGGGGGAAAAAAAAAAAAAAAGTGATAACATGCATCTTACCAATATTTTTCTGAATTTCCATGATAAAGTATTCCTCCGGAGTTTTACAAGTGAAGGTAAAAGTTACATTCTCCCCAGGCTTTATCTTGAGGTCATATCTGGATAAATATTTCACACGAATCTGACAGCCCTGTGGAATACCAGGTCTCAGTTTAATCGTAACTGTGATGTTGTCCATGGTATGAAGAGAGACAGTAAAGGAAGCTAAGGGAGGAGAAAAAACATTTAGTGTTTAGTTACTAGCACATACGTGCATCGGTTGCCTGTCTGCACAGCCGCAGGGACGCCAAGCTGTCAGAAGTGATGGTTGTACCCAGGCTCTCAAGTCTCAAGCACTGAACCTGCACACAATTCCCGCAGCTGCTGTAGTTGAGCACAGAAATCCTCTAGTTGCATTCGTCAGGAGCGAGGTACTAAATGGAACCCAAGTAGGATTAGTTCTGCTTCACTTTACCGCTGCTATTTGTATCATGTTAAAACTAAGCAAACCAAACACAAACAAACCCTTTCAGCTATTCCTTTCAAATTTCTGTTGTAGGGACAATAGCTTTTAGGTTTTTATCTCCATCACACAAGCTGTTTCATGCCTGAAGGCACTCGCAAGACTGTGATTCAGGAAACATATTCAGAAGTTAAACAATGAAGTTGGATGACTGCACGCTGCAGTAACAGGCCAACCTCAGGGGCCAGCTGTGATTCACGTTCTGGTTTTATTTTCCCCCTTTAATCATCATTTAACATTTCCTGATTTTTACAGCAATATCATAGCTGCACAGGGCCTAACTTTCATGGCTTTGAGATCTATCAATCAGCACAGGTTATCCTTTGCTGCCACAAAAAAGACTCCAGCTCCAGGATCTGAGAGTTCAGATATCAACACCTTACTGCTGGGAATAGCAAGGCAGGATACCTCTGTGCCTCTCCAGGATAACTGGTTATTGCCATTTAAGCTTTGCTGGTTTGAGCCTCTTCCAGCCTTCTAGGCTCTTCTATAGAAGTTTGAAGTCTAGAAACTTGATAAGCCCTTGAAACTGCCTTATTTACTTGCCTCTAGGACCAAAGGCTTTGAAGCAAAACCACAAATGACAAAATTCTACACGTACTGGTAAAGAGTCAGTCATTCACCTTCCATACCATTAGTAAATATATCTGTAACTTTCTTAGAGCTTTTAAATAATAGGACAATCTTCTGATCTGACAACTTACACTGGACACTTCATCCTTTTCAAACAGCTAGTACTGATGACAAACAACCACCAGCACTGCTTGTATTTCTGCTTTAAAACACTTCCACACTGTTTTTAAAGTGTTATGTTTTTTTTCAGGAAATAAGAACATAATACAGGCTAAGGGCATGGGGAAGGAAACAGAACAGTTTACGGGGAAGACAGCTTTGACATGCTGGTTCAACCAGGAGTGCCCTTGTGCTTCTGAGTCTGAATCACAACCCTGTGACTCAGCAGCTGAAACAACAGGCTTATCCCACTAGTGCAGAAGACAAAGCAGCAGTGAGGGAAGCAGGCCATCCTCTCCACCAGATTTACCCATGGCAGTCACAGTTGTGCACCTCCAGGAGAAGAAGATGACATGCTCCAGAGAAGGAAAATCATACTGTTTTCCAAAACCAGGCCCTAGGAGAAAGTCGGGTTCATGTCACTCAAACCTGTCTTTCAATAAGAGGATCTTGAAGGAGCATCTTGCAGAGCCATTCCACCACGACGCAAGGCCAGCATCCCACATATCACTCGGCGCTTGAGCTGCAATAGTCACATATCTGCCCGATCATGCAGGACCTGAGGGGTACCACAAGGGACTTCCTGTGCTACAAGGGACTTTTGACAACAGCACATCTGAAGTCCTGACTCAAATCCTGTTCTCCCGCCCCTGAAATTAAGGAAATACAGGACTACATTGAAAAGACATCAAGCTGGATATGAAGCACTGAATTAATTCTTCACTTACGCGCAACTCAAGTCTCCTTAAAATCAACAGAGAAGGAGCCTGCTAAACTCACTGAGACACAGGTTGAGCTTGCAAAACAATTTGCAATGGTTTTCATCTTGTGATGTATGGATACCAGGGGTGGAAGGGAATATCCATGAATTCCTTCTGCAAGGTCTATTAAAGCAAATTTATAGCACTGCACACAGAAAATGCACATGCATTTCCTTCTCACAAACACAGCAGTAAACAGGAGTAACTTCCAGGGATGGAGAGAATTAAATAGCAAAGCAAAGCTAGCAATGAGATGATCCCCTTGGTTCTTTGAGACAAAGCAGTCTGAGAACACAAACAACTATTTCTAACTTAGTCTAGGTTATTCTCCACATCACTGTGTGCTTTTATTTTAATATTCAATGCTCAAAAAATGCCATAGTTTTCCTCTTTATATCATCTAGCTATGACTACCAAGGAAGCTTCTTTATTGTAAACAGTAACCATCACACCCCTCTACTGTTTAAGTAGCACTGAAAAGTCCATTCCCCATTTTCTTGTGAAACACATACACTTTTCACTCTTCCTTGTTTCCTCTGAAATGGCACAAGTAAATGGTCAAGCGGGCAGAACCGGAAAGCACACAGAGCAGCGACAGAAAGCGCTTTTGCACTAAGCGCTCGTGCCCAGTTAAGGTCATCTGTATTTAGTGAGAAGGATTAAGTTTAAGCACAGCTTTAAGCAGGTGATTAGCTTTAAAATAAAAGTTTCTGAGCTGAAATGAAGGAATGGAAACTGCTAACATTTAGAAAAAGTTGCATTAACCCTCTCACAATGGTTAAAGTGAAGTATAAACTTTGCTCATCCTTGAAAGTCCTGACTGTGGAGGACTGGCTGGCTGGCTGGTACAGGGGAGTGCCCTGAGCCCGTCCCTGACTAAAAGATTTAGAGTAAGGCAAACAGGAAGAAGGTAGCCAACTGGCTAAAAAGATTAGAGCAAGATAAACAGGAAGATAGTCAGAGGGACTG
>JAUBNY010000793.1:534411-557544 GCA_032275445.1 Crypturellus soui
GATAAACAATGCAGATGTTATCTCTTCCTTGCACCTATCTGCCAGTCAGCGAAATACACATTTGCGTGTTCAATGTACAAAAGGACAGCGCTAACGTGAAATAAACGGAGCCTGATGCTAACTCATATTGAGTCGTCTCATGCTTCCACAAGCCCGTCTCCCACACCTGACTTCAGTTTCCTGTGTTTCAGGCTGGTATTGAGGGTTTTATTGTTGTTATTTTCAGATTTTGGGACCTTGGGCAGTGACAGGAGACAAGACTCCTGTCACACACACTCGTGTGTGTATGTGTGGTACACAAACACAGCAGAAACCAGCCCAGCTCTCAGCATAGGGATGCAAGACATAGGCAAAATAAAACTGCTGGTTCGAGCTAGCAAGAGGCAGCTCATGCGCAAGACTCAACACCAGCTTGAATAGTGTTTATTCAGTATCGGTTTCCAGATTGAATATGCACTATAGGTCACAGCCTTCCACCTGCAAAACAGGGACTGCCCCAAGAATCACAGAAGTGTCTCAATGACCAGTATCCAAACTCACAACACTGGGCAGTAAGAATGCAGATCATATATCCAGCTAGATTCAACAAAGCCGTCTGATAAAAACACATAGGAAAGGCATTAAGTCAGGTTATTGTATAAACATCTTGCTAAAATAAAATTCTGCAATCATTTGGATGTTTAAAATAAGAGCCCTGTGCCACAGCTTCAACAGTCAGCTTTTAAGAGATGCGATAAACTACACTAATCAAGCCTCATTTTCTGTAGGAAAACGAAAAAAAAATCATACAAAAAAACGGTACTTCCAGTGATGCCAAAGTTAAATAATTAACACCATTAAATAACTAACTAAATGGCTAAAAGAAGTATAACCAGACACACATATGCAACGGTATAGGGAGACTAGTTAAAATTACCTTTATTGCAATGCTTTTATAAGATCCAGCCCATCTCTCCATGACTCATACTGAACTGTCTTTTCCTGTGCTTCCCCTGCATGCCTTTCTGTTGGGATTGCCGGTAACCACACAGAGTTCTGGTAAAGAAGGACTTTGTGTGCATCATTAATGCTGCACAGAGATGACAAACAGGATATTCCACAAAGCAAAAAGCAGCTGGATTTACTCTGTGCCTCTGCAACAATGAAATTGTGAGACTAGATGTCCAAAGCGACCTCTCCAGCCATGAGTTGGCCTGCATGGAAGTGTAGACAACTGATCTCATCCTAGTTTTTCCCCCCTCTAACTGATTATGATCCTGCAACTTTCCTTAACTATTTATTCAACTATTTATTCAATCCTAATCTTACCATACATTTTTCTTTCAGCAAGTTCATCACTATTGCTTCTGGTTTAGGACAGCATCTTCACAACCATTGCCTTTATTTCCTGATAGTGCTTCTCCCTGCACAAACAGATAGACTTTTTTCAACAGAGTAATTTTCCAAACTTTTCATCACTTTCATTGCACTGAGAACTCTCCAACTTGATTCAGAAACTGAGTGCAAAACAACTGAGATTAGAATTAATTCTGCAGAGTTTAGCCTGCTTTTGTCACCACTGACACTAATCTCTTAGTATTTAAATATACACATGCAGGGCTTTTTTCATGCATGCAAGGGAGAGGCAATGTAAAAGAGTTGGAAAGTGGCAGAGTCAGTGGCATCCACAGAGGGACAGAATATCCTGTACATTTGCACAAGGAAAGGATTTGGACAGAACACCATTTTTGCGTTATTGTTGCCTGTTGGGAGTCATGAAAGTTAGGAGTTATATGCCCCATAGGGTTGTATTGCGACCTCTATGTGACACCGCTTGTGGGCATGCGCAGTGGGTGCCTGTACAGGGGGGTCCTGTGCCCCCTGCACGACCCCTGTAGGCTGCGCATGGTGCTGGAACCCCAAAGGTGGGAGTCTGGTGCTCCAAAGGTGGGGGCCAGGAGCGGCCTGCCGCTCCTGGCTGCCCGCCCACCGACACCAGCCATCCAATCCCTGACTGCTCCTACCTTTCTCCGCCCAATCTCCTCCCATTCTCTTCCCACTCTCCTCCCCTGTCCTAACCTATATAAACCCATGTTTTCTGTTAATAAGAGTTCCTCATTCCTGGTTGTTTGGTGTGTTGGTAGTTACTGTGTATCGAGTGTCAGTGAGTGCAGGGCGGCTGACAGACCAGGCCCTCAGCTCCACCCCGTATCGGGTATAAGGAGCTATAGGAGGGAGAGGGTGCGGCGCACCTTAGGGTCGGACCTTACAGGGGTAGTCAATACTACCTGAGGCGAAGGGAGAAGAGCTGCGGCTGCTTCCCCTCCAGCGGCAGATCTTTGCAAGTTCGGGGAAGCCTCAACCCCGGGTGGCAGGGAGGCCAGAGGCGTGGCATTGCGGTAGCGTGCCCGTCAAAAAAGAATTCGCAGCCTACATCGGGGTGGCCTTGGGACAGCCTGCTGCAAAGGTGGAAGGCACCCCTCCCGCAGGACGCAGTCCCAGCGGTTGTTAATAGTTGCCTATAATGCATTGCAAACAAGTCAGGAGTAAGAAGAGATCCACATCTAACATTCATCTGCACTGGCTACAGAGCTGCATTTTATAGCATCCATTTACACATTAGGATCTATGGATAACTGTTTCACAGGACATCATGAGATGGATTAAAAAAGAAAAAACAAACACAGAAGACAGAACAAGTCAAAAATGACCAAAAAAATCAAAAAGTCAGGTGTTAATTTTCCTCAAAATATTGCATAAATGTATATAGTTTTCTTGTTCCGATTAAATGGCATGTTGGTTCCACTTCAGGTATTTTTCTAAAAATAAAAAACAGTTGGACTGAGCTGACTCAGACCCCATTCACCAAACCCGAGGGAGCTGGAGGAGACAGGCTACAGCAGAAGACAAGTAGCTGCAATGCTCACTCCGGATATGAAGTATCTAGATTCATAACCACGTTCTGCCTGAGGGGAAATTGAAACCTTATGCCTCACCTTTCTGAAGAGCACCCTAATTCCAGCACCTTATGTCACAGCATCAGCACAGGGATAGTACAGAGGAAATTTGTGCATTAAGGCCTCAATATCTACTGCAAAAATCCAGAGGGAAGCAGGACGTACGTCTCAGTAACACAGTGACCCTGTGGATAAGCTACATGATTTCTATTTCAAGACGCACAAATTCCTGTCCCTGAACAGAACAGCACTGGTAGAAAAAGTTCAGAAGAACCCATCCCAAACAGCTTTACTTTAGTCTGGCGAGGAGACCTCAAGGCGGTCTCCTGCATGATGGGGAGCATGAGTCCCAACTCCCTTACCCCACAGGCACATCCTAATGGCCCAGACAAGAAGAGAGATACTAACAGTTGCACCCATTTGTTCATTCATCCCCCGGCACACTCAGTGCTGTACACATTATTTGATTTTGCCAACATCAGGTCAAAGCACAAGCTCAGGAGTATATCTCCTCTCTCTACTTTGCTGACTTGAACTGCTTTATATCTGCTTCTTCTGAATGTTACCTTGCTGGTTTTAGTTCTCTGGCTTCTCCCTAGCACGTAATTGCCTGAGAATTACCCACTCCCCCAGCTGTCATCGGTGACATTTATCAGTGTAATTACCTTTACTTGCTTCAAACCATTAACGAACTTAGTCAGGAACCCATACACTGTTTATTTTTTTTTCCACACACTAATCAACATTACAAGCATTAAATGGAGCTCACTAGCACAATCACTGGAAAGCTACAATGATCTTTCCACAAATTACAGCACACCCTCCTTCCTAGAAACTATCGAAATCTTGCTGAATATGCTATAGCAAGCAGATTTTTGGTTCATTTTTAAAATGCAAACTAACTACTCTTTTCATTGCTTAATGATTTTTTTATTTCTTTGGACCTGTCTTTCCTTACCACACTTGTTCACAATCTAAGGTTCACATTTCTTGATTATTTTCAGGGAATCACTTGGGAAATTAGAGCTTAATATCCACAAAAGTTGCTCTCAGATAGATGCTGCCAACGACTGTTGTGCCACAATGGCCACCCCCATCTCAGGAGACGGCAGCTTGGAGGGAAAATTTGTTCCTCAGACAGCAGAGCAACAGTCCTCACCAGGAGCAGGATGATGACATGAAACGGATGAGGTATCACACATCCCAGCCTCCTCTCTCCAGGAAAGCAAGGGGCAGGTGACCAGCAAGGGCAGTGACATTACAGCTGTCCCAGCACAGTTCAACAGAAAAAGTCCTTCAGTCTCCAAGGCCAACAGATCTACTCACTCAAAAGTTAAGGAACATTCATAAGCCTTCACCAGAATAGAGTCCATTCAGTTTAAAAAATAAAGAAATTTAGGTAATTCCTCAAATTTTAGTATTGCTTTCCTTTTCCTAGCACCTTTTCAGAAACCCATGTAATTTATGTGTAAAATGCAATTTTAAAAGTCAATTCTTCCAACAAGAGTGGGGAAAAATACCCTTTGGGTCTTGGCAAATTTGACTGTAATTTTGGAGGGAAAATACTGACTTTGACATTCATCATCTTACAGACCTGCAGCTTTGTTGCTTCTGTAGAAGGAAGAAGCGATAGCGCAGTAGTTTCTATTTGTAAGCTGGCTGCCAACTGGCACACAAGGTGCATACAAAACACAAGAAACACACAGGAAAATATCAAGCTGGCATGAGGAACCCTGCAACCCTATGCAAGTCACTGCAAAAGTCTCCTTTGATTAAAGGGGTGTTTAACTACACTGCTTATCCCTGTGCTGGTAGAAGGCAGCAGCAGCAGAAGGGCAGCACCGCAAGCGCATCCGTGCCCCGCATCACACTCGGCTCTGGTTAATGAACATGCAAGAGCACATTTTCCAAACAGTGGTCCCTCCCACACCAAACCTCCTGCCAACAGCTTTTTGTCTCTCCCACCTTAGGAATTTTGGATCATCCATTTTCACTGAGTGCACGTTTCCTGTCTTTATACGCCAATATCTCAATTGCATTTAAAGATGTAGAACAGCCAGTGCTGACCTTTGAGCACTGGTGCAATTGCCTCTCAAAATAAAGCTCCTCTCTTCCGTCAAGCAGCCACACTCAAATTGCCAAGCAGTCACAAGCCACAGCTTAAAGCAGGCTGCCCCATGGCACTCCCGGGGTGCTATAAGCAAGAAGATTGCAAAAAGGTTTCCAGTGGTATGGACATAAGCAAGGGTTTCTTCACTGCTCCCCCACTAATGATAGAGAACAACATCAAATGAAAAAAAAAAAATCTTGTCCTATAAATGCATTTGATTGGGCATTCAGAAGCAGTCAAGATGTTGCTAACAGAAATGAAATGCAATGTCTATTGGATTCTGCCTTGTCTCTTCAATTGCCCCTTCCATAAGGTTTTCCAGGTGAGTTCCACTAATATCATCTACACTGGTCAGGTTCAGTTGCAATCAGCAGTCTTGCTTCTGTCACTGCCAACTAAAGGCACAGAAGACTTCCTCCGATTTGCTCAGCCAGAAATCAATAATGTTAACAATTACAACACAAGCTCTGTCTTTTCATTAGCTCCCCGGTGGCAATAAGCAGATGTTCAGCCAAAGGAATCTGCACTGTCCCATCTTCTTCACATCAGAAGAGAGGGGTCTGCAACTAGAAGCACAAGGCCAGGCTCTGTTGGCTGAATCCTACTGAGACACTATCAAAAGTCACCAGCTGACTTAAAGGAAGGAATGGCTTGACTCCAAACTGTTCCAGGACCAAAGTCTGATAACAATACCCAGAACACCTTGGCATAACAGCTAGTGCCCCAGAAACTGCTCAAATTCCTTTGTTAAGATAACGCCTCTAGTCTTACCGCAGAAGGGCAAAGGTTGATAAATTCTATTTGTGGTAGTGACATTTCCTGACTTGGCAAGCCATATATTAGAGTCCATGTCCCATAGGCCTAAAATGCAATAAACCCCAAGAACCAAGAATTGGCAAGTTCTAGAAATAGTTCGCAGTGCAGAAGGGCAGTGGCTTCTAGCAATGAGAAGCTGGGACAGGAATTAGTCTGGCAGGAGCACCTAGCATCATGAGGCTTTCTGGATGATGTGACCTTTGTTATTACTATAGTCCTATATGATCCATGCAACACATTTGACCAGCGCAGAATTCCTCACCATGCAAATTTCATATCTGGCTACACATCCAGGTGTTTGCCAGCAGTGGCTTAAGCTACTGACTTTGGGTTCGCTCTATCAGCAATAACCTCTCAAGAGCCCCTCTCAGTAGCCCCTAGACAAGCTGCAGCATCCACACATAGCTGATAGTTAAGTTCCCTGTGTCCTTCATCAGCTAGGAAGCACAGTGACAACAAAGAACATTATAATAGAAACTTAAGAAAAGCCAGGGGAAAGCATAGAGGGGGTAACTCAAGAAGAGCCCAGTTAGATAAAAACCAACAATCAGTTCTCATTTTCCCATATCCTCAAGTCCAACATACACTTTGCTGAAGCTGGACATTCCTAAGAGTTCCTCAGTGAGGACTAAGGCCTGAAAGTCTCTGAAGGGAGAGCATAAAGGGTGTCCAGGATATAGTGGGAAGGCCTTGCAGCACATAGAGCAAGAAAAACAATGAACAATTCAGTTCATTTTAGCTAACCATTTGTGAAAGTAGCAACCAATAGCTAGATTTCCAAATCTACAAGCAGCCTGAGCAATAACACGGTACTAAAAATCGGGTAGCATCAGGCAGAACGCTATGTGTTTGCTTTTTTCAGACTGCTTTTGCTTATAGCACTTCCCAAGAACAGAAATCATGTTTTACCATAAGCAGTTTCAAGCAGCAAGTAATTTTTCCCCCACTCACTCTAATGTTTCACTCTTATTTATAGATATAGATATAATTCAAATCACTAACAAACCCATACACAATAGAACGCATTTAACTGTCAGCACATAAGGGAAACATACAGAATATAAAGAAATTTTCTAACATGACAAAATACATCAGGAAAACACACATACATTGGTTGTCAGGTGAGGACAGCAGCTTGTTCCCATATATATGTATATATATATAAAAACAAAGAGACATAAAATCTATTTAGAGTCATTTCAAGGTAGGCTACCTGAAACAGCAAAGATCACGGAAATACGCAAATGGGGTGCAAGAATAAAGAAAAGAAGTGTAAATAATAATAATAAAAAAATCACCAAGGAGAAGCTGGAAAGGAAGAAGGTTAGAAGTTATTCATCTATGACCTAACAACTGTCAAACACACTATCCCTGTTGACTATCACTGTTTACTCTTGTCAGCTGTCTCAGTGGCGCACTCCTGCAGGAAGCTAACCTGTGCTTCAGAATTGCCCATATACATAAAAACACTAGTGCCCCACTTTGTTGAGAAAGAACAGCTCCTTGTGCTTTTTCTAATACGAAATATTTCTATCATGAACTAAGCACAAAGCTGCTCAGACTTTTCCTAAGACTGTGATCTTTGTAAATGTGAATTTCTAATTTTTTACTACAAAAAAACATGTGTGTGTGAGAATCAAGCAGGGTGATAAGGACCATTTCAATAAACTGAGCCTGTCCTTTGCCTGAATATTAGTAGTGTGTATTTCAAGAAGCTAGAAGTTAGTTTTCCTCCTCTCACTTGCTTTTCCTCTTCCAGTATTACAGATAAGACAAACTCATTTAAGCCATTAACAAGTTAGAACAACTGCTAAGGCACGTACGTACTACCAGGTAAAGGAAAGGTCCTCCCCTTATTTCATAAAGCAAGTTCTGACTCCTATCTAGAAATTCCTGTTAGACTGCAAGGATTTGTGCAAGACAACGAACACGAGGCAGAAAGAAAACAAGTGGAGGGCAGTTGTGCAGGTGAAGCAGTTCTTTCCTCCACGCGGCAGGTCTATGGTTGATACAGAACTACAGATACGAGCGGTCTCCATATTCCCACCCCATTTCTCCCCCACTGCCCCTTCGCACTCGTCCCTTGTGCCCTTCACCATCTGAGAGCAAGTGCTCTGCACCCACACAGAGCACTGCACAGTGCTCATGAGCAAGCAACAAAATCAGCCTTTCTGGCCTGTTTCCCCCCTTACTAGCACTGTTTTTCAGTGGGCACAGGAGTCAGTGCAAGAGCAAGAAGGGGAAGCAGTAGGCACTGCGAGCAAAACAAAATCATCTAAAATTTAGAAAAATAAATATATTTGTATTTCCCAGTGAAAAAAATAAGCTACGATGACCAGAACTAAGACAAGCAAAAAACCAGGAAACTTGCTATATATGCACCTCAATTTCTAGAGGGAAAACATTAAGGAAAAAAAAAAAAAGGTAGTAAAGTACAATTGAATATTCATGAACATCAACTGTGGTCTTAAAAGGAGAGGTCTTCAAAAAGTAAACAGAAGTGTGATTCAGACTGGAAATAATCCATCTTCCACTGACTTTTACAGGAACAAAAGCAGGCCTATCATTTATAATCTGTCAGTGCTATGTCAGAACACCAAAAAGCCATTTATAATAGCCAGCTTTCTGAAAAGAAGCAGCTTTGCATATTGGGATTCATGTATAACTCAAATCAGTCTGCTGAGAACAAAATTTACCAGAAAGAGCATAAAACAAAGTTACATTACCTAATAATTCATTGAAATGTAAAAAAATAAAACACACATGCAAAATACATATAAAATTTTATGTCTTTGACAACACTGTGTTACAGATTTTATAAAAATCTGATTAATTTCATTATTAGTGCTTTAAAGAGACATGCTTGAGATGGAAATCACACTTAAAAGGTCAGGTTTGTAAATACTTCATCCACACTCCTCCATTTATACACGGCTACACTGCCAAGAACTTCTTTATGTAATTTTCCACCTATAAGTTAGCCAATGTTTCAATTAATGATTTATGCTGTGCATAACACTGAATCAAGGCAGGGAAGGAGGGGCAGAAAGAAAGAAAAATTTAACTTTTGTTTGACATGCACATGGAAAGGCTCCTAGTGGAAAAGGAGAAGACGCTGAATGAGTGAATAGGGGAGGACAGCAGAACAGCCTGGCACACACAAGCTCTGAGGCTTGTGCAGAAGAGGGGCAAGGAAGCACATGGAGATGGAAAAAGAGGGACGAGGCAGGAAGAGGGACCTCCATTGGTGACCACAGACCATTAAATCTACCAGGAGCGTTTTATATAACTTCACTGGTTGTGAAGAGAACTCTCTTCCCTCTCTCCCCATTGCTCCCCATTTCCTCTAAATTAAGCTAAGACAGGCCCACGTCACACAAGATTTTTACCTTTAAATAGGTTTTGCAAAAATACGAATAGACTAGATTTTCCTCATCTAATCCACCATCTTACTTCAACCACCCTGTGCCTTCCCATCCAATTTGCTTTTACCATGTTAAGTCTCCCTTTGCTCTCCAGGGGCAGATTGTGCACTCAGAGCTCACTGTACAACCACAGAGCCGATACATTATTAGGTCCTACAACAACAACAAAAATAGTAATGTTGTGGGCAAAACTCAGTCCTGCTTTGGAGCTCAGCCTTGTGTTTTTGCAAAAAGCAGGTATAACTTATTTAAATGCCAAGAGTATGGGTGAATGCATAATTCCAATTGGGATGTTTTAAATGCAATTGAGGAGAAGCTTAAGTACATTATGATAACAAGCAAAAGTCAAAGACATTGGCTCGGACAGAGCTGTACTGCACCTCAACAGCAAGATCTGCGAAGTTTCATGGGTGGCATCAAGAAGATTCATGGGAGAACAAAAAAAAGGTATAGAAAGTGCTGATGATGTAGTCTGGCTATAAAGTGAGAAAGAATGTGTGAGCAGACACTTTGAGGGTGGTTCAGATGAAAAATATGACTAACAGGCTGCAACATATCCTAGCAAAGATCTGGACTCATACAGGAAAAAGAAAAAAATGCAATTGACACTTTTTTGATTAGTTGCCTCAGTGATGGAAGAACTTTAGAAAGTTTAGTTCCTCTTTTTGCAAAAAAAAATAAAAAGTTTTTTCAAGGTTATTTTGTTTAAAAAGAACACACAGTTAACCTCAATATAGTATTCTTTAGCCTCTGAGAGGGAAATAGCTACTATTAATTTGATTCCTACAGGCTATGCATAATTAAGAATATTTTATTTAAAAGTTCTAGACTAATTAGCTTGAAACTTAAACCTCAGTTCTGTCAGACTGCACAGTGAAAATTTGGACTGCACATTTAGAGTAATCATGTCCAACAGCCACACATAAAGATAACCAAAGTGACAGAAATGTTAGAGGCACAAATTTCACTTCAGACTCTAGCTTGTTCATAATCACTGCAGATAACTTAGCAGTTATTTTGTACAGAAACTCATACTTTGAGAGGCTTTGTGAGGACTAATTGCTACAAACTTCCTACGCTTCCATTTTTGGCAATGGAGATCTTGAAACTGAAGAAAATCCCACATGCTGTCTTTGTGTATGTAATCTGAATTCCTCCATGCTTGCGGACAGGACTTAATACTTCTTTCTTTTGTGAGCTGTATAAACAGGATGATCGCAAACACCAAGGAAGCTCAAGGGAGAAACAGCTTTGGTAAGGAGCAGCCATCTCTCATTAGACCACCTGGGCAAATACAAGCCTTTCTGGTTGCCTGCTCGCAGAGTTTTTCAGGTGGTCTATTAAAAGGATTTAGTAGTATTTATGAAAAAGAAAAAAGTCTGAAAATGAAAGATTCTTGGAGCAAGTCCTTAATTCAACACATTTTAAATTATATCCAAGAACCGCAGATCAGCAAACGTTGGAGGAGTGACTCCCATTTCTCTCCAAAAGCAGAGTCATTTATACCAGAGGAAACTGTCGTTCCGGGAAGTGGACAAGGATTACTAGGAGCTGAAAAGTTTTACATGTGCCTAGGAGGAAAGACACCTAACGCACGTTCCTTCCTGTGGGCTAGGTGTATAATAGAAAAGATAAGGAATAAGTTAGAAGAAATGTCTGTGGCACTCATATGGCACTTTAAGAGATTACTTTTAAAACCAGCACTGAATAAGACTCGGAGAAAATTGGGTTTAACCACCCTGGTAGAGAGGAGAAGAAAAAGGCCCCAGGGCAGTGGGGAGAAGGGTGGCCACACCTGAGCGGCTCCCCGTGGTCCGCCTTCCCCACGAGGCACCGCACACCGCCGAAAGCTTAACGGGGGACAAAAGTAAAATAAAGTAATATAAAATAAAATAAAGTAAAATAAAATAAACCGACAAGCAAGCCCCTGGAGGGCGGTGGGTCCTCCCCCCCGCGATCCCAACGGGGCGCCCTGCGAGGCGACCCCCGAGGCGACCGTTAGGGGTTCGTGACCGTTAGAGACTCGTGATCGTTACGCCCCGCGACTGTTTGGGACTCGCGAGGCGCCCCCTCTCCCCGAGGGACCCGCCGGGCAGCGCGGCGCCCCCTTCCCGGCCCTACCTTCCCTTCCCAGCCTGGCCCTACCTTCCCGCCGCGGGAGCTCCGCCGAGGCCGAGAGGAGCGCGGCGGCAAGCGGCAGTAGCAGCAGCCGCGACGCGAGCAGCGCCCGGCCCGCCGTCATCCCGCCGCATGGGCGCAGCGCCGAGGCGGGCGCGGGCTCCGAGCAGCTCGGCCGTCCCCCCGCGCCGCCGCCGCCGCCGCCGCCGCCGCTTCCTGCTCCAGCGCGCACCTGGCCGGGAGGAGCGCAAGGCGGGCCGCCCTCTGGCCGCAGGTGGGGCCCCTCCTTCTGCTCCTTCCTCCTACCGCCTTCTTCCTCCTCCTCCCCGCAGCGCGGGCAGCGTTTGGGCTCTGAAGGGCTTAGCAGGTTTAGCCTAAAGGAAAGAAGAAGAAGAAAAAAAGAATGATAAAAAATCTCATGAAAATTTCTCGCATCTCAAAGCGTTGCAGATGTCCCATATGGTGACTTGGCATGGACCAAGGTATTTCTGGGATGTTTTTTTCTCATGGAATTGCTGCCATTTGTGAAGTCCAGGTCGGTTGAGGCTTTGGTGCATTCAGCAAACTGCTCTCTCTGGTCCGTGTTGGTAAGTCGAGAGACAGCGCAGCTGTAGATACAGTTATTTCTAATGCTAAACCTATTGTCTTCTATATCTGAGTGTGCTCTTGGTAGTAAACCCTCAAGCCACTTTTGTTGAGAGCACAAATTCTTACTAACGCTGGGTACTTGCTTGCCAAAGCATCCCTTAGTTTCAGCTAAAACTGTCCTTATCTGACACTGCTGTAGCATATAGGTGCTATTTCAAGCCACTGCATTTCATGGAGTTAGAGCCCTTTGAATGAGCAGCTGTTTTGTATTCTGCTTGCTAAATGCTTGGGGATTTTTCAATTAAAATTTCTACTCAGAAACCAGTATATCCCGGATAGTTGGAGGCAAGTGTTCGCCTAGTGATTAAGTACCTTACTACATCTATCTCTGGAGGTTGAACTGTTCAGCTTCTAAATAATTTCATGCAATTGCCTGCAGAAAACTTGTTTGGCAATACTGTTGCACCATCAACCTGCTTTTGCTTGCTGTGGCTCCAAATGGCAGCTGATTATTATGGAAATATACATAGGAATATTCATGTGCAAAGAAGGAGAAAGCAAAATGGATAGGAGTGTTCACGGCCATATGAGAAGGGCCAGAAAAATGTCTTAGATCAGTTCTAATGCCACTTCATTGACATAAGAAGAAAGCACAAAGCTGTTAATTTTCTATGAAGCAAAACAAATATTACTGGTTGCATAAAAAGAAAGATTTTTGGTTAAGTGATAAGTTTTAGCTTATATTAGTTGTACTTTTTCAAATTTCACATCTCTCTGAGAAAGGCCAGTAATTTCCTGCTGAAGTTAATTCAGCTTCAATTTGTCAGCTTTATGTTACTCTGCACTTTTTTTTCAAAACCCAAAACATGGTAGACTTCTTAAAATGGATGTTGTGTTTTTACATTCAATATAATTCTTAACACTCTTCTACCATTTGTAATTTTAGTGTAGAAACAGAGGTCAGGAAATTACCTTCAGCTGGCTATTCTTATATTCTCTCAGTCCTCTCCTCTTTTCTCTTACATTTCCAAGGAACCATGTCATAAAATTCTTTTTGCGAGCTCTATAAAGATTAGGTAATCATTTTTATGACATCTCCGTGAAACAGCTAAGTTCCTTCGGGTTACAGATGGTGGAAACAGTTCTTAAGACTTTCCTGAGGTGAGAAGAGAGTAGGTCTCTGTAGGGCTGTGGGGTCTGAACAGCGATAGCTAGGCTGGCTGGTTAGGAGGGGTGCCTTCCAAACAGATTTGCACGTTTCATGTTTCATGAACAGTGCAGATAGCTGGATTAAGGTGCTTTAGAATATTCAGCATGGGAAAGCATGCAGAAATAACCATTCCAGGTCAAAAACATTGACTCTGTAGAACTGAAGAAACTTGGAATATGGAAAAGACTCATGTTTTTCCCTTGACTTTACTAAGACACACTTACTAAGACACTTCCTCACAGTGGTCACAATCCTGGTTTTGTAGCTGGAGGAGGAGTCAAACTCCATCAGCACCTGCAGCTAACTGCCAGTACTCTCTAGGGGGGACCTGGGACACTGGTGGCTTTAAAGTTAACAAGGCTTTCCAAGTGTCTTTGCCAGAATATTCCAACCTCAGAATATAGCAAAAATGATGGCGGTGTTATCATTCACTGTCATGATGTTCCAACTAAAGAGTGGTATGAAGGTGATTTCTGTTAATTAGGCATCCTTCTAAAGTCCAGTTTTTCTCTGTTTGCCAGCAAAAAGTAAGGACCAGAAGCAAAGAAAGAATTGTCACTGTGGTTACCTGAGTTGATCTGGTCAATCCAACAGCAACTTAGTCAGCATTGATATCACTCTAATCCCCTCAGCTTTGTTTTTACAATTGAAAAAAAAGGAAAACAGGGCAGAGGTGGAGTGGGAGTAAAATACCCTCTTTTCATACATAATCTTACCAGATTTTCCTTTAAAATAGCTATTGACTTTTGCTTAAGAATGTATTTTTAAGAAGGTGAACGTTCTTGTAAAGCTGTGAATTTGTCCACGTGTCCATTTTCGCTGATGGTGACTGATGAATTATTCCCTAATTCAATCTTCTAATTGAAGATATATTTTTTCCTTATTATTATTGTTATGTTCTTTGTGCTTAACAGCTGAGTTTTTTCCTCTTTTTTTTTGGTTAAGCTCATATATTGATAGTAACGGTAAGGATCCTGCTTTCATTCTAATGTGAGATAAAACTAGTTTTCATAAATTGGAATGTTTCTGTGAAACAGAGCAAGCTACCATCCTGCAGGCAGCTCAAGCCTGGAATTTAGAACAGAAGCAAGAAAAAGGGCAGTGAGTGTCATATTACTTTTATTCTCCATAGTCTACAGAGGTTTTCTTAGAAGAGAGTAAGAGTCAACTAGATGAGATCTGGGCCAGTCTTGCTGTGTTAGCTTAATGTGGTATGCAACTATATGGATAAAAACTCAAGTTTCACAGTCATTGTAAAATAAGTTCATCTCACTTCTCGTTAGCTTAAAACATGGTGTCCTATTACAGCTGGAAACAGTGTGGAAAACTGAAGGATTTAATCACCATTAACTTTTTTTTTTTTTCTGCAGTATTCTTCCTCCACAAAACTTAAAGTGCTCTATAGAAGCACTTTCCAATGAGCCATGCATTGGTTAGTAGTGATCTTTACTGACCTGATGAACACAGTAGTGTTAATACACTTCCAAGAACAAACTAAGATTAATCCTTCTGAAATTGTAAATTCAGAAGGGAAGACAGGGAAAAGATAAATAATGTGATAAAATTAAAAAAAAAAAAAAAAGAATCTTTTTTTTTGTGAGTGGGCTAGTCCACTTTCATTTCTCTCCATGTATAGGAATCAAATCCTTTGCTTAGAAATGCTCTCTTAATTACACAGAGCAAGTTACAAGGAAACACTGAAAAGCTGAAAATGGGAGTACATGACTTACTTATAAAACAGATTATTTTTGAGAGACACATCTCCCACTTAAGCTTTCTTATCTCCATGCTAAGTGTGTGCAACATGACTCAATAAACAAGACAAAGAGTGAGCCAGGACTGTTCCTACCAATAAAGTTGCTAATGAGAGAGTCCATTCTCTATAATTTTCTTCTGCTTCCTCTAAGGAAATTTTTGAAGTAATAATCATGTACAGCATATAGGCGCGAATCCCCATCTTGGGGAAAATTCTACTGAGAAAATATTCTGACACTAAAAGAGACGCAATTTAATGTACTAATGAGACGAGATTCACTTGAGTAATTTTTGAGCCTGTTCTGACTCTGAACAGCAAAACAAAGGCAGCATGTCCTGAAGCAATGGCGTGTGTACTTACTATAGCGGCCTAGAAAGCTGAGGTAGCCTCCAAGAGAAGAACAGAGGTGCATTTCTTTGGGCTTGAAACAAAACTGCTTATATAAGACAGCAGTGACTTCTGTGGGGTAAGAAACAAACCAGCTTTTAGCCAGCTTTGCAGCATTGACACAGCTGACTGAAGAGCTTAGAGGCCACACTTAGTATGGACAACTGACTATGCCAAAGGTGAGAGATGGCTTGCTCTGAAGCACTTACAAATGCACAAGCAAAGTGTGGCAGAAGTGCATAAAGCAGAAAAAAATATGTTACAGTACTGGGAATGGACCCCAGGGCTTTCGGTGTCTTGACCAGTTCTAAGGGAACTGGGCTAAGGTTTAGGCAGCTGTGCTTCGCTGGCAGCAGATGTGCAAGAGTTACTGCTCTGTGCTGATTCTTGAGTTCTGCTGTTCTGCAAGATACAGGCCTCTACAGTTGGGAATAGTGAGTTTTGTAAAAGTGATGTATTTCTCTTGTACAGCAGTTGCATCATCCTAATAGGTATTAAGAGCAGGTTAATATCAGGGGAAAGACAGATGAACTTTCTGTGTTCCCTTATCTCTCTTCAAGAGAGCAAAAATCACTATTATATCCATTTCAATTTTTTCAGGAAGACCAAGTTATACTATTACTACATATCCATCATGGCACTCATGAGGCACCTGTCTGCTATCTGGGGTGGCTGAGAGAAGAAAAAGTTGGAATCTCGTGACTGCCTCAAAGATATGGAAGGGGTAGGATTTTCCTTGCCCACTTGGCATACAAGCCCACACAGTCTTCTGCACAACTATGAGAATGCAAACCATATGTGCACATTTGCATTCCTTTGATAATCTCTTGAGTGCTGATTGTAATTTTGTTGCATGGTTAGAAGCTGGGAGCAAAATAAAATCAATTGTATATAAGTCCCTTCTGGAAGGAGACGACTAACTCGGAGCAAGGGAGTTGCTTGTTGCTTGTGTGTTATGTTGCATACATAATGCCCAAGGTTCATTAAAGTCAGAGCCCTCTTATTAAGTGTGCATTTAGATAATTTTGTAATTTCATAATCCCCATTATTGATGTCATCCTGACACTGTCCCTAGGTCAGTAAAACCTCTGGACACCTGATTAAGTTTATGTCTGTAGGACAGATTATAATTTCCCAGAACAAAGTCTAATTGTTTGCACATACTTAAATTCCACTAATCTCAAGTCGTGCATTTGTTTAAGGTTATCTTTGAAACAAGGGTTTTCTAAATTTAATTGTATCTCTACCACAACCAATAAAACACCTGTTTGTTTTATTTGGGAGTTACTTTATTATAATACTTAGTGAAGATATATATAATGCTAAATGAGGAATGCAGCTCTGCATAATCTGTCATAATATATACACTATTGTTCATAAAAATGGAAGAAAAGGGCCCAATTGTAATAATGATGCATACAATATTTTGGAATCAACAAATTAATCTTTCATAGATTGAAGTCATGTAGCATATAATTTTTGTCCAAAGCTTGTTTCTAAATTGTTCATGGTGTTTAGAGGAATTGTAGCAAGCACAGAAACTGCTTGCAGTACTTGAATACAGATGTGATTAGTTTGGGAATACAAGTGAAATGCAGCAATGCTTCAATGCAGGACTTTGATCCTAGGCTTGTTACCTGAAAATACATGCACAAAGAATCTGAATACCTTAAAGATTTTTCCCTAGCCAGGCCATTTAAAGTGCTGTTTGGTCATGTCTCTGATTTGACTTGGCAGGTATATTAGCCAATGTCTGCAGAAACATTTGTTACAGCTTTTTAGTAACCTTACACCACAAAAGAAACAACTCCAAGTAGACTCAAGTTACCCCTCAGTCAGCTAGCTAGTATGGGGCTTTTTTTCTCATCAGACCGCAGTAAAGAAATGTTGAATCATACTCTTGTTATTAGTCAGTTATTCTTAACTTAAATTGCAAGTTTTTTGTGAAGGGCCTTCAGTCTTTTGCCCAAGATTTCACAAGATGGACTGGATGGAGCTGCAACAGGGACAAGAAATGAGCTGCTCCCCATCAAAAAAGAGGTGAATCACAAACTGTTTGGTAATTCTGGCCCTGGTCAAACGATTCATTCAAATAAGGTTTACTCATTCGTGTTAAGAATGAACAGGATTTATCCATAAGCATGCTTCAATAAATAGAGAGTTCACAATTTTCTTGTGAAACTGTGTGTGAATAATGTGCTGTTGTTACAGTAGCATGGGAGATAGATTGCTGCCTCCAATATGTTCAGTTTGCCTTCAGCTTATGCTTGCTATCATCTACTTGCTCACATTTTAAACAGAGCCTTACCAGGAAACTAAATAGAATCATTACTTCATGGGGAGTGTTCCTCCTTCTCTTTTGAACTATGCAAAATGCAGAGGGAAGAAAGAAAATATTAGCAAGTGAGAGCAGTTCTTTGTTATATATCACTCGGTGCTTCTGAGTGGTGGTCAGATCCAGTGGTAGTTCAGTTGAAAATGTATTGCCTTCCAACATGAGAGATTGTAGCTTGAAAGGAATAACGTGCTTGTTCGTAAGGGAATGTTCATCATAAATCACAGAGACAGGCAGAGCAGACAGCAGAAAATCTTGAGATTTGGACATTTCTCAGTCTCTGGGAAGAAAACACATTTTTTTGTCAGAGATAAGTCATATTCCATCATCTTTATCTTTCTCTAAGTGAAATCATAACAAACCAGCTTAGCAGAAAGATGCTTATTTCCTGCATACAGTGGTATCGGGTTGTCAGTTTGTACAGACCTCACTCTTACAGATATTCAAGCACTGATAACAAAGGATATAAATAGTACGCTTGGTAAACAACTTGAAGAATAGAATCAGCTACTACCAAGTAGCATGTATGCATATATTTATATATATACTGAGCTTCCACAGAGATCCTGTGAGTCATATAGTGGGCTCAGCAGAGGGACCGGGTGGGCCCTTATAGCTCTCACAATGGTAAATATGTAATAGGTCCTTTATGGATTGGAACTATTAGGAAAATTCTGATAAAAAGTAGTAAATTTGAAATAAACCTGAAACATTGAGGTTTCCTCCTTAGCTGTGCATATCGTCTAATGTTCCTTGCCTTCCAAAATGTCTGCAGCTCTGTTAGCAAAGTAAACGTGTACATGCTGCATCATGTTCTGTCTTTAAAAGCAGGTCATGTTAGGTATTGAACTCATCCAGTTCCTGAAGGCACTGATTGTGTCTGACAGTCTTTCCACCATAGATTCATAGCTCCCAAGATGCATTCCAGGATTTCCCATTTCTATTCGTACCCAGCAGTGTTGTAGTAGAACATTTGGCATTTGTGACCAACACGTGACCAAAGGTCCAGGTCAGTGATGAAAGGCAGTTGTGGGCTTTAATGGAATTTTGTGGTGCTGTGTTAGCTAGGTGAAGTTGCAGCATGTTGTCTGGGAAACTGAGGGTAAAGTTCTTATTCCACATGTAGAACTACTAAGATTTTCCTGGAAATGCTTTGCATGTAAGAAGTGAGCATATGCTGAAGCTATTTTAATTCATAGCGAATGTAGCAAAAAAGTGATATCCTCCCTAAAATAATAACATAAAGTGTCACAGGTTTTTTTTTGTTTGTTTGTTTGTTTGTTTTTAACTGAAAAATTTGCATTAGATCCAATGTTCACCAAAGCCTAGGAGTGTTGGACATGATGTTCGACTATCTTGCATTTGTTTTCATTGTTCTAGTAGTTCCATGGCAATGGCTGCCAGCGCTGCTGCAGAGATTCCCAGGAACTCCAGGCTGCTAAATCAGGAGCTTTCATCAAGATTTCAGTTCATCTTTTCAGAAATCTGAGGGGTTTGGATCTAGCATCCTAATTTGATTTTTAAGGAGCAAAGTATTATATTAAAAACCCTGCTTAGCAATGGGGGCAAATTGCCCATCCTTACACACGTGTCCTTTGTTTCTGTTCTGCCCTCCCGTGGGTCTCTCCTGGCCTTGCTTCATGAAGCTTTCCAGCAGGGCTACTTAATAGTCCTCTTCACTACAGTGAAAAGCCTGGTAGTGGTCATAGTTAGAAAATCAGTGTTTCTCAAAAGGTATTTGGCATCCATTTCCTATGGTGATTATAAAAATACAGTGAAATATGCAAATCAAAATGCATGTAATTGGCATGGCTGCTGGCTTTTCCAAGAGCAAATAATGTTTCCAGCACAGAGAGCTTCTCTGTTTCCTTAAAGGCCTTAGAATCCTAGGATTTTAAAGCTAGAGTTCAGAGAACATCTACTTTATACCAAGAAGCCTTAGTATAAACCTACAAACTTTAACCCTAGGAAGAATAAAGTCTAGGTAAAACATTACAAATACCCAATTTATTGGACAAGGAGAAAGTGCTGGTGGAGGCAGAAAACGTGAGATCCTTTCTATATGAAAAAGCTCCACATCTGTTTCTTTCCTGATTCCTGTCTGTGCATCCAAGCTCAGCAGGGGGCACCGAGCCCTCTCAAATGAGCTGTTACAGCCTGCTACCTTCTTAATAAAGCCGTATGTAGCACAGGAGGCGAGAGAATATATTTTCTGGGACAGTGCATCTGCACAAAGAAATGATTGTAAAAATCGGTTGGCTCTTGATCCACATTTGGCAAAACATAACAGATCTTCCATCTGAGAAAAATATTTTGAGAAAAGTAGATGCAGCATGTCTCCGTTTAGTTCTGTAACAGGACGTAGTATAAGTGCTGTTGTATGGTTTCAATTATGCTCTTTTACCTGCTTGATTTTGTTTTGGCTTTTTCCTTTGTGCTGTCAAATATTCCTGCTGTTTTATAGAGGTAGAATCAGCTGAACATAAATGTCACCGGTGCAAAGAGACCATGCACAAATCTATTCCCTGTTGGAATCTCAAGGCCCTGTGAGATTTTTACATCAGTGAGTTTCACATTCATTGAAGTGAGCAGGGGCAGATCCTGGCACAATACTTAGACCCTGTCCTCTGCTTAGGTGCTTAAATCTTCTTGACCTCAAGTTCTGCACGTTTGATTCTTCTGCACATTCAGAAGAGAGGTTGCCTGCGACATCCCGCAGACCCAATGTGGCTAACGGGTGCCAGCTGCTGTAAGCAGCGGGGCACAAGGAGCTGCTGCACCTTTGATTTCCCAGGGAACAGTGGAGTAATGAGTATGTCAGATCAGTTCAGGAGACACCTTCTGTACACGTTTGTGGGGGACAAACACAGATATGAAATGCCTTTGCAGCCTTGTTTTTGCAGTCCCCTCCCAGCAGTGTGCAGCAAATGCGAAAACATTCCCTACATTTAGAGCTAGGAAGAGCAGATTCAGATGGAAATCTTAGGTATGTTCCTAAAGATTAGCCATTGGCTAAAAAAATGCTAATTATCTCCTGAAATACTCTCCAATATCTTTGTATTGTCAGATGACTTTATTTTTTTGTGAGCCACATAAGATGTTGCAGCATACAGCATCCTTTTACATCAGGCATTCCTCATGACCATACAGTGGTTTCTTATGCAACATCTCCAGTTGGCCAGCAGATTTTCTGGAAGGGAACAGTGACCATAAGGATGCTTGCATGGAGCAGAGCTTACTGCCCTGCTAAATACCACCTTCACTGCATGCAGTTTCAGTGCCTTTCAGGTTATTTTGGCAGATGGAGAATGTGAAGTGCTGGCTACTTCATTTTGGGAGAAGAATATGTGAAATGGAAATCTAGTTGCTCATTTCACACTATAAAACAGTTGCAGCAGAGAAAATTATTAGTGCCTGACAGTTCACATGGATATATGTTCACAGGGATAATCCAAGGAAACAGGTCTCCAGAGGAGATACCCATAATGTCATACACACAATTCAGTGGAATATATGATATTCATGCACAGTAGATTGAGAATGACACCTCTGCCCAAGAGTCTCTGATGTTTCCCGCTCTAAAATTGTTTTTGTTTGTTTGCAAGTTTATCATACTTTTTGTGCTGAAGTTTTTCATGTCAACTATCTATCTTGAATTCATTTTTTTTGAAGAAAAGTTCTGTGATCATACTGGCCATTGTCTCCAGGCATGTGGAGGACAAGAAGGTGTTCAAGAGTAGTCAGCATGGATTCACCAAGGGGAAATCATGCTTGACTAACCTGATAGCCTTCTATGATGGAATGACTAGCTGGATAGATGGGGGGAGAGCAGTGGATGTCATCTACTTCACCGAGCTTTTGATGCCATTCCTCACAACATCCTCCTGGGCAACTCCAAAAGTGTGGGATAGATGAGTGGACAGTGAGGTGTGTTAGGAATTGGCTGGATGGCAGAGCTCAGAGGGTGGTGATCAGTGGCCCAGAGTCTAGTTAGAGGCCTGTAGTTAGCAGTGTCCCCAGGGGGTCACTCCTTGGTCCAGTCCTGTTCAATTTATTCATCAATGACCTGGTTGCTGGAAGCAACCGCTTCCAGCAGCATTCCAGGCACTGCGGGTGGGTGAAGCCTACGTGCACGTCCACCAAAAAGCCCTTGGCCTGCCGAGTTTCTCCTCAGAAACATATGCACGATGCTGCATGTCCACATGTTTTGAACGGTGGGTAATAGTTACATGGTGTGAAGCTACTGCAAAATATCTACAGAAGTTTTATTGCCTTTCATTTACAGGTGGAGGACTGAGAACACCTGGAACAGGTTCTACCAGAGCAGTGATACATAAAGGGGTGCTATGCTGATACACAAAGTGGGACAATATTAGCCTTGATTCATTCAAGGAGTTAATTTTTCCCTCTAGAATCATGTTAAAATGCTCTTTAGTCTTGAATTGTGCACTCACACTTCTTTAGAATGAAGACATAGGTTACCATGGTTAGTGCAATCTACTGCCCAAAATGACAAGCTCAGTATCATGTAGGCAGTCTGTGTTAGAGCTGAGATTTTAGGCAGGATCAGCAGGGTGCGGAGCTAAAACCCTGACTTCAGGTTCTCTTTCCCCATTATTGCACAGCTCTGTCCCAGCTTTATCCCTGTTCTTCTCCTTAGGGCATTTTCCTTCTCTGCAAATTTTTGCTTTGCCACAGATATTACTCACTTTCCTGGCTTTTGTTTTCCCTTCTATTGCTTGCATATTCAAATATCCCCTCCAAAAAGCATTTCCACTCTGATTCTACCTCCTTCAACTGTTATTTGCTAAATGCTGCATATATCCAGTTTAACTGATGTGTCTCCTGTGATTATTCATGGCAGATAAACAGCACAGTGTTGCAAGGCTCTTCATTATCTGCTTTGAAGTTTGACTGTTCTTTGTCCGCTTTTTGCTTTTTGGCTTATTTTTATGTTTGATGTTGTTAGTGACAAAGCTCTGTCAAGAAAGGCTTCATGAGCATTTAAGCAGATAAACTAAATAAGGTTTCTGTGATAACACTCAAGTACCAGTTGTTTCAATGCTCCAGCTGGCACACAAGACCAGGTGTGATCCAGTGTGCAGCCAGGAAAAGCCTTTTTGGTAGTCTAGGTAGGCTTGACCCAAGATAGACTCTCTAAATAACTGGAAGTGAAGCTACAGTTCAATTCCTCCTGTACTGATTTCAAGACCTATTTAGTCCTGAACTTCAAGGGTCTATTTTGTGATGCACATAACAATAACCACAGCAACAAGCTTATGAAGAACTTCCAGAATAAAGTATGCCTACTTAAATCATAGAATCATAGAATGCCTAAGGTTGGAAGGGACCTCTAGAGGTCATCTAGTCCAACGCCCCTGCACATGCAGGGCCACCTAGAGCACGTGGCACAGGGCTGCATCCAAGCGGGTCTTGAAGATCTCCAGAGAAG
>JAUBNY010000793.1:559786-574076 GCA_032275445.1 Crypturellus soui
ACCTGCTAACGACGCACTATTGTTGGTGAACCAACCCCCACATATCACCCTTCTATTTTTAGCTGGGTGGCTCCACTGCCCGTTTATGACTCCCTACATGCAGTAACAGACAAAAGCACGAGAGAGGAAAGCACAAGAAGCTCGGAAACCGTTGCTGTGCCCAAGGAGTGGGCAGCAGCCTCTGCCTCCTCCCCTTCAGGACTTGCCAGTGCCAAAGTGCAGCTCAGCCAGATGACACAGACCATGTCCTGCTGGCTTTGATTGGTCATAGGAAGGGACACAGAGCACAACAGTAGAAAATCATGGCTTATTTTTTCCCCATAGTGTTATCTTGACTTGAGATAAAGCAAACTGTGCTTGGGCTTAGGGAGACTCCTCCATCCTAGAGCACAAGGGTTCAGCTCAGTCATGGAATGTCACTCCCCAACAAACATGGCCTCCCTATTCTGTGGCTTCAGCACTAAAGCAGTTACCCAGTATGGTTATTTTGCTAGTACAATACTTCTGGCATGGATGATGCTTGGCTAACAACATGAAATAAATCTTGGACCTGAGGCCTTTATATTCTACAACTTTGCATGTGGCAGGGAATAAATGGGCAGACTCCTGTCCTACACAGGTTTTGTTGCAAGGTGCTATCTAGAAAACAGGAAGAGTGGAACAGGCCAAGTGAGATTTCAACACTTGGGAGGACATTCTGTTTTTGCTGCTGTTCAAACACTTCCTCTCTCCCCGTTAGATCATTTTAGCCCTTGCTGCTGTGGACCTACGTCTCCTCCTCTCGAGCAGCAGCAATTAGCCAGGCTTGGCTCTGTCTGCCTCTCAACTTGCCTTTCATCTGATCCTCGCTATGCCTGTGGATACTGATGCTCAGGGAAAGGGAGAAGAGAAATGGGACTAGGAGTACAGCAGTAGCCATCAGATTTGCCAGACTCTGCTACTACTGCCAGCAGTCGTGGATGCTTTGAAGACTTATACCAAGAAAAGCAACAGCTTTGCAAAAGGAAAGTGCAGAAGGAGGATGAGACTGCAAAGCCCATCAGAGAGATGTATGGACCTATGATATCAAATTGAGGGTAGGCCACTAAACATGTCACATACACACATAACTTACACGTGTGTGCACACACACTTAATGTTCATTTGTGACTGCTTTGGATTTTATAATGAAGAACTACTGAGAACTAGCAGAAGGATATTTTCGAAAGGAGAGACACAAATGTAGGAAATGCATCGTTACTACCATACATAGCCCAAAATTAAACTTGTGCCTGGAACAGGAACAAATGGAAATACTGACAGTTGTTTTTTGCTCTCTTCGTGTTCTCTTTGTCAGCAGCATTTCCCAAAGTTCCCCCCATACTAGGGCCTGCAGGACATCATCTTACTGGGTAAAGACCTTGTCTATTAGCTGATGCTCCTACCTCCTGCTTTCCTGGAGTATATTTTGTATCACAAGGCATCTGCCCTCTCTGCAAGAGCTGCAAAAAAGCCAGCCAGGAGAAGACTGGGTTTTTTATGACTCAATGAGAGCATGATACCCATGTGCCAGGAGGGACTAATCAAGGAAAAAACTTGGGAAATTTTCTCCCCTGTTAGGAATCAAAGATGCTGAAGATTCAGAGAAAAACACACTGGGTTTGGATACACTTAATTGAAGTGCTGGACTCTTTTTTCCTTTTTTTTTTTTTTTTTTTTTTTCCTCAGTTGGCATGCACTATAGGGTGAGCTGCCAAAGAGGCACAGGTCTGTTTACCTAAAATTTCAAGCTTCATCATACTGCTCTGAGAACTATTTGAGTTAAGCAGCCAGCATTCCTGACCTGTCTAGAAAAGCAGAAAGCCCCAACGTGCACCACATGTCAGAGCGCTATGGAGCGCAAGCGCAGGCTCGCTGTGTTACTCAGGTCCTGCAGGACAGAGCCAGGCTGTGCACGACATCAGCTCCCTAGGCACCCTTGTGGTGTCTGCGCCAACTTCCCTCGTGGTGTTTGTGCTAACTTTCCTTCAGGCATCCCTGCGCCTGCCAGGTGTCCCTGCGCCGCGGCAGCCCTGCTGCTGTGCCCACGGCAGAGCCTGTGGAGCAGCGGTGGAGCCAGCAGAGCACAGTGGTGTGTGACCGCGGGAACTGGCCTCAACTGTGTTAGGGTGACTCACCTGGGGGCTGCTCAGAAGCCACCACTGCTGCACAATAGGATTTTGCAGTTTTGAAATCCCAGAAGCTGTCAAAGCTCTCCCGCCTGCTGTGGTTGCTAGGCAGAAGGTATCCTCGAAGTGCTCCGTCAGAGAGGTCAATTAAATGCTATCCCCAAGCAAGCTGCTTTGAACTGCAGCCTGGGCAAAAACACGGCAGCAGGATCCTTGTTCTCTTCATTAAAGAATGATCAGAGATGCTGATAGAGATGAGCCTGAGTCACAGCTTTTAATTTCCTCGGAGTAGAAAAGAGGTTTGGGTAGTGATTTTTAGGATTACACGGAGACACAGAATTTTTTAAACACCAATAAAGTGTTTCAAAATAGCAACACAGCAAAGTCTGACACCTCCCCCACATCATTTTTTTTATCTGAAAAGACTGTTCAGTGACACAGTGTCCACGTTAATGGTAACATCCCCAGTCATACCGATGGAATGAGACATCTGTTTGTTCAGATGTGGGATTGACTGCAAGAGAAGGAGAAGGATTGGAGGGTTACTAAGGCTTGAGAGCAGGAATGATGTAGAGAAAGAAAGAAAAGGAAGAGAAAGATCGAGGTGGGGTTAAAGGTGAGGGCATTTTCTCACAAAGCCTGCATTCATTATTAAAGGTCACTGGAAGAAGTCAGATAAAAAATGCTTTGATAATAGAAAACAAAGTTTTCTGTGGGTACTGTTTCACCCCGGATATCTACCAGCTTAGCCAACCACCGAGTTTTGGAGCCTGTGTCAGGGCCAGGACTCCGAGGCCCTGCTACGGGCAGCTCTGGGACAGCTCTGTAGGCAGCCTCAACTAGAGAAGGGGCCACGGACTGCCCGGACCAGCAGGGTAACCTGGGCAGAAACTGATCCTCTGTCTGCATGAATACACAGCGCTCCGCAAAGGAAAAAGAAGCTGTAAGGGAGATTATGGCTGAGGTTTCCATCGCTTCTCTGCTCCTGGGTTTCCTTTCAGCCCAGCAGATAGAAT
The DNA here is from genome assembly GCA_032275445.1 of Crypturellus soui. NCBI lineage: Eukaryota > Metazoa > Chordata > Aves > Tinamiformes > Tinamidae > Crypturellus > Crypturellus soui. Next base: position 562,950 of record JAUBNY010000793.1, read on the forward strand.
TTCATTTAAAAATGCTAGCATCTAATGTTTAATTAGTTTTTAAATTTCCTTTTGGGGAGAAATTCTGGACCAGAGTATTAAGGTAACAGATTTTTCATGTCTCCTTCAGTGCTAGGGGTATCCTTATGAGTTTTTACAGACAATAATATTTGCGTCAGAGAGTGACGTTTTGGGAGTCACTATGTTTATTCAAGTTTTATATCGAACTGGTTGAATAGTTGGGGCAGAAACAAATATTTAGGAAATGTCAAATCATTTTTTTCTGAGTTTTTGAAGTGTTTAGCTCTGCTGAAGCACTGTGAAAATTAAAGAAAACAAAGGAAAACATGTGGTGGTAGTTCCTTCACTATATTGGGCAGTGGTGTGGGAAAATCCACATCTAACTATGCAGTGAGTGAGAAATCAGAACTCCCATGTCCTTTTCCCACTGAGCATGTGACCACCAGCTTATGGAGTTGCTGGCTCAGTATGATTTTAAGTATTTTAGCATATATTTAATGAATTGTATTTTGGAATGACAGCATTCCCTTCAGAGATGGGGAAGTCCAACCTTGCTCCTTCGCGCTTCACGTGCATACCCCAAACACTAGGCTGCTGGGGAACAGAGGGCAGGAGGATCATGACCACATCCTTCTTCAGTATCCAGAACAAAATGTGTGATGGTGTGCCTGGATGGAAATCCCTTTGGAAAATTTTAAAGAAACAGCAATGCCACCTTTCCTCTTGCTCTACCCATGCCAGCTACATCAGGAGCAGCTGAAGGCTTCTGTGAAGTGTTCTATTACAATTTTATTTTAACCTGAAACACAACTTCACAGTCTTTCCTTTGGTGTGAAAAACAGTGTTTGATTTCAGGTCACTCCAAGCTTTTTTTCTTTATTGTGTTACAATCATGTAATATACAATGCATTATTTGATTCCCCCACCACAAACAAATGAAATCCTTATCTTTCCTTTGGTTTCTGTGCATGTATCCTGCTGACAATAGCAAGCATTTAGCTATTTGTTAGGATAGATTTTAGGAAGGAACAAGATTTGTTGTAGGAAACCTTAAATAAAAAACAGTGTGATTTTTTTTAAAACCAGAGATTGTTTGCTGCCATTTGTGGGACTGCAGTCCTGTCCTTGCAGAAGGACAAGTGGCAGACATTGCCTGTGAGAAGGAACTCTGAAACACAGAAATAAGCACATGAAAAAAATAGTTGGATAAGAAAACAGATGTTAACTATGTAAGCTAAAAGAAAAAAAAAACATGGAGTGCACACGGAAAATCACAGATAACTGCTGCATTTTCCCACTACTACAGCTCAATCCTTTTTCCTGCTACAGCTTCCAGTACGAACAGGTCAGCCACTTGTGGATGTCAAGATGTGCCCGTGTCTTATCTTTGCTGTGGAGCTACAGGGGCTAGTGGCAGAAGAGACCGGCAGTGATTCCATCCGGCTTTAGCAGTAAAGGGAACAATAACGTTCTGGCAAAAATGCTGAATGGGGGAGGCAAGTCACTGCTGAAGAGAATTCTCACTCAGCTTCTTCATGCTTCTTTTTTTCTTTTATTCCAAACAAGCCACTTAATTGCAATTTCAATGGTTTTCAATTACCAAAACATTTTTTCATCTGACTTCTTCCAACGACCTTAATTGCAGTCATCTTCAGTTTCCTTATTTTTGTGTTAGAGGCAGAAATATCTCTGCCACCCACCCATGCCTACTCGTATCTACAGAGATTGTTCTGAAATCCTGGGATGAAAAATCAGAGGGAAGGACTGCTAATAAAGCAACAGCAAAACAGTATACCTCTTTTATGCCATGTTTTGCCCTGAGTCTTATCTCCCAGGAGAACAGCTATTCAGAAAGGAAGGTCAACACAAAAACCTAATGACAAGCTGACTGAAAAGTTCTTATTTTTTACATTCTTTAATCATGTTCAATGAACACAACATTGTTTCCATGGAAACTAGTTTAACAAACATGGGCTGCTTCCGCGGTACAGACTGTCACAAGAGAGGACGATTTCTCCCTGTTTCCGTGGGTCGAACAACAGCTGTCTGAAAATCTGCGGGCCCGTAATTCAAAGTTTGCCTGATGCCACTCAACTAGGGCACCAGTTTTCCCAGCTCCTTCATTTTTAAGTAGTCTTTTTGAATTTAAAATACTCTCAACTGATGGCTCTCCAGAAAACACTGGAATTGAATGTAATACAAAACCAATGCTGCTGAATCAATTATTTTCTATTGCTTTGCTGTCAGCTGTTTTAGAACAGAAAATATATGATTTGGCCATTCAAAACGTAGTTCATCACCTTCATTAGATGCTTAGAAAACAGAACATTCTGCATTTTAGGGGTTTGATTATGAACCTACTCTAGTTGTAAAGAGATGTATTTCCAGGGAGTATGCTCCTGAATTCCATGCGGAGTTTACAACAGACAATTAATAGAATATAACAGAATATAATAGAATCTTAATAGAATATAATTCCTATTATGTTCTTCCTAGAATTATATTAAAGTAAATATCATGGAGAGAGCAAGAGGAGGCCATTGGCAGTCAAAATGGAAAGATTTCCTCAGGTTCTTCAGCACCAGCAACAGCTGCAAGACAGAAACAGTGGGAAGATCAACTGTTGTAGCAAATGAGTGCAGTCCTGCAGGAAGTCTTGAAGGGCAGTGGGGGCAGAGGCTAAATGCAAGTGCAAGGGTCAACTGCTTCAGGAAGGCCTGATAAGGAGAGATTAAAGGACATGTAGTTGGTTAGGCAAAGAAGAGAGCATGGGGGAGTGACATGAGAATACTTAAACTACTTTTAAGGACAGTGTTTTAAGGTTTAAGGACAGTGTTTGCGGGGCTCTGCTCTGGAGGCTGCTAACCCCACTTGTCCCCATTTGCCAAGATAAAAAGCTGATTCATGAGCTGGGTTAACTGCTACATCCAAATAATGCCACGACCACAGGCCCGTATTTAGCAGTTGTAGCACGACACTGTGAGCCCTAATGGATACCCTACATATGCAGAATATGAATGTCCCTGCTTACTGCCATCATGTGCCAGAAATCAGCTCTGCATCCCTGCATCCCATGTTGGGAATAGAAGGCGGGAACGCCACTTTGGTGGAAGACAGGAGTTTTCTCCCGCAATTCAGGCTGCCTGGCACAGGTGTCTGTGTTACATCGTTGGTTTGGAGATCTGAGCATTTAGTGTGTGATGACCAGGTTTTATATAATACCATCAACATTATAGTTTGGGTTGTCAAAGAGTAGTACCTTCAGTCACTGCACCACACAAAGCCATACCTTCTTGCCTCAGTACTGGGTTCTGCTCTGCAAACACACACATATATCTGCTCCTTGTTTCTTTTCTGTTGATAACCTCTGTATCAAAAGCACAGGGCAAACAGTAATGAAGGGGCACATTTATTTGTACATCATTGTGGCCTTTAGAGAACAAGCTAAATTGCCATAGCTCTGCCACGAGGAAAGAAAAAAATCTCTCTAGCTAGAGCAGATGGCAATTACTGCATTGTGCAGACTTCTAACTGCAGGACCGCAGAAGACTAAAGGGTTTTTTTAGGGATCTCTTGATGGAGTATAATGGAATATATAGTCCCATCTCTTGGCACATTTTATTTACAGAAACAATCTGACTGTTGAACCACGCGTAAGTCACTCTGCCTTTAAGATTCTGGCAAGCTTCTGGATATTTTAGCAGATCAATATATAAATACCAACAAAAGGAACAAGGAAACTGGCAGGCAGTACACAGAAATCAGGTCAGCGCACTGGTGCTTGTGAAACATGGTAAACATATATTACAGCACCAGCACAGGCACTAAATCAGTACACGAGAAGATGAGGTGTTATCAGGAGGCAGGCAGGTATGTGTATCTTCTAGTTTAATTGCATTTCTGTGCCTTTCCAAGATATTAGGGCTAAGCAAACATGCTAATGCAGAGCTGTAATGGCAGCTCACTCTAGTGTCCCTAACACTTTCCATCTTCACCATGCAACCCATCTGAGGTGTGTAGGTAAATATTACCCCTCTCTACAGCTGACCTGTTTACAGGCTCTCCGTAGGCATGTTATGCTAGCAGGCTACAGGGACTAAGGTATAGCACAGCCCTGGGCAGGTCCTTGGTGTGTCTGCACCTCAGAGCAGTGTCATACGGTCACTAGTCCTTCTTCAGCCTGTGTATGGAGCCTGATTTGTCACCCAGCTCCTGAGGTGGGAGGACAACAGGTACCTACCTACCTGTCACCAGGAGCCTACCAGCTTTCTCTGCCCTCAGAACTGTCTGCCGTGTCTCCCCTGCCGTGAGCAGGCACTTACTTCTCAGGCCGGCTCTGCCAGGCCAGTTTGTCTCGTGGCTTCTTAGTAAGTGATAGGGACAGCGGAAGACACTTGATTTTATCTTCAGAAGGGCTGTCGCTTATCTGCCTGAGAAAGCGCAAGTCCTGACATCATCCTCTATAAGGCATATCAGGAGAAATACTGATAGAGTGCAGAAATACTGCACTGAAACACTAGGGTTTCAATATTAGCACTAGACTGGTTATAAGAAGAGTCTCAATTCGTTACTATTCATTGATCGGTAGGAGAATTTGATTCTAACTTTGTTGCAAAGGGTCACTCAGAGAAGAATGGCATTTTATTAAGAGAGGAAGACTTGGTGCCAATCATTCTAGAGGTTAAGAGACTCCATGTTAAGCAATTTATGACCACATTTAACACATTTTCTGATATACTAATAGCACCATAACACACCTAAACACTTAACATTTCCTAAACAATTTAGAAGTGGGTCTTTAAAGATGGGTGGGTGATACTATCCAGTGAGAGGCTCATTCGGGAATGGGAGGCAGTTGGCTTTATAGGTTAGGTAGGAAGAGAGGTGAGGTTTTAAAGCCTTCATCAGGGATCGCCCATGGAGCAGCCCATGCAGAAAGCAGCTGGCAGGACACAGTGGGACACAGCTCTGCTCCCAGGGAGGGAAGAGCCACAACTGTGATTTGGTCTTCAGGCTACAAGAAGCACATATTGAGATAATAAAACTGATTTGGGTAAGTCTATTTAGCCTGGATGTACTCAGATGTTAATGGTGCTTTATGCCACTGTGCGTTAATGGGGTGGTTGGTGAATGTGCACTTTCAGTTTGCCAGTGAGTCATTTTTGTGTATCTTACAGGCCAGTATCTGACAGCATCATTAGACAGTGTGATTATATCATAAATCACACTTCTATTAAAGCAAACTCCAGACTCTGCCCTGTAAGTACCTGCGTGGCTGTGAGTCTTCACGTTCCCTGAGAGTCCAGCCTACCTAAAATTTGTGTTTGCTCTTTTTAACTTAGTCAGTTATTCACATTCAAACTGATTCATTATGGCGAGTCATTCTGAGGCTGCACAAAGAAAAACTATTTGCACTAAAGGAATAAATCCTTCCATTTTCCCTGTCTCATCTGAAATATGTATTTGATTCCCAGAGTCAAGTCAGGTATATGGTAAGGCCAGGAAGACAGGGAATCTTAAAGGTTGAGGTCAGAGATGGAGCAAGGTCAGGTAAAGTGGTTGGGAACAAAATCCTGTGATGGAAGAGCAGAGGCAGGAGCAGAACTGGAAAACAGGAGACTGAACTAGAAGCCAGGAGCACAATAGCAGCCCTGCTACAACTATGGTTAGACTCGATCATCTTAAAGGTCTTTTTCAACCATAATGAGTCTATAAATATAGCTTGCCTACCAGGAGCCACATGCCATGGCCTTGGATGCTGACTGCTGTCTGCAACATGTCCTGGTGCTGGGCTAGCTGACCATTACATCTGTAAAAAGAGGTAATCACGCTAGCAATTGCAACGTCTGTGGTAAAACTGCACACTGTCGGGCACCTCTCTGAGCCTTGGTCAGAGAGCAATTCTGCCTGAGAATCTTATTACCATTTAAATACTGTGTAATACATTACAAGCACTCAGCGTTCATTAAATCTGGCCCCAATTATTATTCATATGCAGGCTTTTATTATACATCTCACGTTTGCAATTTTTTTACATTTCTTAATATGCAGAAGGTTATTTGATTACAATTTTGACCTTTAATACAAGGCATAGCCTGGTTTTGTAAATGACATTTTCTCTATGTTATGAACATAAGTATAAGCTTATTAGACACAATAACTGGTTCTTAATGACATGAAGCATAAATACCCATGTACAGAGACTATAACCAAATACATTGCTGAATTAAAATACCATGTTAGCACTAATTACTCAAACTTTGGGGTATAAGCAACTCTCACATGACAGTATTATATTCAGAATTAAGTTGCAATGTGGGCCAGGGATGGATTATTCTGTGAAAAGAACAGTAGTAGATAGGTTATTTTTTTCTTCATCTTCTAATGAGAACTCAGAGAAAATAAAATGCAAGATGCGCAATGAAATACATATGACATGAACGTACCCTTATTCAAAACCATTGCACATGGCATGTTCTGATAGGTCAGGGAAAAGATGAAACCTTCAGAGTTGTGGTGAGGAATAGAAGCCAACCAACCGGTAGGGAAAAATAAAACGAGAGAAGGAAGTATGAAGCCTTGAAAATGCAAAAAGCCTGGATCATTCAAACTGGCAGTGCCAACACAAATGCACTTGAGGCATCACATTCGGATTCCATTTGCACAGTACCTTAAGAAGCAAACAACTGTAGAAAATCTTACTCCATCCAGTACAAGAAAGGCTGCTTCAAAAATTCTGGCTGCCAAGAGTGGCCAACACACTAAAAGCAGTGACTGTAACTCGTTGATGTTTATTAAATCCCTAAGGAGCTCCCTGGGCAGCTGATTATGTTCAGAAGTGAAGACAGGCAAAGGTGAAGAAAGCATTAGTAAGTCCTTAGAAACCTGAGCCAGTCGAATGAGTAACTCCCTGTTTAGAGCAGTACAAAATAACAGAGATTTTGCCTTTTTTGTCCGAAGCAACGCTCCTCTGAAGGCCATACCCGAGAGCCGCGATGTGGAGGCTCTGCCTACAGCAGCCGCTCAACTTCGCCCCAGCTGCTCGCCTTGGCCACATGCACCCGCAGCCGCCGGGCTCTGCCGCCGCGGGCGCAGGGTAACAGCACCTTGCGGTGGCCACGCTGCCTGCTGTCCCCCGCCTCCCGGCCCAGCCGTTCTCAGCGACTCCCACTCCTCTCCCCACGGAGAGGGCCCCTTCTTTCGGCTTCGCCCGGTGAGCAGGGCACTGCACCAGTACTCCGAGAAGGTGGGCTGCTGGCTGCTGCATTCCATCAGGACTTTGTTTCTGCAGTCTCTTCTTCCAATTCTCTGAAGTAACTCAGCATAAAAAAAAAAAAAAGTTCATAAAGAACCCACAAAAGTAATATAGAAACTTACACTCCCAGCACATGTATCTAAATCCATCAGATTCTAAGAACAGCAAAAGCTTAATTTAAAAATGCAGGAACAGATACACCTACCTTCCTTATGCTGTGTCCAGACTCTGATTGCTTGGTTCTTGGCTACTGATGGACAGAGATAAACTTCTTAAAATCTTTCAGAAGACATTGATTTAATTCTTTTCTGGAAGCATATATTTCCATTCTTTTTAACAGGCAGTTTAAGGAACGTTAAGCACACTCTGCTCATGTGCTAACCCAGGCCTAGGAGTATTCCTACTGCTTGTAGCAAGTTTCTGCTGAATTGCTCACGTTATCTTACTTCCTAGATAACCATAACTATAAGCGAAAACAGGCAGTATGGCTGCTGTGGAAAAATAAAGGCAGGAAAACAAAAATGACTCAAGGCAGAAAACACGTTGGGCTTTATTAACCCTAATACTCAAGCCAAGTGCATAGGTTAAGTAAATGGTGCTTTTATCACTGAAGAACTCAGAACTGTTGTTTGAAGTATTTGGTGTGTTCTGTTATTAGCAATCGGTTTTATCGTGAATCTGGGATTGAATGAAATCAGGAATAGCTAAGCAGAACTGTTATTTGCAAAGTAATATCAAGCACAATGTGCTTGGGAACTTCTTGTGAATGCTTTCTGCTGCTCCTAGTCAACCTGCAGTCCCTAACACTGAAGATTTGAGTATTTTAAATATTACAGAAATATAATAATTCTCTCATGTTTTACAGCTTACCGACTCTCTCAATTTGTCAGAATGATATGAAAGGGATTCTAAAACACTTTTCTGGTGAGAAACATCACTAATTTCTACATCATTCATTGTGATATGTTTTTATTTATAACAGAAGACAGCAAAAGAGAAAATTTAATACCCACAAAGATACTAAAAATAGAGCACTTTCCATTGAATCATACATCATTTGATGAAATTAACTAGAAAATGTTTAGAAAGAGCTCATATTTCTGGCACTATGGTAAAAGACTTTCCAATTACACAGTTACACCGAGGCTAGGCTTGTTGCAATCAGCAGGAGCAGTATATATAGACATGGTTCTTGGGATGGCTTATAAAGAACTGGTTTATTCAGAGTTTTGCTTCAGGATATTTATTTTTCTTACTCTGTTAAAGTCACTGATTTCTGGCCCACTGTGCAGTGCACACACAGGAGAAGGGAGAAGCCAATGCTGTTTTCTTTCTGCACTTCATCTGTGGGAGGAGGGTCAGTCTCTATGACCCTTTCCACCCACGGTACTTGAGGCAGCACTGGGCAGCAGCCTCATCATTCCCACTGTCTGAATTCAGGGAACTCAAAATTGCCACCGGATTGAAACAATCAAGATGTAGGAGGGAAATGAGAGTTGTTGTCTTCTGGCTTAACTCAGCATTGGCTGGTGCCTCTAAGTACTATCACAGCAGTCTCATGGGGAGAGGATATGAGTCCCCACTTCAGAACTACAGATAAATAAGCAACATTTCGGAGAAAGAGGTTTGTTGTGGGCAAGCCCTTCTCACAGCAGGGCAGTGCCTATGAAGTGAAACTTACATGCATGGCAAAGGAGAGTGCCCAGTGTTTGTAGTCAAACTCTGAAGAAGAAAAGGAAGTAAAGCAAACTGAACCTGGAGAACTCTGCATGTACATTAAAGACAGATTTGTTCACAGTAATATCCGGTGTAACAGTGCTCTCAGGGTAGGGAGGAAAGTCACATATGGCTGGTGATCTGCACAGAAGCATAAACCTTCTGTCTCCATGTTCTTAGCCCCTAAGTGAACCTACAATGAGACCATGTGGATTCACACACCGCAGGAAATTCCCATCTTGGAGAAGAGCTGGGGTATCACAATGCTGCCCTGAACATACAGTGAGGTAAACATCCTAGGGTCTGCCCCGAAAATGGGATTCACTGGGTTGAGAAAAGGATGAGGCCCTACTCTGCTAAAAGTTTTACGTGTCCTAGAGGAAATGAAAAAAAAATGAAGAATTCATAGTAAGCATCAGCTGAAGAAAGCAGTTTCCAGTTTCATTTACCTTGCTGGCATAATTAGGCACAGCTCATATTCCCCAAAGAAATTGTGTGGAAACAAGTAGTGCAAGAAAAGAAATGAAATAGCCCCATGATTAAATCTCCACCAGGTACCTCCACACCAATTTTTCATGTTTTCACTTCCTAGAAAGTATTTCTTACACCTTGGGGGATTCTTCCACATACTTCTGAATTAATGAGAATCTCTTCTAGTAATATTCATCACTTCATAATGATTTGTTTTTAATATGTCAGCTCACAGCATCACCCTTCAATGAGAAAAACATTTCCAGAGTACAGCTATTGCCTGGCTAAACTCTGGCCAAAATCGTATGGAATATCTTAATTTAAGAGTGTAAAGGTGCAAACCTTGCCATTCAGTGAGAAAAAAAGCAGAGAAGGAATAGAATCATGTTCATGTTTTGCATTTTTATTGTGCTTTGTATGTTCAAAATGCCATATGGGATTTAGCTATTAATCCCTTCACTAGCAGCATGAGAAGGATAGATACCACTTCTTCTGTGACCGGGGGAGCGGAGATGTAGGCAGATACATTGTTTGCAAGAGGCTTGAGCACACACAGGCTCCAGCAGGAACTGCATGTGTTTATCATCTTACAAAATGAGGGCTGTGGTGAGTTGTCCTGGCCACTGAATCACTCACTAATGAAACCAGAATGCGACTGGCCCAGCACTTGAAAAATCTCTGCTTGTACAGTTCCTACAGGTGCCATCCTCCAGGTAAGGGCCTTTGACTGCTGCAGAATTCAAGCCTTAATTGAAAAAAACAGTGTTTTGAACGCTCTAGTCCTCACAGATGCATGGAGGGTAACTTGACCTGTTGCCTCCCTTGCTGTGCCAAGTTTCCCCAGGGCATGTGACGCCAATCTTGGGTAGAGCAGAGCAGTGGTGGGATGCATCCCGGCACTGCGGTTAGGCCGTGGGGAAGGCAGCACACCAGGGCTCCCATTGCACAGGCAGGCACATGAGGTGGGGGCTGTGTGGAGACCGGACCTTGAGGAGCTCAGGCGGAAGCAAACTCTTCAGTTGGGTCCACTTGCCATAAACCAGGAAACACAGTAACTTGGGCCCTGAATCCATAACAGGGACAGAAGAGTGGAAGGAGCCCCACTGGCTGGTGAAAGAGGAGAGACCATTTCTCACTCAGCCTTTGCCATGAACACAACCTCTTCTGATGGTCTTCGGCTTAAGGCCAAAGACACGAGTCATAGTTTGAATGTGGGGTAAGGAGAGTGGAAAAGCAGAAGCAACTGATAGCACACTTTCTTTCCAGTTTGTTAATAAAAGACATGGGAAAAAGAGGTGAGAAATACGAAGCAAGAAAATGTCAAGAAAGATAAAAACATGTTAGGAAAGAGAGAAGGGAAGATGCAGAAGCAAATCTTAAGAACGACTCATTTTCAGTGACAACAGTGGGGTGAAATTTAGGAGGCAATGAAGGTGGGAACAGGAAAGGTAGATTAAGTAGGTGGCCTTTAAAATACATGAAAGAGAAGATATTAGCAATGTGTATCAATATGCTGTAAACAGAATACCCATGTGGCATCTTGTCAACAGCAGTGGTCTAAAGTGGGAAATACACTCACACCAACAGCTCAACATTATTATTGTTTGGCTTCATAGAATCATAGAATGCCTAAGGTTGGAAGGGACCTCTAGAGGTCATCTAGTCCAACCCCCCTGCACACGCAG
>JAUBNY010000793.1:574176-587861 GCA_032275445.1 Crypturellus soui
CCGCTCTCCCCTCATCTATCCAGCCGGTCATCCCATCATAGAAGGCTATCAGATTAGTCAAGCATGATTTCCCTTTCACGAATCCACTCATAAACACTGTTGTGCTGAACAATGAGAAACATTTTCTATTTGACAGAGATCAAAACATGTTCAGTGAAAGAAACATCCATTCAATTAGGACAATGTTCAGCATATTTTTTTTACAACCTCAATGTCTGAAGCAAAATTAGGTTGGATGGCACATAAAAAAGCAAGCCTTGCAATTTTCTTGGTTGTTTGCCAGCAATATGTAGAGTGATTTCTTTTCTCCTTCCCCATTCCTAATGTTTCTCAGTCTTCCCATTTCTTTCCAGGCTCTTATTTTCTTTCTCCATCACTTTCACCATTTTGGGAGCCAAAACTGCAGTCCATAATTCAGGCAACACACTGAAAATTTTGTGTGAAGAGGGGAATCAAGTTCTTCATTCATCTGATGTCAGCTCTCTTTTTCCCCCATGATCTTAATCACTGTTTTTTTTTTTTTTTCCAGAGTTGGTATTTCTCAGCTTATGTGTAGAATATGTTGGCACATCTACTCTTCCTTTTACGCTTTTGCTATTTCTCCGTTGCGTTTATTCTCGAGTGCTCTCCGGCATCTCCATTCCAGCCACCGCAGGTTGCTTAGCAACGCACCCCGCGACACCAGCAAGGTGAGGTGCCGGCTCCCAGCAGCCCTCACCTTGCCGCGAACAGAAACAGAGCGTTGGCTTCACGCGCTGCTGCCGGGGACTTCCTCTCCTCAGAACAACCTTACTCCAGAATCCCTGTTGCCTTAATCGGATTTTTTTTTTTTCCTACAAAAGCTAAATGCATGTCAAGTACAGAGAACACAGAGTCCGGTAGGATAGTGGGATCTTCCAGTTTTGCTCTGACATCAGTAACCTGTTGAGATAACCAGAAAGCTAAAATAAGAGATTACGTTTTAGATTCTGCCTTTCCCAACATTCAGGTCTAAAACCTCCTTTAACAGATGATCAAACAGCTGCACACAATTATGAATGAAAACTCCATAAAATTCAGAAGAAGTCTGGATTGTGAGAATTGATTTGGCCACAAGTCCAATTAAACACAATCCAGATATTTCTAGTAAACATCCAGATTTACTACAGGCTTCTCCCTTGTCGTAGCAGAAGAGAAAACGAACAAATTGAATAAGCTATGTTTTTATTTTTTATTTGTAATTTTTTTGGACAATTTAATCAACATTATTATGTAGGAAAGCCAAGAATTGTTCCTTACCAGTCACAAATTGATATTGGTTCCAAATCATGAAAGAAGAACTGTATAATTAAAATTAAAATATTGCTATGCATCATGCAAAAAAAACAGCGGGAGTTAGTCAAAAAAAATATGTTCTTTTTCCCCACAAAATCACTTTTTCAGAATAAAACTCTGAAGTATAGTTTTGATCTTGGTTAATATGTTCTGGTTTTGAGGGGAAAATTGAAAACTTTTTTTTTGTTTTAAAGTACTCTTTTAAAATTTTAACCAAATATTTCTTAAGTTTCTCTTTTTTGAAAACTGAAAATTTTGAATACATTTGAATGAACACATTTTTGAACTTTTCTTAACACATTTTCACAGAATCACTAAAAACTTTTAATGAAATATCAATCCCGTTCCCTGAACAATGTTGAAAAAATAACTTATTCAATAAAATTATGTGAAGCTTTCACCCTAGCTTCACCCTATGTGAAGCTAATTTTCAAATTAGCATGCCTCAGCACTGGACTGAGAAACACTGGCTTTGGATTTACAATCTATGTGTATACAAACCAGGGAGGAACAGCAGCACGTTACCTACTATTATGTCTGGATCTGTATCTTGGAAATAGATTCCATGACGGTAAGTCATACACAACTTCCATTAAGTCTTCGATTTCACTGGGCTTTTGTTCAGCCCCTGGGATCATGTAATGTGAACCCTAGAGACAGATTTACTGAGCACACTGTGGTTGCAATGAGTAATACTTCCTCACTCGAATAAGGCATTGAATTTTTTAAGGCCTTGTTCAGTAGCCCTTACTCTCATTGAGTAATACTCACTGCACTGAGAGTCCTGTTGTGTGTGTTAATCATGGAAAGCGCTGATGAACTGAGCCCAGAATAAAAAACAACCCACGCATTCATCTGAGTGTGGCAGTTTTGCCCCTCATATCCGTGTACCTCTTGACATACAGAAATCTGCTCTTGTTTACTGACAACCTACTGAACTTTGCCATACTTTCAGAGCATGCAGTTATTGTGCTGTGTATTTTTCTTATGGAATCAGCATGGCACCAAGGAACAGCAAACCTGGATGCATGCTCAAACTAGCTTTAAAGGCAGTATAATCATCAGTGCTGAAACTTGCTTTTAAAGACAGCACACTCATCTGTATACTTTTGGTTCTAATAAATTCATAAAGTACAACTCAGCCAATATGTGAGATGCAATTCTAATGTCTGAGTATTGAACAACAACAAAAAATGTGTTAGTCTAACACTAGCACAGCCTAGTTTTCTCTAAGGCTGAACCTCTTTCTGGAGAGAATTTATAGTTCTTGGAATGAAAAAGAAGCTGTAATACAGTTGAAGGATATAAAAAGAAAATGGAAAACAAAAAATGCCCTCTTTTTAAGTATCCTTAGCTTTCCAACAAACATATGTACATAAATAAAGTCAGGATAATTTATCAGGAAATGCTACTAAAGAATAGTTAGCAAAGGAAAACCAGTGTTATCTATCACCCCTCTTTCCTCCTGCTTTCTTTGACCTTTAATCTTTTTTTAACCTATACGCAAAGGGAACATAGTTAATGATGTTAATAGCAGCTGCAGGAATGGCTGAGGGGAAAAGTTCGTAGTCAGTATAAAGCATTTCCACCACAACCACTCCAGTCTTTGAATACTGGCAGTTACTTCACTATTAACTCAGGCCAACCATGATTAGAAAATCCACAATATGCCAATAAGCCAAACTTTGTACTCTTTACAGGACAAACCCTGCTGCCATGCTACCAAAACCCCATGGTTCAGGATGACTAGGAGGCTCAGGCTAAACCTTGCTCTGCGCCCTGCACTGTGCCTTAAGTCTTCATGGAGCAGGGGTGCCAGGTGTCCTGTCCCTGTGAAGGCTACGTTCTTAGCCCTAATCACCACTGTAATCTAGGGAAACATCTTCCCTGTCTACTTTTCACTTCATCTATGTGGCTGGTGCTCCCTGACCACATTTCTGGTTTTTGTATTCCAAACCCAGGTTGCCCCTTTGTTCTTTTTTTTTAATGTCTATTGCCGCTTGTTGCTTTTCTCTCTTTTTTTTTTTAAAGTATTTTCCATATTAAACAGATTTTTTAATAGTCACTCTATTTAAAAACTTTGTTATAGCAAATCTGTAAGCAAATCTCTCTCTCTTCTATCACACTTTTTAAATGAAACAGCAAAATACTCCAAACATTGCAGTTGCTATTCATGACTTCTGTATTTAGTCCAGTGGTGGAAGAGATTAGAAGACACATCCCAAAACCATTTTGTCCCAGTTTTAGTGTTTTGGACAGGTGTCAGTAAGAAGTGCCAATGAAAGCTCCCTAGTAATTGAACTGGCTTGTTCCAGCTAGCAACTTCATTTTCTGGCTTATTTTGATACAATTCAGGAGAAATCACTGGCATATCACTGGTAAAACTAACATAAGGAAAAAAAGAGAATCCAAATGCATGTTTTAAGCTTAAATTTAAGCCCAGGCACAGGCTTACTAGATCAAAGCAAGTACTTTGTACAATACATTACAAAGGCAGCAAAATATAGTGAAAAAAAAGAAAAGAAAAAAAGTTGCTAGCTCTCTGCCTAAAATATCTTGTTAACAAGAAATGCTTTCCTGGCATAGTGGCTTTTCCACAGGCTGCTTATTTCCCATGCAGAACATTTTTCTTTGGGGAGGGTGTTAACATTAGCTTTACATTCTCCCTGTAGCCTTGCTTTTCGATGGGAAGAGGCTTATCTGTCACACAGGGCATGCGAAGCAAATAATTGCTTTCAAACATGTCTCACTTCTGCACAAAAGAAGTCTTGCGAGGCAGAACATGTCTCAAAGCAAAGAAGACAAAGTGGGACTCCCCATACGTTAACTAAACAGGGGAACATGCCCTTCAGATCAATAGGTCAAACGAGCATTTCCGAGGGTGACCGGCTTCCTGAAAACAAACTACTGCAATGTTTATTCAAGTGACACGGCCACTAAGGTCAAAGGGAGAGTCGATTTTAAAATCTTGTATGACTTTAAAATCTTGGTCTATTCCTGCTTCCAGTCTTCACTTCTCTTCATTATTTGACTTTCTTCCAGACAGCACACAGATACAGCATGCACTTGTTCTATTTTGTCCTGAATTTAAAAAAAGATTAAAAAAGATAAAAAACCTTGACATACCTAGTTCTTAATGAAATTTAATCCTTCCAGACTTTTCATCCATTCGTTTCAATCAAATGTAGGGAAGAAAATAACATTACAAATACATCAAATAAGCCCCCAAGCGAGTTCATGTGTTCCTAGCAAATTAAATAAAGAGATGTGATTTAAGGAATAAGCTCTCTTCTTGCAAACCTTTCTCACTTAACTCACATTTTGGTTTTAGCAACCTAAACTGGACTAATCATTTCTAAGGCAAGTGATACAGCTTTTTATAAGGCTAAAGAGTTAGAAGTACACAACAAATAGTATTTCAGACAACGCAACTGCCTGTTCAAACAAGAAAGTAGAAATCTTGCAAATCTTTTCTTTCCTGCACCCTTGCAAGGTGGCAACTTAACATAGTTGTGGACCTGCCATTCCTCCCTTCTCGCCACACCAAAGCCTTTCCGTGAACAAACAAAAAGGCACCACACTGCCAAGACCTCAGCAAGCACCTTGCGTCTGCGTCGCTTTTGAGGAACACACCTTCACCACGCTGCTCTTCAGGTATCTCAACAAGCAGGCTGGATCTTGCCAGGTCAGCAGCCACCCAACCTCGCATGGACGCGAGAGCCGTCCTCCCAGCCTCCAGCACGGGCTGGCTCTCCTCCCATCCCGCGCCCGTGTCCGTGGCATTTCACTTTACACCTAAACACACTGCAAGGAAAGGCCCTGAGAACAACCATCCTGTGGGGAATTTGTGGCTGGTTTGCAAGTGGGAAGCTTGGCGAAACCCTTCGCTCCACCCTGGGGGAAACAGACTCACAAAAGGCTAAGGTGGCTCCAGAAAGAAAACCTCTGTATTAAAAGCCAAGGGATGCAAAGCAACAATAATAAACACACACTATCTCAGCCGGTAAATACAGTGTAAAAGGTTCATTAAAGTTCAGCTTCAGCAATAACAATATATGTACTGTTCCGGCTCCTAATCTTGCTCGCCCCCCCCCCCCCAAAAAAAATATTTTTAGTAATTAAAAGAAAACGCTCAAAAAAATCTACTCTGACTACAACCGAAGCGATCAACAAGGGAGAAAAAAGAGTGAAGGTGTCTTTTATTTCCTACGGGATTTTTGGGGGTCGGTGGAATCTTTTCTCTTTTTTACTAAAACGTTCGTTTAAAACGGGTAGTAAAGATACAAAACGCGCACACAGGATCTAGTCGTTTCCCGGCGCGGAAACGGGGCCGCGCTGCTCCCCTCAGGCCGGGACGGAGGGGGCAGCGGAGGGGGCGCCTTCCCTAACGGCCGCCGCGCCAGCCCCAACGGCCGTGGCGCGCCCCGTGGCACACCAGGACACGCTTTAAACGAGACAGAGACACGGCACGGGCAGCGCTACAGAGTCCAGTCCGGCGGGCGGCTCCCGCCTCCCTTGACACCACACGAGGGGGAAAGGGGGTCCCCGGCGGGCGGTCGCACGGGCTACTTGGCGGCGGCGGAGGCGGCGGTGCTGCGGCGCTGCTCCATGCCGTTGGGCAAGAAGCCGGCGATGATGGGCACCGGCCAGATGAGGGCGGCCACGCTCCACACAATGATGACCAGAGTCATGAAGCACGCCACGAGCGTGGACTCGATGGGCTTGCGGTTCATGCGCCAGCCCGGCTCGCCCTTCAGCTCCTCCAGGCTGAAATCCAGGCAGCAAAAGTTGAGCGGCTCCCCTTGCAGCCAGTACTGGCCAGGCTCGGCCGCCGGCGGGTAGGTGAGCGAGGCGGCGGCGGCCGGGGGCTGGTGCGCGGCGCCCCGCAGGCGTCCGCCCCGCCGGCCGCGCACCCAGCTGCAGCCCACGCAGAGGCGCAGGTCCTGCTGCGCGCCGCCCGCCGCCAGCCCCAGGTGCTCGATGAGCAGCGGCGGCCCCACGCGGTGAAAGGCGGCCGAGAAGAAGGCGCGTCCGTGGCCGTTGGTGGAGAAAAGCAGCAGGTCGCACTGGATGCCCAGCGGGCGGCTCCAGCGCACGAGCAGCGAGCTCAGCATCTGCCGCTGCACGCTGATATTGCAGTGCGGGTCCTCGGCGGGCTGCGGCTGCCCCGGCGGCCGCTGCTGCGGCTGCCCGGAGGAGGTGGCAGCGGAGGGGGAAGGCTCTTGGCTAGGGGCAGCCGGCGAGCCCGGGCTGCTGGTGCTGCTGCTGGTGGTGCCGCCTTCCTCCTTGCTGGTTGCCGCTTCGAGGTCCATCTCGAGGCTGGCCAGGGAGCGGGCGGAGGAGTTGGCAGGGGGCAAGAAGAGCTCGGGCTCCGGCTCCTGCTGCCCGCTGGCAGCCGCCGCGGGGCTCCAGCCGTGGCAGGGTGGCAGGCAGGCGGCCAGCAGAGCCGGCAGGAGCAGCGGCAGCATGGCATTGACTTAGCGCCGGAGAGGAGGGAGAGCGCGAGGAGGAAGGGGAGGCTGCATGGCGCTGCCGGTTGTCATCCGCGCGGCAGCGGCGGCAGCAGGAGGCTCTGCCTGCGCCCGCAGAGCAAGAGGAAGGGGAAGGCGGGTGGGGGCTGGCGAGGGGGTGGGAGCGGGGCTAGGGCTGCCGCGGCGCCGAGCCAAGGGAGCCGGGAGCCTCCGTGACGGCAGCGGCTCTCCTTCCGCCGCCTCCGCCCCCGGCCCGGCCCCCCGCTCCCCCGGCGGGAGGAGCCCCGAGCGGCGCCCGCTCCCCAGCGGCAGCTCTGTCCCCGGGCAGCGGCTCCGGGCCCCTCCGCGCGGCCCCTGCCGGCGCCGTAGCGGGGCCGGCGGCAGCGGGAAGGTCCTCTGGGAACTGACTTGGCACTATCGATTGGCGGTGGGGGAGAAGGACAGTCGTATGGAAGGGGTTTAAGCCTGTGGGCACCGCCTGTGCTCTGGAAGAGCGGGCTCGGTCCCAGGAGCTGCTGCGGACAGGGTCTGCACCTTGCCCGGGCTGAGCGCTCCTAGGGGTGACCCATAGCCATGGCCAGGCAGCAGGGCACAGCCCGGCCCTGCAGGGAAGCTTTAAATGGAGAGATCTGATTGCAAGGTGTATAAACCACCTGCCTGTGCTGTGGGATTGATGTGAATTTTCAGAAGGCGGCTTTATAAGCAAGCGAGATGCCTCAGGGTGTTTCATGACCCTGCTACAGTGTTACTTGTGACAGGGCCTGAGGCTGCCTGTGCTGCAGTCTGACCCAGGGAGCCTCAGGAGGGGCAAAACCCATAGGAGAAAGGACACAGATGATGAACGTTCTTAGCCTTTACCTTGGTGGGAGAGTGGGATACGGTTACATTTCCCTGGTGAGTATTCAGACTGTGATTCCTTCTTTTGCCTTTGCAGCCCTCTTTTGACAAATATACCCACAAAGGGGGATATGAATACAAAATCCCAGCTTTCCCAAGAATACGGGACCATTTACATAACTGATAGGACCAAACTCCACAAGACACTCCTTTGACATTGGCCATATCAGAGTCGCAGCAAATCCATGCATGCACATTCTCACTGGGAGAATCAGTTATTGCAATACCACTCCAAACTATTTCATCTGAGTGAGGGTGGAGAATGAAGGTAAGGAGTGAATTTTACATTTGCTCTAATTCTATAGGAATGAAGGTAATGAATTGGGTTTCTCTGAACTCTTACGTAAATATGTCATGCCAAAACCCAGAGTTGCTTGCCTCCAATCAAGGGGGACCTGAGCAAATGGACTTCATAGGGAATAGGAGTTTTGTGAGACAGTGCAGAGTTATTTGGAAGGGGAAGCTAATAGTAAAGGGCAGTCAGAAGCTTTGAGAATAGTTTTAAAGATATTTCTACTGACCTACTGCTTATGAAATACTTTAAATAATCTGAAATCAAAAATAAATATTTCTGCCCAGGTACCTTTAAAATTGCATCTCCTGATGATGTTCCTTTAGAGGCTGAAGTCTCATTGCAGATACAGGAAACAGACCTTAAGCTGGTATAGATTCCAGAAGCAAGTCAGTAGTTGCTTTCAAGTCAAAAGCTTATGATCCTCAACCAAACTTATGCTGATTTCACTGAGGAAAGAGAATAACAGTGTGAAGGATTTTCTTCGTAGAGAATGCCCTGTGGAGGTTGTCATTTCTGAAAGGAATTAGATGTGCAAGAGAAGATGGAAAAGCAGCAGAGCAAAAGGTTGAATACCCATCTGTAACATTATGGAGATATCTTAATATGGGAAGACACCTACTTTCAATTACCAAAGGTAAGATTTTAGTAGCAAGTAAGCACAGAAGTGCATTACCAATCTCTGTGAAAGCACCAGGTAAATAGGGAGAGCTTCACAGTCAACAGCTAAAGAGGGAGACAAGGTCAGGAGGAGGAAGTTGGTACTTGATTCATCTCAAAAAAGAGCAATTTCAGCTCTGCAAAAGGAGCGGGATCCAGTCATCCTGGGTAGTGTTCTGAGAGAGCTACTTATTTCCAGCTAAGGAAAAAAAGTGTGTGATGATTATATCAGAAGGACTTATTAATAGTTTCACATCAGATGTGTGGGGAGAGTCTCAGGGACAAATTAAGTGAGCTCATCTTGTAGTGGCTGTGGCTTCTCTTTTAACACTGATTGATAATCAGTAGTTTGCTGGTTGACCAAAAGAGCTGAGAGATATTATTGCCCATCGAGGTGCTAATTTGATTGGGAGCACAGTGTATCAGAAGCCTCCCTTCCTTCTCACTTGGTATTTTTGTGGATCTGTCAGAAATTATTTATGAAAGAGCAGTTAAGTCCACTGACGCCTTTGAAATGGGTAATAGATGTGAGCGAAGATGATCGGAGAAAGTGGCTTGTTGCCGTGTTTGTCAGGCTTATCTGCAGAGAACCCATCATGTGCTGCACAGAGCACTCCAGGGTTTTGTACCACACTTTGTATGAGTATCAGTAGGCCAGGCAAAGGGAACAGCCAGTTGGCAAACAGGCTGAGAACAAGGGTATAATCTCTGCAGAAGGCAACACATCCAATTCTAGCAAAGACACTCAGCTAATCATTTGACATGCATTTTGGTCAGCAGCAGTTTTCCTCATTTGCCACCACACTGCCCTCTCAGTTGTACAAACACAGATGTCCCCAAAGCCGTAAAATGAGTGGTGTCCAAGAGCTGGGGTAGATAGCAGTGCTATTCTAAAGCATTTCTGATACGCATGCTGTGTGTCATTAAATATCACAAACTATTTTAACCCCAATCAGTTCCCTTACTGAGATCACCACACACCCCTGCAACAATCTGTACCTGCATAGCTGAAGCGGACAGACTAGATAGCAGGGAAGGTGAGAGAGTTTGAATGGTGAGGGTTTGAGCTGCACTATTTTAGCCAGCACATGTCAAAACGTGCTCTGTAAGGCTCCCACCATTTGCAAGCTGCAGAGTAGTTGTGGAGCAAGAGAAGCCACTGGCCATCAGCAATCCAAAATGAGAGTAGTGAAAAAGAGTTACCAAGGTTGAGTGCCCTTGTAGTCTAATTCATCTGCAAATGCATTTCCTAGGGATCAGGAGAGCATCATTTGGAACTTCGGGTGGCACCAGCAAGATAGAGGGCTTTCAGGGTAAGGCTTTTTGTAAGTGCTGAGCACTAGGACCTCAGCTCCAGAACTGCATTAAAATCTGGGTTTTAAACTAAAAAGACTGCTTAAAATCTAAATTTAAAATCTAAAGGTAAGTGTGAAATACATGCAGAGAATGCTAGAAAGAGTGCATTAATAATATTAAACTTCCACAACTTTTTTTTTTTTTTTTTTTTTTTTTTGGTAGCATGCTTTATAAGCAAAGGCTTTTGGCCAAAGATAGATTGAAAATAAATGAGAAGGGAAAAACAATTGGTGGAAATGGGTATAGGAGAGAAATGGTCCAAAAATTAAGAGTTTTTACCTCCACAGCTGAAGATCACCTCAGGACAAGACCAGACTGACTTGGAGTAATTACAGAATAGAAAGAACAGACTATAGTTTGATCTTCCCAAAAGGAGTAGCAATGCAGTATTTTTTTATGAAGTTTATAGTAATGCAGGTTTTTAGGATGAGTTTTGCCCTGAATTAGTGTTCCACTAGGACTGGACTCATATTCTTGCCTAGGTTCCCACTTACAGGCTGAAGGAGACCCTAGCTTCCTCATGCCTGAATTTCTGAAGTACAGGCAACGTTTAGCCCTAGGCTGCAGTTGTGACTATGTTTTTGCTTGTAACTATCAATTTTTGTTCATTTTTAAATTTCATTGCTAGGAGCCTGCATATAAATATAGCATATAACATCTCTTACTTGTTTCCCCAGTAAACCTATCTGGTGTTGGAGCTTGGGGTGAAACCAGCAGATTTAATCCGTATCTATAAAGATGATGAATCCTAATAAAATGATCTGTGCAGGCAGACCCAAGAGACCCACAACCTCAGTCATCTCTAAAACACCTTCAGTAGGGTCTCGGGGTAACTGTGACATCTTTGTTGCCCCTAGATGTATACCTTGCAGGACTAGAGAGCACTTTCTGCCTGTCTGCTAAAGCCAGTTGGGAGGTGATTTTCACTGGGTGTCAAGTTTTGTGCGTTCGTGAGGCACAAACCTGCACCACCCTGCTAGGTGCGATCACCTGAATGCCCCCTTCGATTCTGGGCAAGCACTAGCATGTCACAGTCTTTCTTGAAGAGATGTTAATTGAAGCAATAGTTGTTTAGTGTTGATGCTGTGAGGGCATTTAGGCATGCAAGAACATTTAATGTGGTTATACATAAAGTTCTGCAAAATATTTTTACATAAAGCTGCATTTCTTAATGACTTTTTTATGTGTTTGTCTTCAGAAAATCTAAACATCTACGGTAACAATATGCTGAAAAAATAGCTCCCTAGAAAGTATTTAGTTCTACAAATACATGGAGTGTTTCCCAGCTTTGTCTGAACACGGCCCCAGGGCTTGCCCATATTATTATTTATCACTCAACAGGAAAGAGAGGCAGGTGCAGAAATCTGCTATTAGTCTGCACTGAGGAGACATGAGTGTGATACTATTATGAACTTCTAAAATGGCCTAAGTCTTTCTGTGGCCTTAATGTCCAGCTATAACATACAACACCTTTTTCCCTAAGAAGTTGTTTGGACTGTGGCACACTCCTCCTCTTCCACAGGAGAGGAAGGCTAAGTACTTCACAGGTCAATAGAGAGTTGTACTGCCCTTGCACAGAAAACACAAAT
This sequence comes from Crypturellus soui, assembly GCA_032275445.1. Lineage (NCBI taxonomy): Eukaryota > Metazoa > Chordata > Aves > Tinamiformes > Tinamidae > Crypturellus > Crypturellus soui. The sequence goes on from JAUBNY010000793.1 coordinate 585,756, forward strand.
CCCAAACAGGATGGACAACCGTCTGCATCCCAGAGAGCTTTTCTGGAAAACGAGGGGACCAGGTGTGAAATGCAGCCCCAAGGAGCAAGCATGGTGTGGCCCTGTGCCGAGGTAGCAGCTCCGGTGGCTGCTACCTCAGGTGAGGCAGGATTGAACTGCGAAGGGCTTTAAAGTGAGAGCAAGGATTTGGTTTTTGGAGCGATGGAAGAAGGGAAATGCCAGAGGACTGCGGAAAACCCAGGATGAGGCAGTCAAACAAATGAACTTGAGACACTTCCAAGGTGCTCTGGTCAGAGAGATTACAATAGAAGATGCACAGGCCTCACAAAGAGTTTTGGCAGAGCACTCTTGAGAGGGATTGTAATATACTAGAGATGCTGCATGGGGCAAGTCCATGAAATTTAAGGTACAACTGTATCAGTATCATTGCTGAAAATTAGCAATAAAAGCTAAACCCCTCAGACTGACGGATTTGGGGGTTGTTTCTGCCTGCTGGTGTATACAAGGAGAGGCCGCTGTGTCCTAAGGCAGTGTTTGGGTAGCCAGTGTGGTGGTCTGCATGCTTGCAGTCAGCCATGTCCCCCTGTCCTCCTCTGAGACTCTTGCTGCAAATCCAAGAGGGACAACCCATCCACATGCCTTTGTGAGCCACCTCAACTGTGGTAGCTCTCTGGTCATGTCCAGATGATACAACCAGCCTGATGCCTACCCGCTCCTTGAGCTGGGAAGCAGTCCTAACACACCAAGGAGAAGGTGGTTACATTTCCCCTTTGTCTGATCTGGCCAGCGTAAGAATTTTCAAAACAACAGACAGTTTGAGTTCAAACTGGCAGAGCCATAGAAACTGTCAGCTATATCTGGGTTAGATAAGATCCAGAATTAAAAGGAAGAAAAACATGTTCTTTATTTCTGGAGAACTCATCAGTTCGCACTACTAAATTTCCCAGCAATGACTTCAGTCAATAGCACCTTTCATCAATGATGTGCACAATAATGAGGAGCTCTCCTGCACAACACCAGGGCCAGGTTTTCATCTGTGCTACTCCTTTGCTAACGTGGAGTAATGTCCTGGAAGCCAAGGGACTCAGAGCTTCAGTTTCCAAGCTGCTGTGCACCCTTGTCCTAATTGAGCAAAGTCAGCATACGAACAAGACCAGTGATTGCTTGCAGCAGGAGCATTGCACCCATCAGTGCTTTCCTCTGTGACACCAAGGACTGATGTGGGGTTACAGAAACATGAATGAATGTGGGTCTCGGCACTTAAACTTGATGCACAGAACAAGCAACAGAGCACACAGCCTCTTCAGAAACAAAGATTTTCTATTTTCATGCAAATGTCCCCAGTGTTCTAAAGAAAGAGATGCTTAGAAACTATAGGCTGTAGGAACAGCTTGCTCTCGAACAGATTGATTTCCAGTCAGCATTTCCTCCTCACTCTTTCCATGAGCTAATAACCACAAAGCAAGTAAGAGCATAACTTCTGATGTTAGGTGGCTTGTTCTTTCCTGGTTTAAAAGGCAAGCGTGTGCTTGGTTTGATTCTGCGGATTAAAGAGGGCTACACATCAGCTCTAAGTATCTTAAATTAGTCTGTGGGATCTCTGGCACAAGCTATTGTGTCAAGTGTTACTGTTTCTAATATTACATGTCTGTCACTCGTATCATTTGCTCTTGGCCCTTTCTACTATGGCACTGTGGGGCACATAGACCTGCCAACTACCTTTCCACCTGCTCAGAAAGACGGGTGGGCAGTCGTCTGTCCTGATCATATTCATACTCAGATAATCTCTGGCTATGAATGGAGCTTTTGTTTCTCTTCTTTCCATATGCCCTAGTATATCCAGAGCAACCCTGCAACAGTCCACAAATTGCATGGGTAGATGTGCCATGGCCCCCTGATTTCGAGACCCTGAGAGGCACTTCCCAACCCCCGCGGGAAGACTCAGTTGTGAGAAGGTGACAACAGGCATGTCTGTGCTTTTGGTCACATCCATTGTCACAAGATCATCACAGAGGTAAAAATAGGATTTAAAAATAACCCTTAAAAATATTCTTACTGCAAGTTGGTAAAATTTAATTAGTCTCTGTGGGAGTTCCATACACAATG
>JAUBNY010000793.1:587961-600319 GCA_032275445.1 Crypturellus soui
AAAAATAACCCTTAAAAATATTCTTACTGCAAGTTGGTAAAATTTAATTAGTCTCTGTGGGAGTTCCATACACAATGGCAGTCAGGGATGCTGAGACCAGTGGACCATTAGAATAAAGACGATAATCTGATGGAGAGATTATAGTATTTTAATTAGCTTTGTGTCTTACAAGAATATTATTGCTATTGTATTGTCTGCCTATCTGAATGCTGAACTAGCTTTTATCCGTGCCATAAAATATTCACTAGTTACATTTTCTTTCTCATACCAGATCAATAGTGACTGCAGGAAGGTTAGATCAGGATCTGTTTTTCTTTGCTAAATATAAAGTGCAATGCCAGAAGAAGAAGGAGCATCGTCCTCTTTCAATACAGGGAAACAGCTTGCTCAGATTTGACTTTGTATCTCGTGACAACGATCTCTACTGATACACATATTCTCACCTAGAGTTAATCCAACAGTTGGCTTCTCTGTGTTTCAAAGTGATGCTAATCCATTGACTATGACTTGTTGTGTGGTGTCTTTGAGAGTGGTTGTCAGAGCCTTGTGTTTTATGTACAGCACCATATAATATATAAAATATAACAATATATTAATATTAAATATGATAATAAAACTTTTTGAGAAAAAATCATTAATCTTGGATTTCCATCTCTAACAGAAGTAGAAAACAGAGACGGAAATCCAAGATTATTATCCCGGTGTACCTTTTGTATTCCACTGCCCTGATGTAAAATCCTTGCTCGGAGGGCAAGACATTGACTCACAAGCTTAGAGGTTACAAAACTTTCTGTAGTTTGCATGAATTTTCTGCTTGCAGTATCTGAACCCGCACTGCCTCTTCTCCTCCTCCTTCCCTTCCTCCTCCTCCTCCTCTGGTGTTCATCTGCCTGTAACTGATGTTCATCTGTATAACTGGTGCTCTAAGTTAGATGTCCCTCGCTCTGTAAAATGATCAGTTTAATTTCATTTACTGCCAGCAACTGCACTTAACTAGAAACACAGGATGGCTGGTCCCAGGAGACAAGCAGCAGAGTTTCAGCTTAGGAACATTTTTATCTTGCTTCTATTTTCCCTACTTCTAGCCCACAAATAGAGGAGAGTTTTCGTATGTTGATGTGGGTTAAGAAGGAAGCTTGAGAAATGTTGAGTGAAGGTAGTTCCTTGTTATACTGGCAATTGCATTAAAGAGAAATACAGAGCTTGCTGCCATATGTTAACCAAAGAAATAATAAATATCAAGATATTTCTATCATGCAAGAAAAGTCACACCATTAGGGCAGAATTAGGAAGAAGGAATGGACATGAGTCTAAGTCAGTCTGCCAAAATTCAGGGTTTTGCATGTTAGAGGAGGTGGGTAGTAGACTTCCCAGCTGTTCTCCCTGTTCTAAACACACCAGTAGCTGGTTTTCTCAAAAGATTTTATAAATGTTAATGCTATTTTCATTTCATAATGTTATACCCTTGAGCACATGAAGGAACAAAAATCACTTTAATAAACAGGACTCATTGAAGCTCTGCTGATCAGTGAAGATGAAGATGGTTAATTATTTAGCATTATTTTATTATTCAAAGTACTGTATTTAGCATCAAACATTTACAACACATTTTCCAAAAATTTCTCCAGTGAAAAGAGCTATTAATTCTACTTAAACAAAATTCCCCATCTAACTCAAATTTGAGGCTTAACTGACACAGAAGACCTTGTGACAGTCCTTTGTACTGGAAAGAAATTTGATGTGAGAGCTGAACTGGGATTTCTTCTGTCACTGCTGACAGCAAAGGGGAGCTTGAGGCACCCTTCAGCATGCTTGAAAGTGGCATCTTCAAAGATAGTCTCCAAAAATGTGTTCCATGTAGAGGAGTTACTTTAATGAAAAATCTTATTTACTGCAATCAAAGTTGACCTGGATCTGGCCTCTTCTACAGGCAATTTTGATATTAAATAAAGTAATATAAAATCACACAGAAGTAGAACTGAGAAGTAAAATTCCTCAGGAAATTAAAATTCTAAAGAAATTTTTTTCCAAGCTGTTATGTTAGAATTCAAAGAGCTGGCTTAATGCTGTCATGTCAGTAACAAAAGCTACTTTGTGCGACTGTATTATATGATCAATTCGGTTTAGATTTTATATTAAAATAATGCTGCATATTTCACATGTCTGCAAAATTGTTTTGTATGTTATCTGATATTATTTAACATGAAATATTATATAAATCAATAGCATCAAAAGTGGTTGCATTTTATTAAAATACACATTTCTACAAGATCGCAGCAAAACTAAAAGGGTGAGAGGATTATGTCATTGAAAATTGAATTGGAAAGTGACAATTTCTTACAGAATGGTTTGATCTCAACAAAATACCACATTTGTGCTGACTTTACAGACCATGTTTTTGGCTCATTTACACACCTCATGCTGCCCTTATTACTAGCATTGTTAGAAAATTCCTTTGTAGAGGTTTTACTCTCAATCACTCACAGATGCTCATGTTCTTCCAGCCCTCCTAATACACTGTTTACAGAATGCCAGGGCTACAAAAGCCCTGGATATGGCTTTCATATGGCTATGAAAGCTGAACAATTGACTCAGGAGGCCAGATTTTGCTCTTAATCCTGGATTTACACCACCATCACCTTGTTGATTTTGACAGCATTGCTTCTGATGAGAGTGGAGAATCTCGAGACCACAACTTTGATTGCAGTTTGGCCAGAACTTGCTGAAATAAAGATGTTCCAGGAATTTATTGGGCCAAGTTTTTCAGCTACCCTAAAATGCTTTGGAAGTCAAATCCATGGAATCACAGACCACGTTCGCTGCCAAATCCCACAGGGTTTGAGAGTGCTGAAGGAATGCTGCAGGAGCTCAGGGCTGCAGATCTCTGTTTGCATAGAGGGCTACTGCTTCGGGATCCACACAGTTCACTGCCCATGAGATCCAAAACACTCAGATATGAAAACTTTTGCTGTGCTCTGCTACACATGCACTACATATGCTATATACGTCCTGTTAATGATCAATACTGGTTATGGAGCCTTGTCAGGGAATTATGCAAGGTGGACCAGTTCATCCACACATGTTCTTGTGTTCATGAGGAACCTTCTCTTCTGTTTTTCCATGGAGTTTTCTACAAAAGCCAAACTCAGATGTGCTCCAAGCAATGATCAAGCCTGTCATGACAACAGAGCTCTGAAAAGGGAGGAGATCATCTAATCCAATCCCTGCTCAGAGCTGGGCAACAGAGACAGGTTGCTCAGGCTTTCATCCCACTGGATTTGCAAAAATTCCAAGGGTGAAGACTCAATCTCTCTCAGCAATATGATCCAGTGTTTGACCACCTTCCTGTCAAAATATATATTTTTTCATATTTTAAGTGGAATTTCCTGAATAGCAGTTTATGCCTATTAACTCTGGTCTTGTCACTGGACATCACTAAGATAGATACAACTCAGCAGATACCACTACAGCATGTGGCACTCTAGGGACTGGTCTTGGTTGTGCCTGTAGATGCCCTTATTATCTAAAATCTACAGAAGGATAACAGGATTCATGCAGGAACTCTGTCCCCAGCATTCCCAGAGGCTTCCAGGACTTCTTCATTAGAGGGAATAAATGATTCATTTAACATCACAGATGCTGGTCAAAAGGGTGCTCAAGGGACTGCTGGAAGGGGGATCTGGGAATACCGCTGCACAGGAGCAGGCACAGCGGGAGTCCCCCTGGTCTGAGCACTCCTCGCATTCCCCCGGCATGTGTGAGGCCGGGCGAGGGGCAGCACCTGCCCGGGTGCTGGACCAAGGACATCCCTGTGGGGTAGGACAGCATTAGCAGGAGTCTGGTAGCCTGGGTGCGGGGCCCCACAGGAGCACATTGACGCAGTAGTCCTTGCTCCCTGTCCTTTGCCTGAAGTTTGCCGTATGGGTGGAGTTGAGCCTTGTCAGGAATGGATAAAATGATCCTGAGGGCTAGCAAAGTGCTCAGAGTCCCTTTGGGAAGAAAAGTGCTACGTAAATAGAAGCTGATTCCTACAGGTTATTAATAGACGTATCTGCAAAAGTAATGTGCAAACTACAAAAGAAAGATCATTCTGAATTAAATTACCATATTTTTTTCATTGCTGTCTCTTTTCAGGAGACCTGGATTATGCTGCTAACAATGACAGGTTGAATAAGAGACAGGGTTTGTGTGGGACAGAGGTGGGAACAGAGAAGGAGACTAATTATATCATTTTAACCTTTGCATATATCTGGGCAGGATAAAAATGAATTATGCAACTGGCAACTGAGTTGTTATCCCAGTGGAGGAAGCAAAATGGTTCCCAGGTCATACAGAAACATGATCTAAGATGTCCCTGGAAGATTCTGGATCTAAATACTTTCCAAATCATCAGAGAAAACAGGTATTTTCTGCACCCTTCACCTATGGCTCATGTAATTATCTCATGGACAAGCTAAAACTGACTTGTTCTTTCTTACTCTTACCTCAGCAATGTAGAATGCGAAGAGCAAGTGCTTTAGAGGAATGGCAGAGCTAGGAGAAGCATTCTTCACACACAGAACACTGTGTTTAATCAGATAAGGAAGATGATGTTTTTACAGTGACTCAGATGTGTCATTTGAGCACTTTATCAAATGACATTTATTGCACTTCCAGTGTGTGTTGTGGCAAAATGCTTTGTTCAAAGGACCGAGTCTGGCAGGAAGGAGTAAAGGGGCCTTTGAGACCCGTATCCCATAGCGAGGCAGCAGGTATCTGAACAAAAAGGGGAAGAGCCTCTTCGCAGGCAGAAATTAGAAAGAGAAGAATCCGTTCCCATGAAATAAAAACTTTCTTTTCACTGCTCTTTGACTTTTCCTCCCTAAAATTCAATTCAAGGTATGTGCTCTATTATTTATGCTTTATAGCTCTACCATTTTAAAGGGTTTTTAACATGATAGGAGTTGTATCCGAAGAACAGATTTTGGTCCTTCAGGTTTGATTTTTTTTCCCCCACCACTCTGCAGGGTCATCCATGCCCTATGACAGATTAAAACTGTCAGTAAAATACAAAGTGGTGGTTAGGAATAGAGCTCTTTAATGAATAAACCCTTCTCCTGGCTGAGCTTATCAGAGTTGCACTGTGGAGGCTCAACACGGTGCTTTTGAGACTCAACCTAGACTCTGCTGTGAGTTTTTCATTTATTTCCTATCTCTATTTTTGTCTTGTGCATTACTTACTAGCTAGTGACCCAAGGCACTGAAAGGCTTTAAAACTTTTGCAGTCTGAGCCAATTTACCTAATTCAAGGATTATGGCCTCTTCTTATGTTCACTCTTTGTTGTCTCAAGGAGGTAGTATGAACTATGTCAGTGTTTTGAAAAGAGGGCAGAGAATATGTAGTTTCCGATTGCTTGACTTTCAGAGACCTATTGATTTACAGAACCAGAAAGAGCAATATTTTACTGGAATAACCGTGCCTGATGGAGTATAAAAGCTTCTGTTAGCTCATATGTCCTTGCGGATAGCCAATACCTCAAAGATGAGTAAATGCCATTTGTTTGTCTTAAGTGGTGTAAAAAGCTAGAAAATGAGGTGGAAATACTGTTCTGATTAAGATGCAAGACAAAACTCTATTCCCGCAAGGTCACATTTTGCTGAACTGAGATTTCTCCCACTCTGCCCTTTTTAATCTGTGGCATCTTCTGTTTTAAAACCCCAAACCTTGCAATTTTGTAGTTATTTCAACACTAAAGGCTAGAAATCAAATACCACCTGAGTGAATGAATGCATCCTCATTGAGCTGCTAAACCCCTTACGCGGTTGGCTGTACCTAGATGTAAGAAAGCTGGGTCACTTTTCTGTAAGATATTCCAGTAATGCAGATCTGTTGATAATTTGGAGATGATGTTTCAGAAACTTATGAATCCTAATGTCACTATTGCTTCTCCATAGGTATCTGTCCTCCACTTGCTGGAATGGCCTTCAGAAGTGATTCCTTGTTGGAGCCTCCTCAGTGCTGATGCACGAGAACCTATGACAGTGAGGAATGGTCTCCCCTGCTGGTGCCTCCTGGGTTTGACCGTAAGTCACATGCTTGTATTCCCCTGGCATGTTCGGTGTAGCCAAATGAGTGTGAGTGAAACTGCTGAGCCTTTTGAAGATCCCTCAGGTTAAATATTGTTCAATTGTCAGACCAAGTATTGAATACAGTCAGGTACTGCACTCGCTTATGGCACCTCAGGAGATTAGAGGGGAGCTCAGCATTTGAATTCCTGTTTTTTAAACCTCCATGGCACTGGTTTGACCAAGTTGCCTGAGAAACAGCGTCAGTCTTTGTAATTGCGACTCTCTAGAGTAGCAATGTTCTGATGGATGAGGATCCTGACAGCCTCAAGAGATGGGAAGACTTGTGAAAGAGAACGGCTCCTCCTCAAGTGAGGGGCTTTGCAAGCAGGTATCGCAGTGACTGAGTACACAGATTCCTACACAAAAGAAGAACAAATGCAGAAAGCATTCTCATTGCAAATGTTATCACTACTGCCTAGGATGAGGAAACTTTATCATAGGAGGAGGGACTCAGTCTAGGAATAAGTGTCACAACTTGAATATCTTGGAAAGTTCCCAGCAATCCTGCCCCATTCAGAAAAGGAGTTGTGGCTATTTGGATTATCTACGAAAAAACAGATGATGGCAGCAAAGCAGATTTAAAATAAAAATCGCTGACAATAGTTTAAGTGCTGAAGAAAACCTAAATGCATAAATGCATACATCCTTGAAGGAAAAAAATAGCAGTTGTTGCCTCATATGTTACTTAGTTTGTTCAGGTGTCTTTTGGACAACCCTGAGCCTGTGAAATAAGCACTCAAAGTGAGCAGGGCTGTGCTACCCCCTCCCCTGGTCCCACCCAGGTTACCACATTATCCAGAAATATCGTGTATAAGCAAAGAAAATGATCTCCCAAAATATAAAAAAATATCCAAACCAAATACATACGTTGCACACTACTTAAAAGAGGAGCTGCACTAAAATGAAATCACTAGGTGCTCCGTGCAGCACAGGTACAATCTTCCGAAGTGGCTATTTTATCCCCAGCCCATGTGGTACTTTCTTTGCACAGGACAACCTCCCTAATGGGAGACAGACAGGACTGCTTCCTTCCAGCACCTGAAATGTCCCCTGTTGCTGGCTGACAAATAGCAAACTGAAACAGCATTTCTTCTGAATGGGAGGCACAATCCTAAATTTCTCCTCAAATGTATGCATATTCTCCTCAAATGCATTTATATAAATACATTCCTAAATAAAAATCCAGTTTACTGTTCCCAGTAAAGACATAGAAAAGAACATATAGACTAGGAGTGCACAGCTCTTCTATGAGGGAGAAAGACTTCTTTGTTCTGGGCACCAACTTAGCTACAGCTTTGCACTTCAGCCCTCTTCTCAGGAAGCTTTTTTTAATTAAAGCTGTAATTTATCTCAAGGAAGGGTGCAGAAAATGTCTGATCTCTTCTTTCCTTCATTATTCCTCTGTCTTAGGCAAGTGGATAATGAACTGATCATGTAAAAACAGTGCTCACCATCAGCTATTTTATTTGTTTTATTTTGGCATTAGTTGAGATAGGTGGGGGAATCTCCTTGACATGACAGAATAGTTTGAGCTGTCTGGCCCAGCAGGCTTGTTTTTCTCTATCTGCTTAGTTCTTAGGCAGAAGGAAAGACATCGGGAGCTTTATGGCATTTAGTCAATATGTGTTGAATGTTTCAAGACATGGATGGAAAAGGTGAAGGTGGAGCCGCCGGTGCGCAGCCAGCGTGATGTCTGCTCACTCCTTGCTGCCACGAGGGCTTCGGTCAAAGCGGCACGGCCAGCGGCACCAGCTCATGGACGCTCTGCGTGCTCTGCCCCACAGGCTCCTTCTGGAGCGCCTCCAGAGATGCAGGAAGCAGAAGTACCTGTATCTGTATTGGATGCTCTCTCCAAGCTCAGCTGCTTCCCCATTGTTCAGCAGCAATTATTACCTCCATATACAGCCTATTACGGTGCAGTTTTAAATTCTATCAAATAGGTCCCCTTGTCAAAGCATTCCTCCCTCCTAAACTTTCTAATCAGCTCTCACAAGCTAAATGAGTGTCTGTTTCCTCATTTTCTTTAATTGCTTTGCTGCGGCAGAGGAGTCAGATGGAGAAGGATGGGGAGAGGGCAGGGAGCTGAAGAGCCTCCTACATCTCTGTCTTGTAAGAGGGAGACTTGCGGGCTTTGGGCTGTAGCTGCTTCCTTCTTTGAGGAAGAGGGAATCGTAAAAAGAGCAGGAAAGGGACTGAGAGGATAAGCAGCAGCCCCAGCGTGGGCTCTCCACAGACAAGAGCGGCGCAGAGGCAGCGTGGCTATGCTGGTTATATGGGTTGGTATATGCTGGCTATACGGGTTGCGAAGAGGCTGCGGAGCGGCAGCAATACCCGAGCCTTCAGCAGAGCAGGGGGAGTGCAGGGCAGCCCTGCTCAGGGATCACATGGAGCTTGGCAGGTTGGGAGCGAAGGAAAGGGGACGGGGATAACCACTCCTAGGGTGGGGGCTGCAACCTCATCCCAGCTCTGCTCTGCTTGGAATTATCTTCATAGCTGAGCTAGGTTAAAATGTGTTTCCTCAGAAACTTGTTTCAAGCTTAGGGTGTGTTCACACTACAGGCTTACAGAGAGTAGGGAGCCTTTCTGCTGGTCTGTATCTGGCATCGGGGGACTGGCTGAATTTATATTCAGGCAGATCTTTTAAGGAAGAACTGTACTATGACTGTGTTGTTTATACTGGAAAAAAAAATCTTGGTGCTGTCTGAAAGCTTAAGGGGTCTGAGCAAACAGCAGGTTTGTGATCATTTTAGATCCACTTTTCAGACTTGGACATTTCTGAGAATGAAACTTCTTGTAAAGCTCGTAAAGGAGTGTGATAAAAGACATAAAGGTGTTTCTAGGACTGTCATGAACAACTGGCTTTATGAAGTGTCTACTTTCAGTCTTGGAATATGGGAAACCTAAGAAATTGTCACTTCACTAAATTTAGTGTCAAACCTCTTGTTCAGTTCAGGTTCTCATTCCCATTTCATCATTTTGTTTTCCTAGAACTGCTCCTAAGCCTTCCTCTACCTCTTCAGCAGAAAAACCATATGACGCACAGAGTCTGATCTGCCCTTGGGCACACTGCTTGCATCCTGGCTAAACCAGAAGGGAGAAAATACTCTAAATCTGAACATTTTGCCTATATTTGTGTATTTATTTGTGGGCATAACTAGATTTTTCCTACACTGCACTCCCCCTGTTGTGTATTTACACTGAGCCATGGAGTTCACAGTAACACTATTATGATAGGTAACCATAACAAGCCTTAGACCTGGAGCTCTTAGTAACTACACAGAATACAGCAAGGAAATCTCTCTATTTATAGTGGTAACACATTTTGTAATTCAACAGTAGATTAAAAAGAAGAGGAAAAAAAGCAAGCAGAGGAAACAGAGGAATCCAATCTGAAGTTATATTGATTTTGCTTGAAAGGAAAATATGAAAGAACAGCAAATGAGTGTGGGAGGCTGTATAGGCTTTGTTTTTGGAAAAAAATGTCAATAATTATGTAACATCATTTTTTTTCTTGCGTGAAGTATCTTATTAGGTGCTGTCTCTTTTTAGTGAGATTTGGTGGTGAAGTGATGCAAGTTCTCTGTTCACAGATGGGTCTGCGGCTTCCCTCAGCACTGGAGGAGAGGGTGGATACTGCCAGGTGCTCCAGCTGCAAGGGAGATGCATTGGGAGATCCCAGCCTCCCCCTGCTCTATGAAGGCCAATCCCCACAGTGCCTCCAGGCAGATGTTGTGCCTGCCTGGGCCACCCCACAACAGTACTGGTTTTGCTCAGGGCTTTCTCAGGGCTCTTGGCTGCCTACTGCCTGGAGGTATCTATTCATCTGCTCACCGCACTCCCTAATCTGTGCTGTGAATCACATTGACTCATACTCATCTTTAAAAGGGAGGCAGATTATGACCACCATCTCACTTATTTATTATTTCGTGAAGCAGGTGAGGTGAGTTTGAGGTGAGGTGAGGTGAGCAGGTGAGTTTGCACAAGGCCCCTTCTGCTGGTAGAGCCATGGCAGCAGTAACTTCCAGCACAGATGTGCTGATAGCAGCTTGGAATGGCACCATCTCCAGATGATACAGCTGTTTGCAAAGTGAATGCTAGTGTACTTATAAATAGATACACATATATATTTACAGCCTGCGTATTTCTCCTCTAGAATATAAATGACCTGCAGTCCACAGTGAGCAGGTTCACCCCAGTTTCCTAATACAGTGCTTGATACTGTCACAATCAGAGGAAAACAATGATCTTTTTCTAAAGAAAATCTCTTTAAAGTCAGTCCACTATGATTATGTAGAAAAGTTACAAATCCTTTTTTGTTTTTTTTTTTAACCAAAGACAAAAATCTTCCTCCACAATGTCTTTCTTACAGGATGTCTGAGGAATAATAGGAGGATTGAGTTATTATTTTTAGACTACCCATTTCCTCTGGCTGGGCTATGACTTGAAAACCTTCTTTTGTGATTTCAGTGCTGTAGGGTAGCTACATTTCTATAGTTCTCCAGAATAGAGAGATTTATGGTTATATTACATGTTTATGACTATACTCAGGAAAATTACATGATCTAGAATTGTCTGCCAATACATAAAGGGATTTGCTGAACATTAAACAGATCCTTTTTACAATGTGTTACATATTCATGTTCTTTGTACAATTCGTGATGCAATCCAAATACTGCTTTTCATGAGCATTCCTATAATAAGACTTTTCTCTATGTGCACCTATTTAGTGTACATGCTATTAGTTACTTTGTTTTCACTTAGTCATTAAATAGTTAAGATGGATGGATTGAGTAGTATCTCATTTTACCATGAGATTGTTTTTATTTTAGTTCTCAGTAGTACATTGGAACAAAAGTCAGTGTTAGCTGATTTATAACATATCCTTGATATGTTCTGGTCCATGAATAAAGGAAAGCCTTTTCATCCTCTTCCACAGACAGATTATAGCACTTTTTGATTGTCTATATTTAAAATATGTTCCTTAGCTCTAGCCCACATAACCCACTAACACAGGATGTTTGATTCCACTGACCAAACTCCCATGTAGGGTTTGGGTAGCTAAGCTACAACAGTTCATGTGTTAGGATAAAAAAAGGTATTGTGATATCAATATGCAATATCCATATCTATATATGTATATCTTAAAAATATATCTTAAAATTCAGACCAGACCAGCTTTCTTGACATCTTTGTCAGAGGTCCAGTTCTTCAAAAGCATTTGGGCAACTTTGAGATCAATGGGAATTTGGTGCTAAAAATATCACAGAGGAGCTGGGCATAAACTCCTCACAAAATATATGGAATGAGACCATGAGCTGTGCTTTAACTCCACTAAGTCTAGTGGAATTCCACCATTTAGAGATAGTGTAATTTGGCCTGGCAACTATTTGTGATGGCTGGCAAAAAGAAAAGAAAAAACAAAAGAAAAAACAAAAGAGAGGGGAACAGGGTGTGAGAGCAGAGTCCTGGAATGCAGAGAAGAGAGGAAAACAGTCTTGGATGACTGGAGAAAACTGAAGAAGAAATAGGAAGCAACCCAAGACATCCGTGAAAATTTCCTGCAAGACCAAAGTTGATATATAACAAAGTGTCAGATATTAGCAGGTATTTTCAAGATGCTTTCAGCCATCACTGGTGTGTTGTCATTGGAAGAAAAAGGTGTTAGAACATCAAAGAAAGCAAGGAATGCAATGAAGAAAGAAATTAGAAGAGTAATGTGCATCTATTTGGTATTATAATCCTTAGAGGCACTTTGCTAATTAGCAGGTTTGGTCTGTATCTACCAGAGTAGTGAGAGACTGGTGGAAGCCTCCGGAGATGTTTCTAGGCAGCAATTTGGATGGCCACAGAACACATCTGTATCCTCACAACCTATCAGCAAAATGAGATATTTTTCCTTCATTTCTTGAAATTTGATAATCAAAAGATAAAAAAAAGATCAGCATCTTATAGGAGCCTGTGTCTCTAAGACAACATAACACTGAAAACCTCACTTTTTCTTCCAGAACTTTTGATAAGATCATGGTAACAGCAGCGTCACTGGGGTGAGACTGTACTTGAGTGTACCTCGTCTCAGCTGGGGCTCTTTGTTATTTTCTTGTATTGTGTTTTTATTCATGTTCTTTTTTTTATTTCAGCTTGGTGAGTGTTTAGAGGTCTAGATATCGGTTTTGAAGTAAATAAATAAATAAATACATAAAGGGACAGGAAAAAAAAATCCTGCTTCACTGAAGACAATGGAGACAGAACA